>VZTR01031107.1:86041-110604 GCA_013400775.1 Chaetops frenatus
GGGACTTTCAGGTGAGAGGCAGCTGAGGGGGAGACACAATCCATCAAAGACCCCCCAAAGTGTTCCCCACAGGCCTTGCACCACAGCAGTGCAGGTGATGCAACAGACCCAGAGCCCGCTGTAAGGGACTGCCCCCGCCCTCCGCTGGGGAACATGCCTGGACATTGCCACATGGCTTGAGGGTATATTAACTCTTTCTGTCCCCCCCACTTCTTTCCTACTTCTATCTCTCTCTCTTTCTCTCTCTCTCTCTCCTATTTACTATCAAATACTATCAAATAAACCCCATGCTACTGTCACTGGCATATGGTCTCGTTTGCACCTTAATTCAGGCAGGAGCATTTCTAAGAATCTTAGAAATCGGATCATAACACTCCCTTTAATTGAATTTTTCTTATTCTCCTTCTGACTTCAACACTTTACTGGGANTCTTTCTGTCCCCCCCACTTCTTTCCTACTTCTCTCTCTCTCTCTCCTATTTACTATCAAATACTATCAAATAAACCCCATGCTACTGTCACTGGCATATGGTCTCGTTTGCACCTTAATTCAGGCAGGAGCATTTCTAAGAATCTTAGAAATCGGATCATAACACTCCCTTTAATTGAATTTTTCTTATTCTCCTTCTGACTTCAACACTTTACTGGGACGCAGTTTATCTGCTGAAATACATTGAAAGTTTATATCTAAAATAAATATTCATAATGCAAGATTTAATAAACTGCAACAGACATTTTTATGGTGCCACTAAAAAAACAAGTGAATTTAATTAAAAAAGGAGATGAAAGAATGTGAATTGACATAAGCTTGTTTCATACAGAGTGCCATAATAGATTCAAGAGCCACCAGAGATCAAGGAAAGGGAGGGATGAGAATGGAAAGCAATTTTGCTAGAGGGAATCTCTCTTGCTGGAATTATAGTGAATAGGGAGAAAACCAGAAATAATAATAAAGAAAGGTTCAAGAGCGTCCATTGTAGATAAACTGCATAGATAAACCAGGGATTTTTTTTTTTTTAAGGAATGCTGGCCTCCATATATTTCTATCTCCACTTTCTCAAATTTTTTGATTGCTTTAAAATCCAGATCATAAAAAGAGTATCCTCCCATGGTTCATGGATTTTCAGTCTTTCTCTTTCCCATCTTTCTCATATAGAGAAAAAAGCAGAGCATCTGGTTTTGCAGTTTGGAGTTGTGCCCTTGGCTCTAGATAAATTAACATATGATCAAACCCATTTGCACCTGTGCAAACTGGTAGTCTCTAGCCAATGTTTTGTTGTTTTTTGTGTTTTTTTTTTTTTTTTTTTTTTTTTTTTTCAGTCGATTCTGCTAGATTTAGCTAAACTTTGAAAAGTCAAGTCCAAAACTAAAGCAAAAACAAGCTGTCTAAATATTGACTCATCTTATGTTTATTGAATGAATTCAGATTTATTTATTTGTCTATTTGCATTTCTTGAAACTAAAAAAATTTCATAAAGTAACATTTTGAGTTAATAATACTTTCTCATCTGCACAATCAAAAGATGTGTACATTAAAGTTATTAACCTTCTCAGCCACTGAAGAGAGAACACTTAAAAGAAATAGTTAAGTAAGACTCACATAGACTTTACCCTCCTTCACATATTTTCCTACAATAACTGGTAAACACCATATGTTTGCCATACACTTCCCAAATATATAAAAATATGACTATGTAACCAAAATAATATTTTCTTTAATGCCAAAACAACGCCTCACACAGACACTGATATCTTTTCTTGAATTTAAAGATGATCTGGTGATTTAGATATCCCAAGGCAAAGTTAAGGATCATTAGCACTGACAAAACAAAATGTTTACTGTTACCATAATCAAACAGCAAGAAGATTATTGTGGTTACAAACTGCTCTGTTTCAGGTGTTTCTTGAGAATATTTCTTATATAAAAGATCTGCTTATCTCACTTTAATTAATTTAATCTTTGTATTCAGTCTCTAGTGTATGTTCTTCACACAATACATTACTATCTATGCATTCATCTATAACGTCATTTTATTTAAAACTTATTTAGTTGCAGGATGGGCATCTCAAAGTCTACTGAGAATGTGCTCAATTCAAAAACTGATGAAATGTAAAGCAAAGATTTCCACCATCTCTCAATATTGGAACTCATAAGCTCTACTTATGAGATCAGTAGAACACATTTACTATAGCAAATACAGAGTCATTCTTCTTTGTTTAGGCACACAAATACTCAATCCATTTACAATGGCGTACTTTGGAAGCAAGCCTTCTGAGGACTGTTTATGCTATGTCTATTTCTTTAGAAATGGTCAACTACTAAAGTATTTTGTCCAGATAAATAATTGATGGAGTTTCCACAAGTACTAAATGTGTCTTTTTCTTGCTATATTTCAGCTGCCAAAACAGATTCCTAGCCAACCTAGTAGCTACTTGTAAAATAAATTTAGAGAAAGAAAATCAATCATTTCATCTTGTTGCAAACATGAATTCCATGCAATTAATCTCTTCTTCATAAGACCACAGCACTGGTCCTCAGATCTTTTATATTCAGGGTGATTACAGTTTAACTGCCTGTCCCGTCTTCTCTGAACAACCTTGTTTTCAGCTGAGTGCCACAGTCTCAACTGCATCGCTTGAAAATGCATGGGATTAAAGGGGAAACAAGTTTATTTGAATGGTTAGGATAAAGCCAGATGGCATTTAAGATTAATGTAATTTATTAACAATAGAAGACATTGTATTTCCCTGACTTTTTTCCTACTACACATACAGACCTGTTGCAGCTATAGTAGCACAAGTGGTCTGCAGAATTTTTATGTACTTTTGTCCATGAACATTGAAGAAAATAGATTTTTGATCAAATCAGAAGTCATGATGTGTCAACTCCTTAGGGAAATATCTGAGTTTCATATGAATATTGATGTGATAGATAAGCTTCAAATGCTCCTTCCTACTAAAGCTGCAGTCATTCAATCAGAAAGCAGTTAAGAGTATGAAATGGCAGGGACCTGTTCCAGCCTGTGAATAATGAACTTCAGACAGCTGAAGACATCTTCAAAGTAAACACATCAAATGACTTCTAGCCTACCATATGTTTGTATCTAGTCTTCAGTTAACAATTGCAAAACAATAACAATCTGAAGCTGCTTATATATAATTTGCATAAATAAAAGAGCCAAATAATTTGCTAACTATAAAGGAAGATTTGATGGACAAAAAATTAGCCTTTCTACAGTAAAGGTTTTGCTGACACTGATAATTCAGAGCTTTTTGAGAGGTCTGATAAAATAAAATTACTTCAACTATTTCCTATAAAACTATTAGTACTTTTAGAAAGTAAGAAAAATAGAATAAAGTCATAAAACAAAACATCAAAAAAAAGGCAAAACCCCACCCCAAATAAATCAGTTACTTTTCTGTTTCAAGATAATAATTTTATGAATGCAGAATCTGTATTTGCCAAACAAAGGATGCACATAGAGAAAGACTTCATAGCACAACACACTGCAGGACAATATTTCTGCAGTATGGTGTGTCCTTCACGTTTCTAACTGCCTTGCAATCACATTTCTGTGTATTTATCTCTCTCACCCTCATAAATCTTTCAGTTCCTCTCCAGTAGATTGTTCCACGGCTGCCCCAGATGGACAAGTGACAGCATATGCTGTGGCTGTGTGTGCTGCTGCGAGCCAGTAAGCATGTGCATGCTGATAGACCTAACAGCTGGCAACACAAAACTGGTAATTGCTGATCTCATAACACTTGCTGGAATTTAATTATGCTCATGACCTTTAATCCTATGTGAATTCGGCTCAAATTGATAAGTACATGGAGAACTTCTTGAAGAAAGACCACATGATTGCAACAATGCCTTGTTTCTAAAAGATATTGTCAGAAATTTTTCAGGAGTAACCTCAGTGAGATGACAGCAGTTCAGAAAATTAAGGATCAAGGTCTGTTTAAGAACTTTATTGCAACATGGACAGTGGGATTGAGGGCTCCCTCAGCAGGTTCACTGATGACACTGAGCTGTGTGGGGCAGTCGACATGCTGGAGGGAAGGGGTGACACCCAGAGGGACTGGACAGGCTGGAGAGCTGGGCCTGTGCAAACCTCATGAGGTTCAACAAAGCCAAGTGCAGGGTCCTGCACATGGGTCAGGGCAATCCCAGGAACACCCACAGGCTGGGCAGAGAAGTGACTGGGAGCAGCTCTGAGGAGAAGGACTTGGGGGTGATGGCTGATGGAAAACTCAACATGAGCCAGCAGTGTGCACTCACAGCCCAGAAAGCCAATGGTGCCCTGGGCTGCACCCAGAGGAGCGTGGCCAGCAGGTCCAAGGAGGTGATTCTTCCCCTCTGCTCCGCACTGCAGAGATCCCACCTGGAGTACTGTATATACTTCTGGAGCCCCCCCCCCCAAAGAAGGACATGGAACTACTGCAGTTAGTCCAGAGGAGAAACACAAAATTGATAAGAGGACTGCAATTGGGGCTGTCCAGCCTGGAGAAGAGAAGGTTGCATGGAGACCCCAGAGCAACCTTCCAGTATCTGCAGGGGCCCACAGGGAAGCCAAAGAGGGCCTCTTAATGATGAACTGTAGTAATAGGTCAAGGAGTAATAGGTAAAAACTAAAGAAGGGAAAATTCAGTTTAAATTTGTAAAATAATATTGAATAATTATTGCATTTTTATTAAAATATTTAATATTTGATAAAATAATAATAGAATTTATTATTTATTGAAGTTTAAATATTGGGAAGAAATTCTTTACTGTGAGGGTGGTGAGGCACTAGAACAGGTTGTTCTGGGAGGTTGTGGATTTCCCAGCCCTTGAAAGTCTTCAAGGCCAGGTTGGGTAAGGCCTTGAGCGAGCTGGTCTAGTGGAATGTGTCCCTACCCCTAGGGGTTCAGTGTGGAGGTTGGGACTAGATGATCTTTAACGTCCTTTCCAAACCTTAACATTCTGCAATTCTATAAGGTCATAGTAGTTTTTTTAGACCAGGGATGAACATTAGCATGACCATTGAGTCTGAGGTGCAAGTCAGATTGATTTAGACTTCTTTACTACAGAGTCTGAATAGTCTTCTGGAAATTAATTACTAGCTATCAAAACTACAAAAACAATTGCAGGAAAAAGTTATCCTAAACATAGGTAAGTGTATGGATAGATATGTCAAAATGCAAATTCTTTCAGTATGAGACTAGAACTCACCATTAGTGGCTGGTACGGTTTAATTTCAGAATAATTTATTAGTCTATAACTGGGCTTGCTGAAAATAAACTACTTGAGAAATAAAGCATGACTGGAAAATTTAATGGATAAGAGGCAGAAAGAGAAGCAGATAGCAGCAGATATCTTAATAGAAATGTTTATAACAAACAAAATTTTGCAAATTCAAAAGCTCTATGGCATGTTCTATTGATGGCTTTTAGTTTAAGGTGTTGAACAATAAACCATAAAGAATAGAAAAGCATGTATTAAATCAAAGTAAAATGCTACCTAATTCAACAAAAAAACTCCTGTCTGGAATGTGTACATAACTATTTGTCAAGTAATACCAAATAATGAAAAAATTTGTAAAAATCAAAAAGCAAGCAAGAAAAAAGTAAGGATAAGTTCATCCATCTGTAAGTCTGAAAAGACAAAAAATTATATTCATAATCAAAATATTTAAAATGCACAGTATTACGAAAGGTGATCTTTAAGAAGGTGAGAATCAACACAGGGCAATTTTCTTGAAGGTAGCTTGTCTGCATCTTTTACAGCCACTGAATCTACTACACCAAAAGCAATGGTCCCCTAAAGTTTCCCTCCCAGTTCTGCAATATCACTTGTTCTCATTATCTGATACACACATTTTGGTTCTCCAGATTCATAACTAGGCTTCCCAAAAAATCAGTGCAAGTTAAATCTCTGTGGTAGTGTGTTTTAAATTATAGTTATATAATGGTTTAACCCTGTTCCCCTATCCCCATCCCATGGTTTTACCCACAACTGTCCATCCCATGACCCCGCCTGGTGGGTGGTGCTGACCCTTCCCCAACTGCCCTGTCAATCCCAAACCATTCCCTGAAGTTCCTTGTCAATCCCTCTCAGTCCCTACCCTTTGTTCCAGAAACTTCTTTGCTATTCAGTTGCTGATTTGTTCATTGAAACTGTACCCCTCCCCTCGGCACCCTTATTGGTGCTGTACCCTTGCCTGTTTGTCCCTACTCCTCCCTAACCCTGCCTTAGTTGAGCCCCGATTGGCGTATTGCTCAAACTCTCCCCTGAGTTTCATGCCCTTTATAAGTTACTGTCACCCCATTGTCTTGGTCTGTCTGCTCCGGAGCCTTCACCCTCCAATAAAGGAACCCCAGATGGGCAGATCCTTGTTTTTCCTCTCCACCGTTGCAGCCTGCACAGACCAGCCAAGCTCCTCTGAGCTACTACAGGATACAGAGAGCAAGTGGTCGTCTGGTGAGTGTTTGTCCTCTTCACCCCCTGATGCTTCGCCTCCCGAATCCGGGCACTCGAGCAAAGGGCAGGTGACAGCATCAAATCTCCATCTTTTCTTCATCAGTCCTCAGCAGGTTTATTGGTAAGAACTTACCTCTTCATAGTCTGTGTTGGTCTTGATCCTTTGGGAGAAAAGGAAGCATGATGGCCTGGAATCAGACATAGAAACACAGCAAAGATGTACTTCTCTGTTCATTTCTTGTGGCTCAAAAGGAGATGGTCTTTCACACTCTCTAGTAAGTATCAAAGTTAACTAGGATGGAACACCTTTTTCAGTAGCAGACAAAGGAAATACATGCACCATGCATTATTATGATTCAGTACTTCTCTTGCCTTCTTGAAAGAGTGGGTAAATCCATAGGCTATACAAAGACACAGTGAGAGAATTTTAACTACAACACTGTTCACAGAAATGTTTTAATATAGGTCCAAGAGGACAAAAAGCCTTGTCCCATTATTAATTTATCAAGTTCAAAGACTCTCCCTGCAGAGCCTATATGACACAGAAAAAAGATATATTAAATAAAATAGGATAAAAAAATACTCTAAGTTAGATACAAATCCAAAACAGCTCTAACACGACACATTACTGAACCCAAACATTTGAAATACTCCTGGATTGTGAACATTTAGATCAGAAATGTTCAGGTTGTAAACCAGGTTGTAGAAAGGTGAACATATATGCATGCGCTTCTTCCTCTTATGACCTACCAGAAGGTTGAAAAATGTTGTTAATGACATTAACTTCAGGTCAGTATCAATATACCTTGTGCATATATATTACATAAATTAAGGATTATAAACAGGAAAGATGCAGCTAAAGATGAAAACCAGCAAACTGTATGTTCAGTTGTAAGGAAATCTTGGAAGAGGTGCACATTTAGTAGGAGTCACTAAAGACAACAATGCCATTTTTTCTTCTAGGCCAGTTATCTGTATTTCCATCTTACAAAAAATAGAAAGCAAATTATAAAAGTGAATATAACAAACACAGATGCAAAAACAAATAAATGAAATTAGTAATGGTATCAAATTTTAAAATACCTATTTTACTACTCTGGAAGACCATCTCTCCTACTTATAAGAAAATCCAAACAAATCCAGTGGAAGGAAGTCACCTGTAGTTATTTAAATCTTCTAGATTTTCTACTTTGAACTATTACTTCCCTCAGGTACAGGGGAAGTCCAAAAATTTTTTGGGATATGTTAACTAGATCTTTAATGGACTTTCTAAACATACACCTCTGGTGTTTGTTTTAATCCAAAATTTGAAAGGCCTGTGTACTATCTCTCCATGATGAGAACTAGGATAGTGCAACCAAGAAGTAGAGAATACGTTTTCTCTACCTTTCAACATTCCAAAGCCTATTCAGAAACAAGACAACTTTTTTTCTTTGTATTCCATCTGAGATCAGGATGAGTCAAAATTACTAGGTTCCTTTTGGCTGTCTTTATGAAGAGTCATTTCTTGTCACTTTATAGTCATGAGGTAATTCAACAATGTATGTTTTTATCAGGTGTCCAAGAGGCATAGGGAAGCCGATCTGTGTCTGAGTCATTTGTGGAAGAAGCACTGTAAAGTACAGAAGAGTATACTCAAGGATAAAATAAAATATTCATAATTTCAAAGTTTAATCCAAATTTAATAGCCTTTTTATTGTTATTTGTTACATTAAAAAAACCCCAAACAACAACAATAACAAATAAAACCAAACCCAAAAGAACTGACTTTTAAGAAGGACTTGAGAACACTATAGAAATTCTTTCACTAAATCCTATCACAATAAATTTTTCAGATATGAATGGACCCTTGCACCTAAGCTCTTTAGGAAGAAAATACTGAGTTAATATTCGTGACCAAAAGGGAAAGATCAGGTGTAAATTTGCATAAGCTGAGGTCCTAAAATTCTTCTCTAACACTGATACCATCAAAAGAAGATAGAAACTTCCTCAGACTGTATCTCCCCAAGGGCTCTCCCATATAGTCTATTCCTCTCAGACCTTTCTATGACTTTCATTCTTTCTATAATTTGTGATCAATAATATGAAGTTGGTGGTACAAACATATAATAATATTCTACATGGGCTGTATTTTGCCCAGTTATTTTACTGACAGTGATGTGTCATGGGTTTGTTTAAAACCGGGCAGAAACACCATTTAATGTAGCGGTTTCACATTCACCTGCTCGCCTGCTCACACCAGGCGAGAGTGCAGTGTAGTGGTTTCATGAGAATAAGGATTAAGAGAAATGCAAAACAGGCCTAAACTTCAAAGATAAAAATAGTTTATTAACAAAAGACAACAAAATCAAAATCAACCCCCAGGTGGTTTCTTCTTCCTCCCCCCAGCCCCTCACCCATGATGGTTCCTTTCTCCCACCTCATTTATCTTCCTTTACCACCATCCTTCTCACCAACAACACAGAGAAACAAACTTAGAAAACCCCTGGTCAATTTACCACTCTTGAAATAGGCTTTCATCAGTCCAATTGGAAGAAGAGTCTCTCTTGTCTCACCATGGAGATTTTTTCCACAAGAAGCATAAGTCTCTTGTAGAATCCATATCACTGTGAACTCCCGCCCAGAAAGGATATTAGTTCACATGTGACACAAGTCTTCCCCTGGTTACAGCTTTTCCCACAACTGTCATCCAAGGGCTCACTCATATACTATGGGGTGGAGTTTTAAGGATGAGTTGTCCTGGTAGGAAAGCAAAGGTCTTCTCTCTCTGGAAGCAAGGTTTCTCATTCCTGGAACAAGGGGTCTTCTTCTATCCCCGAGGGCAAGGGACTCTCATCGCTCATATCTGTAGCCTGGTCCCCATCTTTCTCTCCCTCTGGTCAGGTTCCTCATTAATCACAACTGCTTCAGCACCAAGTGCCTTTGCTCAGGTTACAAGCAGGACATTCGCGGTATCCCCCCAAGGTATTCCGTGAGTTACAAGGAGCAGTTCATCACCATGGCTTTACAAAAGATTTTCAGCTTAAAGGCATCTCTTCTTTCTCCCCTCCTTTAGTCTTTAACTTTTTTCTCATTGACTTAGGAGCTTCTGAAGCCTTCTTCTCTGGCTCAAATCCCGGTAACCGCAGGCTGATCTCTCTCTCTCACCCCGTTGGGGGCGAGGGGGGGGGGGAAACCCGGCAGGGTCCCGGGGTCCCGGCCGCAGCCCCGGCACGGCCGCCAGGCCCTGGGGCCCGGAGCGGCCGGCCAGGGCCATGCCGGAGTTACCTTCCCCGCGGGCGGAAGTCAAAGAGGGCTTCAAACTTCCCGCTCCTAAAAAATGTAAGCTTCGCAAAGACGCCTCTAATTTCAAGTGGCTACATGAAGTGCCCATCTTAAAATTAGCCAATCCGTGGGCTCCTCACCTCTGCTGGAAACTGTGCCCCGGCGGAAGTAGAAAAACAAAGAACCCCCCCCAGGAAGGAGAAAAAAAAAGTTGTTGTCCTTTAAACCACAACATGATGATAAGAAAAAAACTCTATCTTCTTCACTTTATTTACATAATAGGTAAATAGCACTAATTAGAAGTTGGTTTAATGTTATAGAGTGCACTAAGGAAATTCAATCTAAGGTTACCCCTAAGTATAATAATCATCATCTACATATCTATATACCTATAGTTGGTTTTGCTACTCTGTTTTATTTCTAATTGAGTCTTGAAAGGAATCAAATCAAACTAAATTTCAAATTAATTGAAATTGACTCAGAAACATTATCTGCAAAATGGTCACTCTCAATCCTTTGATAAACTCAAGAGCTTTATCCAGAAGCCCTCATGTTATATACTGTTCTCAGGAAAAAGAAAAACTAAATGAAGCAAAAGTCCTATACAATGGTAAGATCTGGAGGTTCCAAAGCTAAAGTAATAAAATAACAAAAAATCCTACTTCCTTATTTTCAATTTATCATTAGATTATCTGAAACATTTCTTATAATTTCAAGGTTGGCCGTTAAGGGCATGGTTATTTCTAAGTATCATGTTTTGCATAAAAAAACCATTGAGATAAATATCTTATTTGAGTAGGAGATTATAAGATTATAATATCAGACTCAGTTGAGGTTGTTATCATAGAATATGCTGAGTTGGAATGGACCCATCAGGATCATTGAGTCTAACTCCTGTCCCTGTGCAGGACACCACCCCAGGAGTCACACTATGTGCCTGACTGAGTTGTCCAAATACTTCTTGAACTCTGTCAGGCTTGGTGCTGTGACCACTTCCCTGGGGAGCCTGTTCCAGTGCCCAACCACCCTCTGGATAAAAGACTGTTTCCTGATATCCAAGATAAACTTCCCCCGACCTCAGTTTCAGGCCATTTCCTCAAGTCTCATTACTGGTCATGAGAAGAGATTGGTAGCTGCCCCTCCACTTCCCCTCGTAAGGACGTTGAAGACTACAATGTGTTCTCCCCTCAGCATCCTCTTCTCCAGGCTGAGCAGACCAAGTGATCTCAGCCCCTCCTCATAAGGCTTCCCCTCAAGGCCCTTCACCATCCTCATTGCCCTTTTTGGACACTAATAGTTCAATGTCTCTCTTACATCATGGCACCCAGAACTGCCCCCAGCACTCAAGGTGAGGCCACCCCAGTGCACAGCAGAGCAGGACAATCCCCTCCCTTGCCAGGCTGACAATGCTGTGCCTGATGCCCCCCCAACAAAATTGGCCCTCCTGACACTACTGATTCATGTTCAACCTTCCATCGACCAGGACCCCCACATCCCTTTCCACAGCACTGGTCTCCGGTCTCTCACTCCCTAGTCTATACATGAACAAGGGTTGCCCCATCTCAGGTGCAGAATCCAGCACTTTTCCTTTTTTAAGCTTCATATGGTTAGTCATTGCCCATATCACTTATTTGTCAAGGACTCTCTGCCCTTGAGGGAGTCCATAGCTTCTGCAAAGTAGTGTAGTTGATAAACCTACTTAGTATTTCTTTAAATTCTTCATCCAAGATGCTAATCATGTTGAAGAGTGCCAGTATGTTAAACAGTACCAGAAAAATTTCGTAAGAATAATCTTTACCATGTTTCAGTGTACCAGTGAAAATTTTTGTCACTTAACCTTGCTTGAATTAATAGGAAGTCCTGTAGTAGAAAACTGAATATCCTAATATTTTTACAATTCCAAAAATTATGTTAATTGCTCATTTATTTCATACAACAAAACATAGGCATATGACTTCTTTTTCCCCCAGATATCTATTCTATGGTAATAAATAAGAGTTTAGTGCATAAATTATTCATGCCCAAGTTTGCCCATGTGTAACTGTGCACAGAGAGATTTGAGCAGGTGCAGTTTGGTGCAGTAAGATTTCTAGTCTCAGAATCAGTAGGTGTGCTGACAAAAAGTCATACATGTGCAAAAATGTCATCAGTTACATTATCTGTGGTTCCAAAACTAGTGTGGTGCCTGCCAGCTTCAGAGTTATCCTGCCTACTCTACTGGGCACTGTGGACATTTCCTTAGTAGTCTTATGACATGTAGACATGTCCTTAGGTAAGCCAGTTAAGATTTTAAACATAAGTCTTATGATAGTTTCTATTTTCTTGGAAGATCCTGAAGCAAGAATTCAAAGCCCACATGAAAATCTCAGCCTGCATGCTAAAAATTTTGCTTTTAATTCTTCAAGTAATGGAAAAAAGCTTTGAAATTTCACTGAAAATGTACCCTAAAGGATAAGAAATCTAAGAGCAATCCAAACGCCCAAATCCCTTTTTTTCCTTCTAAGTAGTGTAATGTTTAATGACTCTAAAATCTTGATTTATTTTTTGGTTTTCAGGCACTGAAAAGGTTCCTAAAACAAAAGAGAGGAAAAACCAGTCAGGATAGAGGCAACACAGTGGGTATATTACGCCACATATAGTGTATTCATAGGAAAGCCAGAATTTTGTGGGAATATGCAGCTTCCAAAGGATGACCTATCTTCACTGCACCAAACATAGCTACTGATCTGTGCTATGTGTGCCGTTATTACACTCTACCTTTTAGAATGTCAACAGTAAATCTCAACATCTCAACTTCCTGAGCACAGATCTACATTTCTGAAAACTACTCTTAGCATCCACTACACCTATTATTTCTAGTACCAAAACTTCATATTTTGAACTTGTCTTTTTATATAAATTTTATTAAACCAACCATTTGTTTAGCACATCATTAGGCCAAGGATGCATTATGAAAACAGTAAGCAGCCAATGATGCCTTTATCAGTAAAATGTTTTATTGTGAACCTACTCAGAGTATTTAATGCTCTTGGCTTCTCTAAACTCATTGGAAGGTATGTTTATCACTTTGTATGATGCTCTTACCACTGTGGCTATTGGTGTTATGTCCAAGGTTTGATTTTATAATCATAAAATAAACTCAAAAACATCAGGGTCAAACAGTCTAGCAAACTAGCAGCAAGAAGTCTGAAATGTAAGGAGAAAGGCAAAGTATATTGGAAGCTTCTTCACCCACAGCCTGAACTGTTCTATGCTATTATTTCTCACCTAGTAAGTGCCCATTAATAACAAAAGTTGTCATGGGGGGAAAAAAGGAACATTAAAAACATGATGCTGCTAAGTTTAATTTACTGACTAGGCCAAATTAGACAGAGGCAGTGTCAGGAAAAGTTTACTCTCATGCACACACACAGAGTTAAATGAGAGTCTCACAGTTATTTTTGCAATGACCAGCACAGCTCAGCCATGGTAACACAACATTGACTCATGGTAGTCTCAATGTCTGGTTCAGGAAGAGAAGATCAACATTCACATACAACTTTTTCACCTGGGCCTTCTGCTCCTTGAAGGCATTGGATGTCCATGAAGCAACACTTTCCCCAATCCTTCTTACTGGTGGCATTAAATAGCAAGATAACATGCAATCAAATCCTTACCATAACATACCTTTCCATCAGTTCTAGGTATTGTTCTGTGTCACAAATGAGTATTTTGAGATCACTGAAAAGATCACCAGCAAAGATATCAGCAGGTTTAATATAAAAGCAACAGCAGGACAAAGTTTATTAGCAAGGTTTGCTCTGCTACTTACTAGACGGTTAGATCACACTGAGAAAAAACAATAACAATAACAACAACAACAAAAACCACCAGAATCAATATATTCAAACTGAAATAAACTCTGGACTATCTATGTGGAGGTCAGGGAGGTAGACAAAGGATAGGAAAGTGTAAGGATAAAAAGGAACGTGGACTAAAGGCCTAACAGAACTTAACCGGTAACTTACATCAAACAGTTTTCCAAAGGATTCATACAGAATTTACTACACCACAACAGTAACTTATGTACAGGCCTGATTTACTTAAAAATCTATAGTCTTTAAGAATCTAAGAGAGCAGCATTCCTAGTTCATTTGCTGTGCCATATTCACATTGGCATTCACACAGGCATAGAGAGTCTGCAAAAGTCACCTGTGAAAAATTCCACTCAAATTCAGCAAAATAGTCCCTTCAGATGCTTTTGCATCCTCTCAACCAGCAAAGGGTTGAGACTTAAGGAATGGAGGGTATCAGCCCAGGATCCATTGTTGCTGTTTGGTGATCCTCCAAGTAAAAATCTCACAAGTTCACCAAGAGGTCCCATTCAGAGGAAAGTTGCTGGTCACAGCCTGCTGTGGTCCAGAAGGCCTTAAACAGTCTCATTTTGGGCCACTGTTTATTGGCCACAAGAAAGCTGGCTTAAGCAATTTTTCATCCTAACTCCAATTTGGGTTGGTAATTTTCTTTGAAAGTTTAATAACATAAATATTATTCCACTTGAGTAGTTATTCAGGAGAAAAATAAGTTTCCAAGGCTGTTCGTTAAAAAAAAAAAAAAAACAAAAAAGCAAGCGCTCGTGAGGACAACATAAGTTCCTGGGAACAGATAGCACTTCTGATGAGCTCAAGAGGAGCTCAGCCCAAGAACTGTTAGTCAAGGCCGAGATGTAATAAGCATTTTCTGGGATCACACTGTGGTGGGGGGGAAGGTGTGGGGGGGCACCATGACTTGCTGTCACATTTTAATCTGTACAAAGATTCATCACACTCTGTTTTGTTTTCATTATCCTGGTATTCACATATCATTACATTCAATTACTCAACCCTTGATAAAACCAAGGTCATGAACCTCCTGCGTCAGGAGTAAAAGAAACTTTATTTTATGTTTTAGCATGCTCATTTATAATTAAATTAAGAAATTTCCTGAGGAATTGTTGTGCACATTTTCTCTCTTTTTAGGGAAGAAAATGAACACTATTTAATGGATCATATGTTCAGGTGAAGTAAATTCTGGTAGCATGACTGACTTGAAATATTTCTAGTTACAGAAAAGGACATACTCGTATTTCTCAATTCATTTTTTTCCCACTCCACCACCTCTCCTGCATTTCATATCAGTTTGGCTATAGCATTCACAAAATATTAATAGTGAGTTAATGTGCAACAAAACACTCTTAGAACAACCAAATACTCTAGCCCTGTTCAGAATTACTTGTTTGATCTACCTGCCATTTTGCCTGTCAGGTCTCTTAATGTAATCTATTTTCATAGCATCAGCTGATTTCCTCTGAAATGTAAAAAACCAAAGTAAATTTTTAAAGCTTTCTTATAATTTGTTCTGTTTGGATAAGCAATTTATACTTATTAAATCCCTAGCAGACACTGACAGGCCTATTCAGTGCTGAGAAACTAAAACTAAATTTCCCTTATTTCCATTCCTGGGCCAGATCCTGCTCTCACTAAAAATGTGAGTGTTCCAGAGAAATAGCGTTGCTTTAAATTCTACTTCCAAGATTTTCCTGCAAAATACTTGGGAGCTACTGATGAGTTAAAAGCTGGACTTGAGCCAGGAATGTGCACTTGCAGTCCAGAAATCCAAATGTATTCTAGCCCGCATCATAGCATATGTAGCCAGAAGATCAAGGGAGGTGATTTTGCCCTGCTACATCCTGCTCGGGGATACTCAGCACAGAAAAGACATGGACCTGGTAGTGTGGGTCTGGACAAGGGCCACAAATGTTTGGAGAGATTAAACACCTTTGCTACAAGGAGAGAGTGACTGAGCTGGGGTTGTTCAGCCTGGAGAAGAGAAGGTTCTGGGGAAGCCAAGGGAAGCCTTTCAGCCTTTCAGGCTTAAAGGCGGTCTGTAAGAAACTTTTAGGGACAAACTTTTCAGCAGGACCTGGTGCCAATAGGACAAGGGTTAATGGTTTTAAACTGAAAAAGGATCAATTTAGACTAAGTTTTTACAAAGAGGGTGGCTGTCACATTTTAGGAATGGCATTCCCACTTCCCCCCCCCCACCACCCCCTTTCTGCCTACTCCCTCTGGTGAGAGAGACAAAAGGCAGAGATTATAGGCTGAGATAATGAGATAAGAACACTCTATTGGAAATTGCAAAAAGATTAGAAAATGAATGGAAACAGAAACGATATTACTAACAGAAGTATTAAAAAAAAGAGGGTGATTTACATGCAAATAATGCTCACCAAGCCTGAAGTGACACAGTGGGATCCTGAGACAATGAACAAAACTGTCAATGGACCCTCCATGCCCAAGCTTTTCTTTCTAACCCAAGCCAGGCCCCTTCTTCTCAGAAGTGAGAATCCCTTTCCTTCTATCCCAAGAGATAACTTGAAGTGGTATGGAGTAACATCCTAGATACATCCTCACTGCCACTGCAAAAAATTAACCCTGTTCTTGGCTGAAACCAGGACAGTGATGAAACACTGGAACAGGTTGCCCAGATTGGCGGTTGATGCCCCATCCCTGGAAACATTCTAGGTTATGTTGGGTGGGGCTCTGAGCAGCCTTACCTACTTGAAGATGTTCCAGCTCTTTGCAGGGAGTTGGACTAGATAACCATTGAAGATCCATTTCAACCTGAACCAGCCTATGATTTTATGATTTTCAGGAAAAAAAAAAAATCACATTTTTTGTGGCAGCACTTTGTACATAGGGTGCCACAATATAATTAAGTAATTCTTTGGGATTTTCTTGTGTTGCTTATGCTTTTTAATAATGCATGCCATTTAAATATCTCGAATAATATATCTTTATATATTTAAATAAAGAAAAAAACTAAACTGAGTGATGCAAGACCTTTGTCTTCACACTTTTCATATCCAGAATGATGTTCCACATTGTGACACTTCATGATGCTCAAAAGAGCTGTCACAAAATTAAATTAAACATGATTACCACCAGATACAGGGGACATTTATGGATATGAAAATACAAAGTTTTAAGAATAGACTATTTGGTGATTTTGTAGAGAAACAGCTTGTACTGAGAACACATAGAAAGTAGCTGCTAAGCTTGGTTGCTAGGTAGTTACTAGGTAGAAGTCACATAGGTAAGATGTATGATATTGAAACTCAGCAAAGCAGGACTCAGGTATTATTAAAACTCGATAAAGCAGAACTTTGTGGTCTGTGAGCCAACAAACAAGAACTAGGCTTGTGGTTTTGGACAGGGCAAACTAACCTGGGAACTAGCCAAATCTTTACTGTGCCTGCCCAGAAGGAGAGGTCAAAAGAAGGCCACTGGGAGGAAGACTACTGACTTCATCAGAAGACCCCTGCTCACAACTACCAGAGAGGATTGCACAACTGCAGAAGAATTTTCTAGCTCATTTTCATACGAAGCGAGGCTAGGCAGGGCTAGGTAATGAATATGTATAGGGTTATTGTGAAATTCAATGCATATGTAATATTTCAGAAGATAGATAGCTGAGAGAAAGTCACCAAAGGGTGCATGCTCTTGGAGGAGATATCCCCCATGCACCCGGCGTTGATTAAAAGCAAATCTACTTTACAACTTAATATGAGTTGAGGAGTCTTTCCGCGAGTCACACCCACTCTGTTTTCAGAGAAGAGGAATCTTAAAATGTGCTTCGAAGATATTTATTTTGGAGAAGGTTTTCAAATATCAAATTGGCGGGCAGCAATATGAAAATAGATGGATAGGAAGGATGGATGGATGGATGAATTTATGGATGGATAAAAATGGATGGGATGCAAATTCTAGATTTTCCAATGAGTATATAATATTTTAAATTTATGGGATGAATTAAAATAAGGGATTGTGGAATTACTATTTATCTTTCTTGAAAACAAGAGAATATTTAACAATTATTAATGTTTTTAATGTATGGATTTTTCCTCTTGTCCTTCACCAACTCTTCCTACTGGTCTTTGTGTGATTTCTAATGTAGCAAGGATGTCTGTCATGTTTATAGAGCCAGGCAGCTATCTTTTCTTTGACAGTATGAGTAAGAGTTGATTGTTCCTAACCACTTCACCTTTATAATTTTAAAAACTGACTTGCAACTATTCTATCCTTCTGAAGATTCTTTAAAACATTCTGATTATTAGTAGGCAAATCCTAAATCCTCTTTTGAAAATCAGGCTCTTTCAGAGATATCTCAAAAATAGGCTTTCCAGAAACAAAAGAACCCCAAACCACTTCTCATTTCTGAAAATTTAGACTGCAAATCGTGGGAAATAGCATTAAAAGAAGCTATTCATATACGGTCTATAAAATAAATGTGTAAAAAATGGAAAATCCTGTACTGGTCAATAATAAAAAAATTTAATACATGAAAGTTAAACTTCCTTTTGGTATCCCACAGTGTGAGATGGTTTCTTATCTTTATCTGAAGGCCACCTGACACATTCTATTTCGTACTTGGACTTTGAGAAAAGGATGAGATGAATGCAGGAGATGGCAGTCTGACAAAGAATAGACATAGTTCTGATGCATTGAACATGACTCATACCATGTTCCTATCTTACAAGATGCAAAGGTTTGCAAGTGAAAAGTATTTCTTTTAATATATTTATATGGCCATTCCTAAGCCGTCCTAATATTCAGTTATTTTTACAGTTATTTCTGCAAAACAAAATGCTCTATTCACAGAAGAATTATGCCCTAGTCCAAGCTTGAAATTAGCCTGCCTGTTCAGGTTTAAGTGTGCACTTAAATGGAACTGGCATTCTAAAACATGTCCTAGTCATACTGTGGCTTTTCTGCCATGCAAGGATAGTAGGCAAACAGAAGAGGAAAGGGAGCAAATTAGACATTATATACAGCAGTTGTAAACCGATAAAAAGTATTATTTATAAGCTAAGAAAAGATGACATTTCATAAATTTGGTCATATTTGGAATGAAGGTCAGAGGAATTTGAAACTTAGAGTATTTGCATATAATTAATGCTACAGTTTTTTTGGTGTCACCATCTTATATACCACACTTTTTCCACTGTTCATATCCATTTCATACAGGTTTAAAAACTAGATACTGAGAAACCTCTCTTTAAGACTGAAACATGTAATCAAGACTTTGGCAGGGAAGAAAGACACAAATACATTGCTACCCCCAAATATTTTTTTTAGGAGCACAGAAATGTTCACATACTGTTCAACTATTACCAGTATGGTATCCCTTGCAGAAACAAAAGGAAAAAATAAAACCCACAGGAGAGGATGTTGATAACAATTGGTAGATTCTTCTATAAACATTTCATGTTTCTTCTCTGCAAAGCCAGAAGAAGAAACTATTGCTTGGTCATTTTACTATTCTGAGGCAAAAAGAAGACAATCACAATACAAACTTCCTGAACTCTTGAGATTGTGAGAAACCACTCATTACTTTTCCTTTTTTGAATTCAACTGCCCTTTCTAGCTGCCAGTAGAGAGATGATCAGGACAATGTTTCTCAGTGAGAATTCTAGCTCTCGAGTCTGCTCAAATAATCTATTAAAATCCAAAATTGAACTCAGAAGATGGAGAAGAGTTTATTAGGATAAACCCAAAATCTTATGCAGTTAGTCAAAAATCCACTAAAATGTCAGAAAGTCATCTTTCATGTGTGATCCATACCAACCTACTCCTCTTCCAGTTCTTCTCTTCAGGTAGCACTAAAGTAGTTGTTCTCTCTCCCTCTATTTTAATTTTGTATTTGTCTATTTTCTAAAATTCTAGATAAGCAAGTAATTCACAGTATATAGGGCCCATACTTTCAGTTTAAGTATCAAATCTGGATTTTGTAAACACCTCCATTAGTGTTGACATTGCATTTTAATTAACAGGCAAAGCCAGCTCTTTGTTGAAAACAAACCACTGTGCTTTATCTATCATGTAGACTCATCTTGTTCCAAGTACATTCTGATAACAAGTACAAATACATTCATTATTGTTAACACAAGGAAAACTTCCTTATCATGCTTTACTCTAGCTCCATTCCTGTTCCTTTTATATTATGAAAACACATATAATTCAAGGCATAGAAATTACTTTTCATCATTATAAAAATGTGTCTTTTAAGACAGTAGTTGTAAGTTTCTTTGGCTTTCAGTAAAAGTAGATGGACATTTTTCATATCAGTTAGCTTCATCTTTAAATCATACTACCATAGAATTAGGTATAAGAACTGTCCAGCCTAGGGTGTGGGATTGGGTTTTTTTCTGAAAGTAAAAAGTGACCCAAGGACACAGACACCCTAAACACAGAACAATAATACTTGCATATGTAAAGAGAATCACAAAACCACAGAACTGTGAAGTTGGAAGGGACCTCTGGAGATCTTTCAGTCCAAGTCCTTCCTCAAAGGATGGCAAACTATGGCAAGTGGCTCAGGGCTGTATCCTCTGTAGCTGCATGTATAGAGACTCCACAAACATTCTAGCTCCCTGCTTTAGTGTTTGACCAACTTCAGAGTGGAAGAATTTTTTATTACTTCTAATTGAAATTTCCCATGTTGCAACTCATCTTTTTACTTCAACCCAGCACTTTAACGGGGCCTGGTAAAAACCTATCCCTAAACATTGGGACATAGGGCAACAGTGGTGTCCTGGTTCCAGCAGGGAAAATTAACAGGGTTAAATTTTGCAGTAGCAAGGAAGGGGAATGGCTAGGACCTGGAAGTTATTCTGTGCCACCTCATACAATTTCTGGGGCAAGGGGAAAGGGACTCTCTCCAGGGAAGAAGGGGTTCTAGTCTGGTGGAGGATATGTGGCAAAGGGAGACATCCATAATTGTCTGTTGTTGGGGGAACTCTCTCTGCACTGATATTTTTTGTACCCTTTGTCATTAATGTTCTTGCTGTTACTGCTTGTTTTCTTACCTCATTGCTGTTTCCAGTAAATTGTTTTCATGTCAACCCATGACCTTTACCTTCTGTGCTTCCAATTCTCCTCTCCAGCCCCCTGTAGGGAGGAGGGGAAGGAAAAGTCTGGGGAGTGAGACAGCAGTGCATGGTTTGTGAGGCTGTGGCTCAAGCTGCCCAGGTGCCTAAGCTGCTCCGAACGCAGATGCCCTCCGGCTGCACACACACACCAGCAGCAAGCACTCCCTGTCAGCTCTAGAGCGCAGATTGTAATCCAGCACAGGCAGGAGCAAAGGAGCCAAGGGACACCTTTGGCTCAGCTTCCAACAGATTTCAATCCTACAAGAGTCTGANTAGCTTTAAACCAGCCAGTAACATAGTGCGGGAACCAGGAACTTTCCAGGCCTGGGGAAGGAAAGGGAAGGAATTGACAGCTTCATGGGCAGGGTCGGGGTTTGACAAACTGGGAAGGAACCAATAAACCTGGGGAAAACCAGCACAAACCAACTAACATAGAACCAAATCTAAAAATACAATACAACAGGTTTGGAGAATCTTGATGGGGGCATTGATTTGGGGACTATCGTTCTTAAATCACGACAGGTACAAAAGGAAGCATCCTACTTCACAGCAGGATGGATAGCTTTTCTTTGTATTTTTTTTTTTAAGTGATTTGCACTTTGATTTGTCTTCAAAGTTCTTGAAGATTGATCCATATTACTATGGAGCTTTTTTTGTATATACACAGAGCAATGCTTTCACTGATTTTAAATTGTTAATAAGTACATTATAAAAACAGTTAATTGATCTTTTACTGAGCATAGGAGATACTGCTCTATTTGCAATGCTTAATCACAGCCAGATGAGAGCCAGGAAATAATATGATATGTGAATAACAAGTAAAACCATTATCCTTTATAAGAAAAATTGAGATGTTTCCTAGTATGACTAAATATACTCAAGTACTGTATTCATTCAGTGTATTTATGCAAATAACATAATATTTATTTGATATCATATTTCTATTGTCAATCAAAACAAGAAAAATATTAAAGGAAAACATGGATAATCACTGATAAGAAATTATATAATAATAAGGGACTAATTATCAATTTCCAGATTTGAGTTTACAGCTTCACATACTGACATAATATTGATAATTATTCAGAAGAATGGTACTCCATTTATGGGGTCTGTAGCCTTAGTATATTTTGTGGTAAAAATTCTGTCTGGAATAAGGATTTTGACTTTTAAAAGAGGATTGTAAATGCTAATAGTTTCAAGGACAGACCATTCTGTGCATGTATTTTTTTTCATAATGAAAAGGATTTTTCTGAAAATGAGACTTCAAAGACTCCCTTACAACTTAGCCAGGATCCAAGTTTATTGAAGAATGTTCTGGCAAATTCCTCTACACAACATGAGGACAGTTTTAGGCCTTGCTTTCCGTATTGCCACAAAGGAAGACACATTGAATTGACGGTATAAACCAATACACATTTATGAAATACCTACATACCACTGCATGAATAAATAGGTGGGCTAAGAGTAAAATGTCTATCTTCCATTAGCAATAAAAGCTTAGCAACTGGTAAACATCCTCCTTTCTGAAGTGTCCTCCTTGAAAGTCTCACAGAGATTAAACCAGTCTGTCTCTTCAGAAAGACCCAACACAGCACAGGTACACTTCTTCTGCCTATTGGATTGAATTTGTAAAGACTAGAGAAACAATTAGATTTTAAGGAGTTTGATAGATGAGGTAGATTTTGATAATGTATCCTGTGAAGGGTACATTAACTATTTGCTTTAATAACAAGAGCAGTTAATCTTTAGCTATAGGAGGATATGCTTTTTTTGTTTGTTTGTTTGTTTTTCAGATTTTGGATATAGTATTTTATTGCCTCTTGAATTTGATATAGTATGCTTCAGTTGACCTAGAAAAATAACTTGAAAGCTCTAACTGGCAGTAAGTGCCTTGACTGGAATTACATGGTCCCGTTTAGATGGTCCTCTTTACAAAAAGCATTGCTAGCAGCATTGTGAAGAAAGGGTTGTTTTGCTTCATTTTAGAGACAGCTTAGCACATGCCATTTGCAATGCCCTCAAATTAACTCTTAATACAGTAAAATTTTTGCATGAATATTCATAGAAGCAGTGATTAATAAATATGGCACTCTTGTTTTTACAGAGTCACTTTCCAGAAAGGAATTGTATTTCATACTGTTAAAGACAACTCCAGCACTATGATCTACTAATTAAGCTAGGGTGAGAATTTGTCAGTTGTATTGATTCCCTGTTTGAACTTAGCCAAATCACTGATAGTCTGTCCTTCAGAGTATTCACTTAGAGAATATGTATGACAATATATTTGTTAGTTAAAATTTTTAGCTGTTCTACAAAGGTTTTGTAAACTTTAATTCATATTTGTAAAGCAGTTTTGAGGTCATCACAAGAGAAATCGGTGTAATAATTGTAAAGGTGCAAAATAATTTTAGCTAAAGTACACTCATTTTCATAGGATTTATCTTCATAAAAAGTAAGCTTGATGAAATGAATACTAACCATTGACATTTAATAAATCAGGAAGTATATATGAATATTTATGAAAAAAATGTACCAGCAAAGAGAAATCTTTGAAGCTGTCGATCTATTTCTCTGCAGAGAACACCCAAACAAATGTAAAATCAACTGTAAAGCCCAGGTCCTCACTTGGTGAGTTTATTTAAAGGGGCTTAGGCTTTTTTTTTATATACCCTGAGACAGGTGCACAAGAGTACTCAGGAAATTAAACAAGAAACTACTGGCGAACTTTAGAAGATTAGGAACTTGGCAAAATTTAAAGCAAACATTCCATCAAAATAAAGCATTTCACAAAGCATTGACTTAGCAAACTCTAACCCATGAAAGCTTAAATTACCCAGATATCAAGAAGAGGGAATCAGAAGACAAGAAGAGAAAGAGAAGGAAAAAGGGGAAAAAAAAAAAAAAAAAAGGGGGAGGGAGAGAGAGAGAGAAAAGTAATATATAGCTACTACTCTTGGAATGACCATGGTCTCAGCAGCCATAGAATCCATCAACAACAGTGATGTGACCATATATGTCCTTGTGCAAGGTTTTTATCAGGTCTGGCCTCCTCTGGCCACACCCCCAGGTGCGGCTGGCAGTCTGATAGCCACTCTGAGGCTAGATTGGGGCTCCAGGGGTGGGGTGTGGGACATTGCTTCTGGTGTGCCACTGACTGACAGCTGGACCCCAAAGGGACCAGGGTGTGAGGCACTGCACTATCCCACTTTCACATAACTTTCCCTGACCTCTCTCACACAAACTCTCTGGTTGTTTTGAGGGAGTAGCTACTTTTCCCAATCTCTCACATTAACAAATAATTAACATGATAGAGTATGTACCTTAGTAAAATGACACTCCTCTTTGGGAGAAGAAAAGAAACAGAATTGATCAAGTATTTTGAAGTACAGCCCTTTAATATAACTGCATACTTTGCAGTCATATTAACTAAAGTTTAAATTAGCTGGACTGGAGCAAATTATGTAAAAAAAGATGGCTTTTAAGTCATTAGCATAAAATCAGTCAATTTAATGAAAGGAATCTAGCTAATTCAATATTATTCTTTTTATTCCTTCTTAACCTTGTTAGCTTTTCTAAGGGTAAAATACCCTGAACTTTCTCAAACCAGCTACTAAATTTCAAAAGATTCTAAAGTTTTCTTTTGGCAGTCCTTTTAAGTTAGGCTGCCAACAGTAAAACCTAAATAAGCTCAGGAATTCTAAAGGCATTATCAGATGTCAGACATTCTGTACTTAATTGAGCTCAAACCCTTACAAAATTGAGACTAGCACACAGTGTATCCTAAGCAGTAAAATATATCCCAATATTTAATGAATCCTGGATTTGCTTAAGCAAATCCATTACGTACCAAAAAAAAAACCAAAAAAAAAAACAAAAAAAAAAAAAA
>VZTR01031107.1:110642-141794 GCA_013400775.1 Chaetops frenatus
ACAAGTATTTGATTGATTAGAATTTTTTTTTTTTTAGCATGGTCTTTTACTCAAGCTTAAATAATATTACAGACTGCCTTTTATTCTGAAGCCCAGAAGAACTGGCACCTTCTGTCCCAGATACAGCAGAATTATATCTTCAAAGTTTTTCCAAATGACAAACTTGTTGCAAGGTTAGTGACACATCCTCAAACAAATACAGAAGAGAAGAAAATTCTGCCACAGAAAAGCAGTGTTAAGATGATAAGGAGGAGACAGGATGAGCTACTTCTATGGTAAGAGTGAAAGAAAGAATACTTGTGGAGAATCAAGGATAAGCATGTTTTGTCTCAGACTTTCTGACTACCGTGACAGGAAAGTTGTGATTGGAAGAGACGGTCCTGCGGAGGTGGGGCAGCGCTCTTCTGAGCCAACTTCCTTTCCCACCTTGAGACTCATGCTCAGCCATGCCCCCTGTCCTTACCTGACTAACTTCCTGAAGGGCTCTAAAGGGCTGGCTGTACGTGCATGAATGAAATTGTTTGAAAAATGTACTTTAACAGGTTAACTATAAGAGGAAGTGGATTAGTCCCACCTGCTCTTCTCCTCTCTTTCTTTGTCTCACTACCCCAGTTCTGCAACATCCATGCGGCAGGACTAATGCAGCATGTAAAGACTGGGGATCTTTCTTTCCTTTCTCCCTTTTTCGCCTTTATTTCCCTCTTCCCTTGCTTTTTCTGAGCAAAATGCATCAATAATATTCTACCCTGTACACTGTATTGAGGTTTGTTGTGAGGATTTGCGGTTTGTTGAAGTCTATTGTGATAATTAAGGGCTTGTTAGTCAGAACATTTGAGACTAAATAGGGTGCTAGCTGCGGAGTTAAGACAATTGTACAATAAAGCATAAGAACTCCCTGATAGGGGACTGGTGTCTTTGTGCAGCCTGACAGGCATTTATAAGGAACACCATGCTCCCTACTGGATGGTCTTGACATGGAAGAAAGTCAGCAGCACTGACCAAGGAAGAATTGCTTTTTTGCATGTTTCCTTTTGTAATTGAGTTTGGGTTTGTAATGTCATCTAACCACTTCTGATAACCTGTAAAAATGGAGATGGCAAGGTCTTACAATAAATTGCTACAGAAATCATCCTTCATCTACTCAGTTCAATGCCACAGCAACTTTTAGTATGTACTTTTAGAATAGGACCCTCTTTAAGTTTTCCTAAACAGCCAAGATAGCCTTACTAATTTAATTAAATAAATAAATAAAAAAGCCAAAGAAAAGACAAAAAACCCAGCTTTCCCAAACCAAAAATAGATATGGAATTGTAAGATACAGACAAGCCACTGCCCATGACTCTTGATTTGTCTCTGTATATTAAGAGTGCACAAAACACCTAGGAATCCTATTATTCACCTTACAACAGAAGAGAGTTATTCATGTTACATGTGCCATAGGCAATCCAAATAAAAGAAGTCCTGGCTGGAGAATTGTGTTTGAAATTACTGCACAGTAATCAAGTAATTGCAGTGTCTACTACAGAGGCAATCTCCAGATGCAACTCTTAGCAGTAAACATCTCAAAATTCTCAGTCGGAGTCCAGTCCAAAGCAGGGCTGATTATTCTTGTTTGTTCTCTTTGTTGTTCACTGATAAAGGAAATGCATCTGTTTTCATCTCTGATTTTGATACTGTTGCTCATCCAGTACTTCCACACTACAGGAAACTACTAAGTTGAGAATAAACACCTTCTAGTGATTTGGATTACTCTTCTCAAGCTGGATAAATTTTGCATTAAGCAAAAANAAATAATATTACAGACTGCCTTTTATTCTGAAGCCCAGAAGAACTGGCACCTTCTGTCCCAGATACAGCAGAATTATATCTTCAAAGTTTTTCCAAATGACAAACTTGTTGCAAGGTTAGTGACACATCCTCAAACAAATACAGAAGAGAAGAAAATTCTGCCACAGAAAAGCAGTGTTAAGATGATAAGGAGGAGACAGGATGAGCTACTTCTATGGTAAGAGTGAAAGAAAGAATACTTGTGGAGAATCAAGGATAAGCATGTTTTGTCTCAGACTTTCTGACTACCGTGACAGGAAAGTTGTGATTGGAAGAGACGGTCCTGCGGAGGTGGGGCAGCGCTCTTCTGAGCCAACTTCCTTTCCCACCTTGAGACTCATGCTCAGCCATGCCCCCTGTCCTTACCTGACTAACTTCCTGAAGGGCTCTAAAGGGCTGGCTGTACGTGCATGAATGAAATTGTTTGAAAAATGTACTTTAACAGGTTAACTATAAGAGGAAGTGGATTAGTCCCACCTGCTCTTCTCCTCTCTTTCTTTGTCTCACTACCCCAGTTCTGCAACATCCATGCGGCAGGACTAATGCAGCATGTAAAGACTGGGGATCTTTCTTTCCTTTCTCCCTTTTTCGCCTTTATTTCCCTCTTCCCTTGCTTTTTCTGAGCAAAATGCATCAATAATATTCTACCCTGTACACTGTATTGAGGTTTGTTGTGAGGATTTGCGGTTTGTTGAAGTCTATTGTGATAATTAAGGGCTTGTTAGTCAGAACATTTGAGACTAAATAGGGTGCTAGCTGCGGAGTTAAGACAATTGTACAATAAAGCATAAGAACTCCCTGATAGGGGACTGGTGTCTTTGTGCAGCCTGACAGGCATTTATAAGGAACACCATGCTCCCTACTGGATGGTCTTGACATGGAAGAAAGTCAGCAGCACTGACCAAGGAAGAATTGCTTTTTTGCATGTTTCCTTTTGTAATTGAGTTTGGGTTTGTAATGTCATCTAACCACTTCTGATAACCTGTAAAAATGGAGATGGCAAGGTCTTACAATAAATTGCTACAGAAATCATCCTTCATCTACTCAGTTCAATGCCACAGCAACTTTTAGTATGTACTTTTAGAATAGGACCCTCTTTAAGTTTTCCTAAACAGCCAAGATAGCCTTACTAATTTAATTAAATAAATAAATAAAAAAGCCAAAGAAAAGACAAAAAACCCAGCTTTCCCAAACCAAAAATAGATATGGAATTGTAAGATACAGACAAGCCACTGCCCATGACTCTTGATTTGTCTCTGTATATTAAGAGTGCACAAAACACCTAGGAATCCTATTATTCACCTTACAACAGAAGAGAGTTATTCATGTTACATGTGCCATAGGCTATCCAAATAAAAGAAGTCCTGGCTGGAGAATTGTGTTTGAAATTACTGCACAGTAATCAAGTAATTGCAGTGTCTACTACAGAGGCAATCTCCAGATGCAACTCTTAGCAGTAAACATCTCAAAATTCTCAGTCGGAGTCCAGTCCAAAGCAGGGCTGATTATTCTTGTTTGTTCTCTTTGTTGTTCACTGATAAAGGAAATGCATCTGTTTTCATCTCTGATTTTGATACTGTTGCTCATCCAGTACTTCCACACTACAGGAAACTACTAAGTTGAGAATAAACACCTTCTAGTGATTTGGATTACTCTTCTCAAGCTGGATAAATTTTGCATTAAGCAAAAATGCTTTTTTCAATACATAATTCTTATGTAAAGAAGGTTTTCCCCACTTTTTATCATGGTTTTTGAAGCTGGAATATTTTCCTTCTGCTTTTGTATCATATGAGATATTGATTTTAGTTGCTACTCACCACTCTATATCTCCTCTTTGCTTGAAGTTTTTTTAATTAGCCAAGTCATTCATACACAGACTCACACCTTCAAGATGGTCGAAAAATAAACTGGAGTACAGGACACATGCTATAATCCAGAATTTAAAATCACGATCCCCAAAGATACTTGTTGATAGCTTGTCTTCCTGAAATGTTGCTTAACTCAAACTTTTGTAATAGAAGTAAACTTTTCTATTTATGGCTTCTAAAATAAACACCATATTAATGAAAAATCACAAAGATTAAGGTGAGCTATCCAATCAACTATGAACACTAACTAACTAAAAATCACACTAGGGACTTTTATCATCCTTCATGCTTCTCAGTTTTTATTCACAGCTGTTATGGCCTTTTTTCTCCTCAAATCCTGTAATTCTCTCCTATGTATTCACGAAGCATTTTTTTAACGCAAGCAAGAGAGCAAGGGCTTCAAAGGTATTTTCGATGTCTGTTCATTTACTGCATAAATTGCAGCATGCAGTGTACCTTTCAACTGAATCTTTCAATTACTTTTCACCTGTATTTTCAGCATGTGTTTAATGAAACACAGTGAGTGGGGCTGGAGAAGGTACAGGAGGGCAATTAAAACATTGAAAGGGACAAAGCAGTTGCCATACAGGGGGACACTGAAAAGGTTCATACTTTTCAATGTGTGAATAAGAAGGCTGAGGGAAGATGGAGGCTGATGAAATCATGAGTGCAATGGAAAAAGAGAGAACAGAACTATTACCAAATCTCAATAAAACTACTAAGAAATTGTTTTAAAACAGATGAGCTCTTCTTAAAGCAATTTAAGTTGGATTAGCAACTAGTCGCACAGGAAATAGTAGAAGCAGATAATATGTTGAGGTTTAAAAAAATACAAGACAAATTCAGGCACAGTGGGTCTATTAGAACATACTAAATAGAATAGGCAACACTTGTGGATCCTGGGGTGCCAGAGAGAAAATGCTGATCTCTTCATGTGGTTTAAACCAAATGAGAATCAAAGTCATGTATTGACTTATTAATGATATATAATTAAGCAGCAATCACTGAATAGTCAATCACAACAGACAAACCACAACACTGTAAACCTAAAATATGCATTTACATTCCTTACCTCAGAAATTGAGACTAGATAGAAATTTCTACTTTTCCTTAGCAGAAGAGGCAACTAATTAAAAAAAAATTCACAGCTGAATGTTCTAACTAGGTTCCTTACAAATTCTGTATTGAGGAATCTGAACTGTCATAAGCAGCTTTTCATCCTGGCAAACCAAAAGTGCATATTGAAGCTATCCAGATATCCATATGAAAAAGGCAGTAGTGTTTTGAGTTCTATTTGAGGTTGGGCATTCAGCTTTATTTACAATGATGCATATTTAAAAGTGAAAGTCATGAACAGTTAAGATATATTTTAATAAAATTATCTCAAAAAAACACTTTAAATGGACAGTTTTAGCTTAGAAAGTCCAAACAATTAAAGGCATTAAAAAGGTAAAGCACTTATAAATGGTAATTGAAACTCTTTATCTTCAGGTTGCAGCAAAAATTTAGGCAAGAGCTAATGCATATGGCATGAAATAAATGTTCCACATCTTCAAAGGTATTGATCGTATCTTCTTCTGAAATTTATTTTTTTCCTTGTCACTCTGATTATATAAAGAAATTAATTTGGAATGTACGGTACTAGTTACTTTGTTTTATTCACAATATTTAAACACAATATGAAAAGACATAAAATTGTGTCAGCTAATGTATCCCAAAACAAGGGATAAAAATACACCAAAGTTAACCTTAGACCACGGGACAAGACTAGAAATTTCAAAAGAAAATACTAATTAGAAAAACCTGATAAACTGAAAAGGCAGTAGTATTATGGTGGGATGAAAGTTAAAACTCACAGAAAACAGTGAGTCTTTGATTTCAAATCTATTAAAATCAATGGCACTGCTGCAAATGAAATCAATACTTACATGGCAGGTTTATGTAAAGAAATAAACTTCTAGGAGTAATAAAGAATCAAAATTCCAAACTCATGTATAACGCTTCTAATCTGATTTCATTTGTGTGACTGAAAACTGCAAGTAAGAAAATCACTGTCATAACAGTAGCAATACAGAAAGAAAATAAATTCCAGTTTTGCACTCTCACATTTTTAATGAGCAAGATATGTTTAATAACTATTATTTAAAGTAATGTTTACACTGAAAGACCCCATTAGCTTGGAGGTGCTTGTAACAAAATGAGATTTTTTGACAGGACGAAATACAAGGTAACATGAAAGAGTGAGAAGATTTTAGAAAAAGTTTAAAGTGTTTTATAAGGACATGCTATGGAGGAGAAACCTGAGAGGGTTCAGTTTTTGAGGAACATAAGTGGTATATCAGAACATACATGATAAGAATTTTTGAAAAGAAAGACTTAGGTTTGCTAAGGGAGTCATCAATATTGTAGAGAAGAAAATTTGAAGTAACTGAAGGGACTGAGCAAGTGCCAGGGAAGAGAGCTGTCACTGATAGGAGTAGTGTTGAGGTTACTGATCAGGAATAAGGTGAGCATTTTTGAGAGTGAGAGCTGGGATACATCAGATAATACATGAACGGTGATGTGGCAAGATGTGGAAAGGATGAAGCTTTAAGGAGGCCATGCTGAACAATCTGTCTCTGTGACATCAGTCTCACAGGGTTCTGAAGGGTATTCAGTAAAATGCATTTTCAGACTGTTCCATATATACCAGCCTTCTTACCCCACTTGGCTGTAGCACATGCCAATCAAATTGCACTGCACATGTTATTTTACCCTTGCAACAGCTGTTGCAGTTCTTTCAGAGGTGAGGTGATTGTGTATTTGACTGAGGACTACTACAAGGAAATTCAAGGATCATAGTTTTTTGTCCCCAAACTCCTCAGACTCAAATATGAAGTCCAGATGGGAATTGCATGATGTTGCAGAGTACAGAACATGTCTTGTGGTTCTGCAGACCCAGTGGAGGGATGGAGGGAAAGAGGGAAGGAGTTTTCAAGTCTAAGTTTGGTGATATTGCACCTTGCTAGGCATGAGTTGAAAAAGTCAGGATGTGGGTCTGCAGGAGAGTTCAGCCCCATAGGGCTGAAATAGGGGGCTGGGCTCTGAGCAGGATGGGGAGGGCCTCATGAGGGACTTAAATTTAGTCCCATGTCATGGGACCAGCTTTAAAAGTTATGGATTTCCTCATGCAAGATACTGTTGAAGATTAATTTCAAGAAAATATAGAGTGCATTCTTGGGAATGGAGCTTGGATATTTAAAAGCTAATGGACAAGAATGTAGAATGAAGAATAATTTCTTTTTTACCTCTGGATTTTATATCAGCGCCTACTGAACATTAACTCTTAGATGTTAATAGAAATTTCAAATTTTGAATTTAATCAGAACTTCAATAGGGAAAAGTGATCTGAATACATATGAAAACTTGTGAAAATTGAAACAGAGTGTATAAGATAATGAAAATTGAAAAATAAAAGTTGATGTGAATGAAGGCATCTTGTGAGCTCAGAGTGCTATATTTGTGTGTCTAGTTTTGCTTTTATATATCACAAGTAAGTTTTTACAGGAAGCAGTTGCATCTTACTATCCCAAAAAGGATTTAGCAATGCAACTTGCAAAAGTAATGACTTGGTATACATTTGAAATACAGTGCTTTAGACACTTAAAACAATGGGATAGCATCAACTAGCAGAGAAGTACCTCTTCAAATTCAATACAAATATTAGAGTATGTACAATACTTAGGTCTATACAGAATAGTCAAATTAGTTTGTGCAGTTGATTGTGATTTAATAGTACAAGCTGTTTTATGGTTTTCAACTTGTAAAAGAGAGACAAGTAAATTATGTGTTTGGCTTTTTAAAGACTATATAACTTTGATACTAGCAAACATCATCTGAGTAAGATGAGGTATAGGTGCCCACATTAATTTTTTATACTCTTACGATTATTTTGTTCTCTTACATTGGTTATAATCACTTTCCTGAAGGATCTCAAATGCTGCACCACCTATTTCAAGTGGAATTCAGTAACACCAGTTTCACTTTTTCTTCATTGAACGAACATCAAATTTGGAGATAATTACTCTGACTTATGTCTCTTGATCTTTCAAATGCATGAGGGCAGCTGACACATCCATCTCCACTGGACCTATAGAAGACCAGCAGCCCTCAAGAACAGGCAATGCAAGTGTAGAGGGATAAGCTAGCTTAGCTGAAATGGCAGCAGATTTTCATGTCTAGACAGCTGAAGATCACTACAGTCTAACCAAAAATGTTTCCCCTCCCTGTTACTCTTGTCTTTTGTCACTATCTAATGAACAAACAAACAAACAAAAAAAAGTGTACTGTTTTCTGCAATTATAATAATCCTCTAATTTTTCTTCAGGTGCTGTTTTCATCTTCGGCTCATAAAAATAATGCTGAAAAGTAGCTTTCAGTTGCAAAGACAGAAAAAAAGAGATGATCTTTGAAAACCATATGATCATTTAATAACAACTCAAACTCTGGACTACCGTAAGGAAAAGGCAATAGATTGGAATGATACATCATATCAAATTTGTTCAGTAATGATTTAAGTTCTGTTGTGCCTCAAGAGAAAAATCTGAGACTGTATTTATCCTGAGTTTTAAGTCAAATAGGAGTAAATTAATTTTTAATATAAAATTATTATTGCTGTTTCTGATAAGGCACTCCTAGAAATCCACTGCATTAAATATTTTCAATCTCACTTTCGCTAAAATACTCCTGGGAATGTGTACAGAGTATCCCTTATTCATGCAGAAATTAAGTGGAAAATAAGCAGCAAGAACTTTAGCATAATAATTTGTGCAGAAAGAGAGTAAGCAGGAAAGCAGCTTTTGATTGCAATCCTCACACTTCTTTCTGATGCTCAGCATTTTGGTCTCAACCCTATAGTGGGGTTCTGCCATTTACATGGCAGTGTCCTCTCCTTCTGTGTGAAAAAAAAATGACAAAAAAAAAAGACTGTCAAGTGTCAAAAGGGAAATCCAGTACTTGGGGAAAGGGCTGGGCCCCTTGCTGGTGCACTATTACTGCTTGTGTTGACCTCATGGAGGCCCACCTGAACTACTCACATTCACCTTTCCATTCTATCAGTCACTCTTAGGACGCTAGCACCAGTAATGAAACAAAGGTAATTTTAATTAGTAGCACTCACATATTCAGAAAAGGCAACAACAGGGCCTGGCCAGTGCTGCAGAGTGGGATGGGGTTTCTGAGGTGGCTTCTGCCAAAGCATGTCCTGGCTCTCTCTCAGCTAACCCCAGAAGACCCCACCTGATATCATCCTCCTCAGTCTTGGGTCCACACAGGATTCCTTTTAGGCATAACCTTAACAATCTGTTTCCTCCTTTTTGTGTTTGTTTTTTCCTCATTAATTCCCAGCTGAAGTTTGGCCATGGTTATTCACAAGCTATTATTAAACTTTTCCCTTGCTACAGTAACTATTGGTACAGAAAGGAATATTTTTGTCATGCAGCAATAACCCAGGTTGGTTATCCAGTGTCTGAGCTGAGGACAAACAGGTTATGCAATACTTGCACGGTCCTGAGAAAGCAGGTTTTACCACAGCAAAACCTAGCCAGGTTAGCCAAACCTGGGCATGTCCCAAGACCCTGCACCAGGGACAAGTTGCTGACAATTGAAAATGATATTGGGTTCTGTTTCCTTGATCATATACCTTATAAAATCCGTTCCTTGTATGAAACCTTAGAAATAACACTGCTGATGTGTCCTAGCATCACATCAGCTGTTGTTGCACTGCAGAGCCTAGGAGCTGGTTTAAGCAGCAACATCAAAGTGTTCAGACTTGGTCCAAAGGCCCTATCAAATACTTCCTGCATGAAAGAAATTATTAAAATAGACCTAAAGAAGTAGAGTAGTACTAAAGAAGACCAAGGTGGATGCTCATAGAAGGTGTAGGAAACTCTCTCTAGCTTTTTCAAGAAAGTTGTAATAAAAGAAGAAAGGGGCTGAGTCTCTTAATGTCCAGTAGGCAGCCAAAGCATTCTAGTCCTATTCTAGTTCTTTATTTTCCCTTTTTAGTACCTCATGTGTCTTCTCTTCCATGCACAGTATTCTATTTTTAATGCAGTACTTCCATGGTTTGGCAAGCAATCTGAGAAAAGCGGGAATAGCATGTTAAAAATGAGATTACATATTGCCAGGGCAGATTCCTCCAGCATCAGTGACAGTGTGTCTCACTATGGCAGTTTTTTAAGAGCACTAGTAGAAAGGGATTGTCAGTAAGGATGATCTCAGGATTTGCAGATTTTCTGAACAGCAGTTACCATAATTATAATTTTAACTACAGATCTTGCAGCATTGCTAGCATCACTGTGTTAGCATGCTATTATTCTGACTAATCTTTCATTTCAATTGCAATAGATCTCAGGGGCCCAGCTGTGAGAGGCCACTATACAAAGCGTGAATAGACTTGCAAAATGAAATGGCTTGTGTACTGAGGTATTTAAAACTTGAGACATGGTAGTAGAAGTTCCTTTTTGGGAAATAATTCTATATTTTGCAATACAACCTAATCAGGAAAAAAATGGCTAAAATTTATAGAAAAAGCTAGTATTTTTAAAATAATTAGAAATTTGTAACATCAAAAAGTAAGAATAATATTTTTAGAAGGATAGCTTACTTGTACATACATGCCTATTAAAATGTACACATACTTACCTGCCCTTCTACAAATACTTAGTGGAGTAATTTTTCTCCTTGTTTTCTCTTGTCAATAGTGCTCTAAGATTTTCTTTCAAAATCCTAATGCACCTATTATTTCCTCTCTAATGCATGAATAATGTAGATTTTCCAAACTGTAAATGAAATTACAGTCTACTACCATGTGTTGGATAGTGCCAAATGAGTATGGCAAATTCAATAATTCATCCCCATGAGCTTGAAATACTTTAGTCCCTTTGAAAATGTAACTTAAAAACACAGAAAAGTCTGCATGGTTTGGTGTAAACTGAAAAATGTAAAATTTAAAAGATTAGTAAACTGTAAAACAAAAAAAAAATTATATGTAATTAATAGTATGGAAGTTTCCAGTGTCTTAAAACCAAGCCTCTTTTCGAAAGTATTTTTCACCAATTTTTGGCTCACTTTGCCCACACTTTCAGTAGTTTTATGCTCCAGGGATCTATAAAAGAGATAGTCCTGCTTATATATGAAGAGAAAGAGATTTTTATGAATATCAAACAAGCATAATTTATGCAGAAAGTCTATTTAAAATCCTGTTTGGCACTTTTACTTGCATTAGTAATATGAGAACACCATTAAAATGAATTTTCAAAAAATGTGCTGGACCCCAATTCTCTCAACTCATTCCCATAGTTACTTAGTTTTCATTGCCCAAGGACTGCTAATAAATTAGTATTAACAATATCCTCTTTATTACCTTGCATAGAGATACTTACATGTTCTCTTGTGTGAATATATTTGCATTTATTTATACACACATGTATTTACAAACTCATTTAATTAAATCCTGGTCCCCGCAAAATAAATTTCAAAAATCCTAATGACTTCAGCAAGAATCAGAATCTTATTCCTTGATTCCTGTATTTTATCATCAGTACTTTTAGCCTCAGAACAGCAGATCAGCCTCTTACAGGTGTACAGATAGCCTTTATGGACTTTGCATCTTCCTGCATATCACTATGCTGAAGTTTGGCCATACTGGTTCAACTGATTTTTGTGATGTTGCACATGTGTAATGGAGGCACGTGAAAACAACCTCAAGCAGATAAAAAACTTAGGCAAAATTTAATTCTCAACCAAAATCAATGGCAGAAACTAACAAATGATGGGGGTAATCACAATGAGATTCCAATAACATTTAACAGGTTCCAGGTGCACTGTTACCTGTCAGGGATACCGTTATTACATGGGCAGGAATGATGACCCAAAGTGCACACCTGCTCATGCACAGACCCTGGAGAGCCTCTCACTCAGCATTAGACTGAAAATCTATTTGCTTCACCCAAAGGGTCCTGGAATTGCTCAAGGATATCCAGCAGAAAAATAGCCACTCACCTGGGAGTGAGNTCCCATCACTGACAGACTGCTTCAAGACACACCACACATGGTCATAAATAATCATGGTCCAGAAATTTCTCTGCCTGTCATTGACTGGGGACCCTTTCTGTTGTCCAAGGGTTCCTGCCCTTCTCATTCCCACAGCTAGGGGTGAGGTGTGGTAGGGTCCTGGTTGTACCTGTCACAGACATGCTGTAGTGCTGAGCAGCACAAAAGAAAGGGCACAGAAAACTGGTGGTGGCCAGGTATTGTCCAGGGGAGTGGGGTGCTCCTGCCATAATACATTATGTGTTATGTATTCACTGGGTTTATTCACAGAAATAATATTTTAACTTTTGTCACTTCTTTACATTTTTCCTGTTCTGCAGATGCATATGAAAGAAACTTTTGTATCTTCTTAGGTTACACAAGCCATTGCTAAGAAGATTCTAGAATGATTTAGGAAGCTGCACTAACAGATTATGTTATAGAACTGCTCCATATTTAAAATAATTCAGGGCTGTCAGTACATTTTACTACCATATAAAGTAAGATATCCTATCTTATGCCTTATCAGCAGGTTGGTCTTGCCAATTATCTTATTACCCATAATTTCAGATACATTACTGAGCCATTTGACTTCCTATCATTTAAATCTCTTACCTAAAATGAGTAAAACAAAAAGGAATCAAAGTACATGAAGCAATAAAGGTCACTTCAGACACTCGAGTACATGGAAACCTTGGCATACTTTATGGATGGACTTCAGAAATACCCCACACAAATTCGGTGATACAGAATGATTCTGGTAATGCATGATTCATAACTCACAGGAAGCACACGAAGCAGATGCTGCACTGAGTTATGTTCTCTATTACTTCTCTCCTGTTTACTGGTGTAAGTTGGAACACAGCTTATCTTTGTGACAATTCGAGTCTTGATACTAATCTGTATCTTCAGCTTCCCAAACTTAAAAGATTTCTGTACTTAATTTTACAAGGAAGTCAGAACATCATTATTAATAAATTAATAATGTACCAATTGTGATTATAAATATCCATCAAATAATCTGCTCACTTTTTTTGGTCATTACATTTATTTGTAATCAAAGCAGTTTCTTTGAGATGCTTCAGGTTATGTGTAAAATAAGAAAAAGATAAACTTTTGTATTTTTTTTCAGTTCCCTACTTCTTATGCCAAGCGTTTTTTTTTCTTTGGTAAGCAGATTCTTTTTCAAAATAGTCACTGTATTACTCATTGACTTATTTATTTTGAAATGTACAAACAATGGAATAAACAGAAAGCAAAGAGGGATGTTTTCTGTTAAGTAATGAATTATTCAAGCAGTTAATGACAGAAACAATGACTTCATTGAAGCTACAGCTCTCTAAGGCAACACCATGAAAAAAAAAGCTGCACTGAGACAGAGCCGTCCTTTAAGTTAAGAATCAGAGCAGGTGCAGACTTTTTTGGGTTTGAGGGTTGTCACTTCCAGCTGAATGGACTGTGTCTCAGCTTTGACTGGCATGAGTAGGCAAAACTATTCATTGCCACCCTAGAGGATGGTGAAATGAGTTAATCCTCATATCACAAAGCCGGAGAGCTGGATTTGGTTCTACTGTTACAACCATGGGCAGAGGAATGACAAAGCTGGCATGTGGAATAATTTCTAAAACACTCATGTGAAACACTGTCCACAGTGAAAGACGTGCAAAAAGAGAATCCACACAGCCTTTAAGATACTATTCACGGCATTCATGTGAAGCTAGATCCAATATGATACTCATGCTAGAGGCATACACATAGATACCTTTTCTTTCCTGTTAGTTATTTTATGTAGGAGAAACATGTGCCTATAAAACATTTTAATACTTTTTGCAAAATACTTTGAAAAGTAGCCCAGAATAGCCAACTGACAGCTGATTAGGGCACTTCTCTGACAGACAAGACATGTAATTTTCTCTCATGTTGGCAATTGCTCTAAACTGAAATCTCTTGTGTTGTGAGTGAGTGTTTTAATAGCCAGGCTGTTGCCTCAAATAACTCTTGCCCAGTTTAACTCTTACCTTCAGCTGAGGGTGTGAACAGGGAGTCCTCCTTCAACAGAGATGCACTCAAAATTCTGGGTATCGTATCTCAAGATCAGTAGTATTTAAGCTACAACCTTTTATAGATATTTCATTAATTAGTGCAGTCTAGTCCAGGTGTGAATCCTGGTCTGAACTGATTAAGTGAGTGTTTACATCACCTAACTAGGGAATTTAAGTTAGTGTAAATCAGATGCACAATGCAGAGAGCTAACTCTTTCAAGATTGATTAGAAGCTCTAAAGTTATCTTGTCTTCTTCACGATGTTTCAAAGAAACCTGTCTCTTGCAAATGATAATGTATAAGAAGCCTAACTTAGGGACTTAATTATGTGATTTCTGCTTTAACATTTTCCATTCAATACAGGAAATTTATGAATTTGGTTTAGACTCTGTGCTTTGCTTCAGGAGCACACAAGTTAAGCACTATGGTGATGAATATCGCAACTGACCTAACTCTATGGAGTTTGAGGCCAAATACTGAGTTTCATCTTGATACTACTTTTGACTCCCAATGCTTTTACAATAAGCAAATTAAGCCACAGGATCTTTCCCAAGATAGCCCAACCTCAGCTAGACACATAGGTCTTTATTTATCTATTTTTAGAACATAGCTATACATTCTTAAGACTTATACCCTGGAGTTCTTCCAGATGTTTCCTTCAGTACATAAACTTCAGTTTGTACAGAATTTAATGGCTAGGGTACCCTGTAAATAAAACTTGTATAAAATTGAATTGGTACTAAACTGGAATATTGCTTCCTGTCAACTGCTGAACTGATTTAAAGATATTTGTTGTATACAGGCTTATAAAATTGAAATGGTTGTGCCCTACACATTGAACTATTGATTGTAGTACCCATTATATTTGCTTATGGTGTCATGGCTAAGGCTTTTTAGTGTTCTCATAGTATGACTACAGTCATCTCCAAGTACTGGTAAAATATCTTCTTGGAACCTAAAGTTTTTCTTTCTAAAATGCAGAAAAGTTGAAATTCTTTGGTTTTCAATATTACTAGTAGCTGCATTAAATCTACTTTGTGTTACTCTTGTAGTTTAAAGCAGTCCTAAAGCTGTTAGAGAACTCTGCAGGCAGACAGGGCTGAATAGTTTTTTGCCGTACAGTTGTACAGAGATTACACTCTCCCCTCCACTGGGGTGGTCCCAGCATTTCCTTGGAGTCCCACAGAGCAATAAACACCTAGAAAATATCCAGCAAGTTCCATGTTTTTCCAACAATTGCTAAAGTGTCTAACTTTCAGTGCACCTGAAATCTTACTAAATAAGACTACACTTGGCGATTATCCTGTCATCTCTATGCTACAAAATTTCTAACATTACTCTCTAGCTCAAGGTAGGATAAAGGACTATGTGTTTGGATGACCTCTTGTACTGGCTCAGGAGGGGTGGAGCCAATTTTTTTCCCAGGAGCCACTATGGTGCTGCACTTTGCATTTGTGACTTAAAGCAGCATTGATAGTATGTTTTAGCTATTGCTGAACAGGGCTTGCTGGAGTCCTGTCTCCTTTCCAACTCTTTCCTCACCGAGTATTTTGGGGCTCTGTGGGAAGCTGGGAGGGGACACTTATTGATTTGAGATTACCAAGGGATATCCTATGCTATACATCATGCTCAGCAATAAAAAGTTGCAGAGGCTTCTGGGTGTTTTCTTTGATGGGGGGTAGGGAAAGGTAGCCCTTGCTCAGACACTGGTTGGGAGGTGTTGAGGGCTTTGTTTTTATGGACTGTTTTTGTGGAGTTTCGTTTTTGTGGAGTGTTTATTTTTTGTGTGTGTGTTTTTGTTGTTGGGGTTTTTTTTCTTTCCTGTGCTTAGTAAAGCATCTGTATCTCAGCCTAAGAGTTTTCTCATTTTGGTCTTCCTATTCTCTCCTCCAGCCTGCTGGGGTATGGGGGAGAGTGAGTGATCAACTATGTGGTGGTTAGCTGTAGTTTAACTCACAGCAAGTCTACAAAATTAGCTGGTTATAAGACCAGTTGGAAATTCAGAAATCAGAACAGCTCCCTCTGAGGCAGTAGAAGAGGATTGTACTAAAAGAAGTGTGTATGAGGAATGTCTCTAATGTTTTTCTGTAGCTTCCTTATGGGAAGTAGAAAGTATTCCATTGATTAGGACATTTAAAACCAGACTGGTTTTAACAAGAAAATATCATTGCAGTGAAATCTTTGGCAGTTTGACAATATGATTTTATATTTCTGTTTCTATGACAGTTCTGATTCTGGTGTTCTACTGAATCATTGACAGCCGTGGCAACATGATGGGAAAGGAGACAGCAGAACCATGCTATTGGAGCTGTGAAGCAGAGAAACTGTTGCTGCTTGAGTATAGATGGTAAAAAAAACCTTGTCACAATAAAAATACGCTGACAGCCAGAAACAAACCATCATTCTAGTCCCCTTGGGCCAATCAGTTACAGTGCTCGTGACTAAAACAAATTGACCATCTTGCAAGGAACAGCACTGTCAAATTGAGTGTTTTGGACATAGCAGTTTGGTTATCTTTGTTCCTCTTTTTAACTGCCTCTGAAATTTCATTTGGATGCTGTATCCTTTTCTGTTTTAAACTGTCTGTCTTCATGATGATTGAGGTCTTCACTTTATATTGGATTATGTTTGCAATATACTTTAAAATCCTTCAAAATGAGAAATGTTACAGTAGAACTATTGTTTATCCCAGTTTTAATGGCCTTACTATTATTAAGGAAGTGAAGCCGAACCATAATCTGGATGTTTTATTGGAAAAAAAAAAAAGCGCAACTTTAAAAACATCAAGCACCTGTTTCATAATGATACTGTTCATATTTCAGTTTTCTGTAATATCATGTAATGATTTTGGCTGGTTATAATTCAGTTAGTTTTAATAATTTTTAATGCTTTCATTTTAAATTTTTAATAAACTTCCTCTGCAATATGTTATTTTCCAAGATTCTTATATTGCATGTTCTTTGCTTCGAACCTGATTATTTTCCAGAAGCACCAGCAGCTAAGGGAAAGATAAAATCTAAAGAAAAGACAAAACAAAACAAAACAAAACAAAACAAACAAACAAAAAACCAAACCAAAAACCCCCGAAAAAAACACAAACCAAACCAAACCAAAAAACCCTAAATAACAAAAAAAAATCAAAACCCAGAGAAACAAACAAGAAAAAACCCAAACCTGCTCTGAGAAAACTCAACACCTCAGCATATGCATATGCAACAATTTTCTTTCTCACTGTAAGTTATCACAAATTCTGCTGCAGTTAGAATACCAAATTCATTTTTGAATAAGAATATTTTCCACATCCCAGTAGAATATGTGGGGTTATTGTTTTAAGATATTCTCCCCCTCACTGATTAACAAGAGGGTGTTTTCATTTTAGATCTATCTGTTCTCTGACTTCTTTTTTTTTGTGTGCGTATATTGTTGTCTTCATTATTAGCTGCTGAATTCCTTAGTCTTTCACCTGACCAATGTCTCTTTTTTCCTGCTTCATATCTAGTATAATAAGGTTACCTAAAAAGAGTAATTTAAAATATGTGTATACATCTACCAAATCTGTGTTCCTCCAATCTACAGCAAATGAAGGAGCATGTAAACTCCTCTAACAAGGCAGCAACATATCAGACAGTCTCATTCACCAAAATAATATTCTCCAGAACATTAAAATTAGCTAAAATTATCTCAGGACTATAATTTACAACACAGAATAGTTAAATCTAATTGAAACATCTAATTTGAGAATATAGATTCAATATTAAATAAAATATCAGAAAAATATATGTTTTTAAAAAACAGCAAGAAAAAGTATTCTATTAAAATTTAACTTGAAATCAGTGCAGATTTCTGACAATTCTGAGGTGTTGTTCTATGAATGTGACTATGGTCTCAGGGCCATCCTGACACAGGTAACAGAATCCTCAGGATTTCTCTGGCATTTATCTTGTTCACTCCCCGCCAAGGACTTCCCAGTTGAACATTCTACTGGAATGTACTGATTTATCTTGTACTTGTTATACATGCTTAATTTTGAAAATTTGAAAAATAAAGTATATAGAGTTCAGTAAGTATAAATTTTATGTTAAAAGGCAGGACTGAATGAAAAGTCTCAAGAACCAGATTAAAGTCTTAAATGACAGAGCAACTGGTTAGAAGCAGTTTCACCTTTGTTGCACATTTTGTGGCCTGAAGTAATGATAGAGAGTCAGAACAGAGAAAGTGGTCACAGCATATGAGAAAGACCAGTGAGTGTTCTGGGATTTTATACTGTGAAAGTGATGTAAGAAATGGGATTTCAAAACCTTACTAAGAAGGAAATAATGAGATCTGGGAAGGCTTAGGAAAAGAAAAGCAGAAAGCAAAAAGTAACCACAAGATTGTGAGATGAATGACAGGGTGACTAGTTAGTTGTGTAAGATAATAGGAAAGTGTCAGAGAAGATGATTTTGGAAGAAAGATTCAAAAGAAAAGACTAGCAGCAGGATTTCCTGAGGATGTGTCATAGACAGAGAGAAACAGGATACTAGGCAGACTAGATAGTGAGAGTTAAGGAAATATAATAGTGACTTGCTGGCACAGAAAATTCTAACAAGGATAAAAAAAAATTCAGTCAACACCCTGAGAGAAAGTGAATGGGAAGAAGATCCACAGAAGATACAATGAAAGGAATAATCATTGAAACAGGACATAAATGACATAGTAGAATACAAAATACAGAAGCTGTCCAGAGAAAGTGGATTGCAAAAGTTAAAGAGAGATCAAGTGTGCCTGTGGAAAACAGACTCTTAGAGCTTAAAACAAATGATCAGCAATACTTGTAGGGGCAGTGTCATTGATCAATCTGTTTCACACTGGAATAGGTAGTATGGAAAATCAAAGACAGTGAAAAAAGACATCTCCAAAACATAATGTGTCCTCTAAGATATATACAGCTAAAACATTTACTGACTCAGCTGATGAAAAAATCAATACAGCAGGTGGTCATTTCAGGATAAGAAGTCAAGACTCATTTGACTTTACTGCCTGTATTTACTAAGAAGTATTCACTTGAGCACATAGGAAAAAACAGAAGTCTCACCAGTAGGTTTTCTTCTGTCTGTGTGTTGCAGCCACAATGGCAATATTATTGACAGGTGTCCCCAAAATATTTTAGCAGCAGTTTATTAAGAGGTCCTTTTAAAAGTAGGCAACATGTGAAAATAGAAATCAAAGGTAATTGGAATAAACCATATGTCTAGAGTGAGCTAGAGTTTACCCAGCCTGCCAAAGTGAAATACAATGAGCTGCAGTGCTATGCAAGTTGAAAAGCTACTTAAAAGTCAGCTCTGATGCTTCAAAAACACTAAGGGAGAAAAAGTGTGAGAAAAAAAAATAAATAGAAGAAGGAAAATGTTTTCAAGTCAAGTTCAAAACAGCTTAAAGTTTCAAAGAGAACAAGAAAATCATGGAGTATCAGAACACCTCCTACCCCCTGTCAGTTAAGGGAAAGGAAAAGGAAGTAAACTGATTAGAAAACTGGCCTACAGGGATTAGGTATACTTAATTTTAAGTATATATTAAATATAAATGAGGTAAAAAACTAGATCACAGTAATAAATTTGGTTGAGTCACCTAAGAAATACGGGTGTCCATGTTGGATATCAGTTTTTTATCTCTGAAATGTTACATTTTTTGCACATGATGCAGCAATATGAGTAGTGAAAATACAGGACAACACCTCCTTTGTCACGGAAGGCAGTACACGTAGATGTGCCATAATCCTTCTCCTTATTATCTAACACGATTTTCTCTTGCCTGGGCTGCAATAAACAACTTTTGTTTTGCATAAGGATTTGCACATTTTGTAGGCATGAACCAGGTAAATCTAGCTACTGTGTTTCTATTGTCAGTCAACTGCAGTCAGGCTCTGAAACAGAACTCTATATAGGATGATAATGTAATGAAATCTGTGCCAAAACTGGTCTAGGTGTACAGTGGATCAGAATTGAGGGACTATTTTCTTCTTTCATAATGCTTGTCCTGTGTAGCCTTTGGGAATTTTTAAATTTTTTATCTTTTATTTTATCATACTTCATTTTCTACATATTCTGTGTATTTATACTACAAATAGCTTGGGGCAGGGACTCCCTGTGTTTTTACAGATCTTAATAAAATGGGTTCCCAATATCTGAGTTTCTGGTGTTATTTTGTCATCAGTAACCACTATTAGAACTTCTGAAAATATTCTGACATTATAAAATGTGAGTATCTATTCTGATTCAATACAAATATCAAACCTTAACTGCAATTCCCTTTGGATATTTTACTGCCATTTCAGCCAATCCTTACTTATGAATAACTTCAGTTAGAAACAGATGCAAAATAAATGTGACTATTTTTATTATATTTTTTTCTTCTATCCTGAAGGAGCTTTAAGGAAAAAAATATAATAATTCACGTGTATAGATAATGAGAGCTCCCACGGTTATCTGTTCAATTTGCAAACTCTTAAATAAAACAATTTAACTGTGTGAGTCTTTCCCCAATAATATCTGTAAGAAAAATAAATAGTCACCCCAAACCTTGCCTTGCAAAACAGAGCTTTATATGCTTGTTTTATTAGCATTATGCCTGATTATAAGAAACTAGATCTTTGCTTATAAACTCAATATACACAGAATGTTTATTGCTATATAGTTCAGTAAAGCCATATATTCATGGTTATAATACACAAAAATATATGCCTTTGGACTTCTTATGCTTTTCCACCATGCTGGGGGTAATGATAATGTTTATTCAGGTTCATTCGTGGGAGCAGTGCACTGGGGAATTGAATTCGTTTGTGTTATGAATTTTCAGTGATCAAAACACTTGGACCTTCAACAGTTTTTCAGCTCAATTTGGCATGGTGACCAATGTCTACAGGTGCTAACCTGAGCACTTGGGGTTTGTACCTTACAAAAAATATATTTGACAGAACATTAGCTTCTGGCATCCAAGAAACAAAAACAAAAACAAAACCAACCAAACAAACAAAAACTAATTTGGTTTAAATATAACAAATTCAAAAAGTAAAGCTATAAAGGAGGAAGCATTCCCTGTGGTCAGTGTCTGTCAGAGACTGAAATAGTTNAAACTAAAGCACTGACTTTTTATCCAAGCACTGCTTTTACTCTTAAATTAACCCGATAAAGAAATGAAAACAATCACTGAAAGAAAATATATATATATATATAAATGCAAAAAAGCAACTTAGCCGAAGCCTTTAAAAAAAAAAAAATTGCTAAATTAAGCAAACTATGGCATACCTAAAAAAAACCCAACCCCACTTCTATTCACACACCACTGTGATAATAACTACATACCAGCTGCTCGCTTATGATTGGCTCTGATTTTAGATAATAATAGCTCTGCAGCTCACACATTATACGCAGGCTGTAGAAGCAAAAATAAGTTAAAAGAAGGCCCAGCTCTACCCGAGGAGCCCCGTGAGGCCCGCGCAGGGCCGAGCCGCCCCGGGCCGGGCCCGCGCTCTGGGAGCCCCGGCGGGGGTTGCCTGGCAACGGGCACCCGCTGCTGCCAGCGGCCCGCGGGCTCGGCCGGTTCTCCGCTCCCGAGTAAAGGCGCAGGGGCGCTGGCAGGACTGACGGGGGCTGCGGCACTGCTGGGGACGGCGGCCAGGTGCCACGGTCAGCTTGGGTGGAAGCCTGCCAGGTTCCATTGGCAAAGCTGTTCCTCCTCGCCCAGGGAGGTGCCGCTGTCGGGAAAACGCACAAACGCCAGAGGTTTATGTCCAGAAGGGAGACAGAGGAGTCCTGCAAGTTTATTCGAATAAAGAGAGAGAGTCCACTGGAGGACGCGCCTACAGAGTTTTCTCTCTTGGGGTTTCAGAGGGCGCAGCCTCCATTTATCCTAAACTCCTGGCCGCAGGTTGCCCTCTTCCTTTCCCTTTGGCTGAGGTACTAGGAAGGTAGAGCCTTCCCGAACCGCCTGCTAAATATCCCCTCTTGAATCTACTATTTTACCCCAAAGTTCAGGCTTGTGCAGACCCACCTGTCTGTTTCAGGAGCCAAGCTGTCTGGGCTCTGCAACAAAACTGCTGCCCAAAGTCAGGACAGACATTAGGACCTGTTTCAAAGATACTAACACCCACGCCTTCACCCATCGAATTTTTTGTAAAGACATCAGCTTTCCTCGCCAGCGCTGCACGATTGCTTTATGCACATTTAGCGGACCAGGTGGGAATGAGCACTTCTGGCGCTGCTTTTTCACCTGCTTCCCATCCGCCGCTGGGGGACTGTGGTTTTTTGTTTCTCTGTCTGTTTGTTTGTGTGGGATTTTTTTAGTTTTGTTTTGTTGGGTTTTTTTTAAAATTAGAAGACGCCTTTCACCTCCCAGTCAGCTGCAAGCCACGGATGTAGAGTCTGGACAAAAACACTCTTGGACAGAATAATGGAGAACATTGAAGCATAATAATAGGCTGATAGGAGAAATCACTAAATAAAACCCCATAATCCCACCCAATACAAAGGCAGCCCCAAAAGTACATTTTATTTAGCTTCCATGCATTTTCTTCATTATTAAACAAACGGAAGGAGGAATCCTCTGATGGATACATTTTTAATTATTACAAAGGCTCTGCTCTGTTTCTAATTTAATTTGCAGTGTCATGTTTTCTTTCTTAAGTAAGTTTAATCTTAAAAATTGTATGACTACATGAGGAACTTCCTTTTAAAATCTCAAAAATGGATGCATCCATTTAAAAGCTTCAAGAAAAAGGCAGATAATGCAACATCTAAATTGCTATACATGTAGGACTTTCACCTAAAACTCCTGTTGCTATAAAACAGAATAGTTAAGCAGATTTATCTGGTACAATCTTTTTTTTAAGGAAATCTTATCTATAGTATTGACTTAAACTAAAGGGTTGTTTTTGGGGAGGGAGATTTGTGGTAATTTCTAATAATAATTTAATCATTTTGTCTGATTAAATTGTTGCGATTTAAATTATATAATTGCAGATGGTACATTTATTTGAGAGATGCAAAAGGAAACAGTAAGCACTTTGTAAGGAAGAATATGTTGTAAACAATCAGTTTTTACATACATATAGCCTTTTGGCTAAAGATGTAGGAATAATAATCACTATAATAGTAATTATGATAATAATAATGATAATAAACCACAAACGAAAAGCTTTATAATTGCCACTGACTGTAGTGAATTTTACATTAATTCAAAATTTATCAATAGCTTTCAGCTAAGGAAATGGTGTTTAAAATCATTTAATTAAATGATTTTGTGTGTTTCAGGAAGGGCAGTTCTTTTCACTTAGGTTCATCCAAAAATAGGTTAAATTCAGTGTTCTGTATTATCAGCTGATAAATTGAATATTAGGTGATACTGAATATTAACCAGTATAGGAGAATATAAAGTTGTCAGAATGCAATCTTTTATAGTTAATAGTGAAAAAACCATTTAAATCTTCTAGCAACATTCCCTGTGTTCTGTAGAGCTGGTACACCTTACCAAACCTTCTCTATGAATCACTTTTCTAAGTGTTTCCAAAGCTTTCTATTTGGCCATTTAATTTGATTTGACTAATGCATCCCACTCCAAATCTATAAATGTGTTTATAGAGACAGTGAGGTTGACATCACTTCCTGACTGTAAGCCTATCTAAAACACAGCATGAAAGAAGCAGCAATCTTGCTGCAGCCCAACAGTGGTGCTTCAGCTGTAGTTGTACAGATTGTGAGACTTTTATCCTCCCAAGACTTAATTTTTATCCTCCCAAGACTTAACAACAACAACAGGGAAAAAAGGAAAGGAAGAAGAAGGTGGGTTTTATCTTTTTGTTTTGTCCTGTCACTGGGCACCACTGGAAAGAACATATCTCTGTCCTCTTTGCACCCTCCCTTCAGGTATTTATATAAGATTCCCAGGAGCCTTCTCCAGGCAAAACAGTCCCAGCTCTTTCAGCTGTTTCTCTTCTGTAAAGTGCTCTAGTCCCTACCTTACCCTTGTGGTGCTTTGCTGAACTCTCAATAGTATCCCTCAGGGCCCCAAAAATGGATGCGGTTACCCAAATGTGGCCTCACCACTGCTGGATAAAGGAGGTCCCTCGACCTGTGGGCAATATTGTGTCTGACATAGCCCAGGATACCAGTCACCTTCTTTGCAGCAAGAGAACATTTCTGGCTCATGTTAACCTGGTAATCACCAGGACCTCCAGGTACTTTTCCACCAAGTTGAATAGCCTCTAGCTTAGTGTACGTTATTGTTCCTCACCAGGCGTAGGAATTTGCCCTTTTCCTGTTGAGGTTCCTGCCATTTCTTCAGCCTCTTGAGGTCCCACTGGATAGCCTCACAACCTGCAGTGTACCACTCCTCCCCTATGTGGTGTCAGCTGTAAATTTCCTGAGGGTACATTAAAGAAATTCCTTGGCCCTAGGTTTCCCATAGCAGAGTCTCAGTTGTCCACTTCCAGAAAAAATAATTTAAAAATTGAAATGTATTGCAATAAGGAAAGCCTGAGCTCAGTGTCTTCAGAAAAGGACCCCAAAGAAAGAAATACCTAGGCAGTTATATCCTTACCATCTAAGTTTCCTACTCCTTATGCGACCGTTCAATCCAATAAAAATCTTAGGAACTGGGGTCTTCTGGCTCTCCATTGGTTCTCTTCATTGTTGCTAGGTGGGCCATTTCTCTTTTTACCTCTAATGTTGCAGCTTCTGCTGGTGGGACGGTGCCCTTCCTTAATGCCTTGTCTTCCAGTGTGCACAGGCTCTGGGGATCCCTTTTACTTTAGTAGGTAAAAAGCTCAGTGTATCCAGCAAAAGGTTCACAGTATGTGGCCTGAGGCTTCAGCAGAGCTAGCTACTAATGCTAAGTGAGTTACACTATGCAACTAATTTCCTTTATTCCTTTACAAGGTACTCCCTGCTCTGTCACCCAGATAATTAATTAAGATGTTAAACAGGACTGGACCTGGTATTGATCCCCAGTATACCACTAGTCACTGGTCTTCAACTAGACTTTTCTTCTACTGCTCTTTTTTTTTTTCTAAGCAGACCGTTTCTCCTTGGAGAGTCTTATGGATTTGTTAGCTTATTCTGAAGGAAAAAAAAAAAAGAGATTAAATTTAAGAACAATACAAAGGAACAAAATAAGAACAGTCATCCAGTAATTATGAAGCCCAGATTTACCACCTTCTTGTGGTGCAATGTAGTAGCAATGATCCATGTCAGTGACAAGAAATAATTGGCTTAATGTCACAATTCCAGACCTAAGCTGATTGTTAATGTATTCTGTACTTATGGACAGCTTGCATCTCTGAACTCTCATGTCTTTAACATGGTTTTTACTCTGGGTCTCAAGTCTCTAGCTTTGACCTTTTTCTTGCTCTAGAGTTATGTCACTCTTTTCTTCTTGTCTTGGATTCTGAACTGTAACCATCCAAAGCAAAGGTAGTCTCCAAGGAAGGTGCTGCTCCCTTAGAAAATTATTTACTTTATAGTTTAAGAAGATTAAGTTAAACATAAAATAACAATTCAAGTGACAAAATAACTATCTCACTTATCTTTCAGGTTTGCTATTCCAGGGCTCTTGTAAAGCCTAACTTTTATGTTTCTTCCTCAGACCCCTAGACAATCCATTCTGTCATGGTCAGTAACAGTGTGCTACCTGAGTTTTAATCCATTTAGATAGTTTTGATGGCAATTTTTATAAATGAAGAAGGATGTGAATATATTACATCTATGTAAATATCAACCGGAAAGTGCAGCCTTTTTTAAATTAAAAAAGCTACTGGTAAACTAGTGGTAAGAAAGCTCCAAGACAACTCTTCTTGAGTTCATAAGGCAAATGGGAAGTTGATAGAATGTGTTTTGTGTTTTTGTAAACTGAATTTTGACAGAATTATTTTCAGGAGTAGTGACTGTAGTTGGAGAAGTCATTACATACGAAAGAAAACAAAAAATAAATGCTTTTACAGCAATATGGTTAATGAAAATGTGCTTAGAATAGAGGAGGTAAAGATTGAAGGAAAATATCTACAACTTCCATTTGGAGCAGAAATTTCATATGTTTCTGGGCATCCTCCCTGCACCACCCTCCTCCCCTTGTGTGGGTATATCAAAACTATTATGTTGTATGATTCCAATTATCAAATTGTATTCAGAGAAATGGATGTTAATGGCATGTATTTGATAGCAAATGAGAAGTTAAACGTAACACCCCCATGCATTACTGTGTAAACTACAAAATGGCAACTTCTAATACAGATACTAGTTCCATTACTGCTTATTTTTCTAGAAAGAACTAGTGGGGTTTTTTTTCCCTACAGCATTTCATGAAAACAAATGTGTTTATTTTTCTATCACAGAACCAATTTACCATGAAAAAATTCAGAGTTCAAAAGTGAATTGTTTCTCAGGGATATACAATGAAGCACACAGACACCACTTCTTATCCTCTTGAGGCAGAAACTGTAAATTAGATTTTAACAAGCCAGATGCAGGCAATATAAATTTGTATAACAAGCCTTCCCAATAAAAAAAAAAAAAAAAAAATCTGATCATTTATTTTATGGAAGTAGTGATAGTTAATACAGAAGTAAATTCAGATTTGTTGTGGTCATTTATGGAAAATCACTGTTACATGGCTGGCACTGTATCAAAAATAAATTTGAGATTATTAAATAATGAGTAATAACGATTACTGAAATAGCACTCTCTGGAGATTAAGAACCACAACGTCTAACATGAAGTCTTTAGTAAAGGAAAGAGCTCTCTGTCACACAGAGAAGAAGACAGTGCCCTTTCAAAACCCATTTACAAATAAAATTTGTGCCCTGGAGCCACTCACACTGGATGTCACTTGGAGTACACTTGTTCAGATCTGTGTCAGTGTGCAGCAAGGGCCAGCTGCTTCCTAAGGGACTGTGAGCCAAGGGTGACCCCAGGCCTGGCAGAGTTCTTCCCAACAGGTACCATCCCTCAGGATCTGACTATGCTGAGCAAAACCTGGTGCTCTAATGGGGTGTTAGCAGTCCTGGGAATGCAAGTGACAGGTTGATGTCAGAAACTATCCAGGAATAGAACAAGGTGACCAAAATGGGGCTGGAGAAAGACCCTGAGGTCCATTCTGGGGACAGGGCTGGACCCCAGCACTCCTATGGGGCAGGAGACTGAGGGCCTCAGACTCAGCTGAAGTTTTTTTCCAGGGTTCACATGCAGGATTGAGAGTTCCCAGAGGAAACTGGGAAAGGCCCATGGGGTCTGGTAGTGTCCTTCAAAGCCCTAACAATGTGTAGAATTCTGTCTTCATATATGAAATAGCTAATGACAATAACATTTTAAGCATCATTATGTATCAACCAAATTAATTGGTAAATTAATTAATTAATTAAAGGAAATTATTTGTGGTGCTTAAACTCTTAAGAACTGTCTTACTCATTCTAGATCTTTTGAAACTTGTCTCTATTCTTAAGGCTCTCTGCTGAAATATAAAAGGGACTAAGAAGTAAATCAAGCAAGCCACAGTACCCAGAACAACTCAGAAGAAAACTAAAAACTCAAGTCCATGATAATGAAGTAGAAAAAGTAGCTACACAGGTGTCATGCAGAGATGTAAGTCTATGGTACGTAAGTGGCTTGACTGTAGTGTAAGAGAATTAGATAGCAGGCTTGCTTTCTAACAGCTGGAAAGAAGCTATACCTCAAACCTAGACAGCACAAAGTTGCCAGGGGCAGAAATGCCAGTGTCCCTGCTAATTTTACTGTTTGCTGCCTTTTACTGTTACATTTAGGGAACTTTCAAACTGATGTTCCCCAAAACCCTTCTGTATATACAGACTGATTCAGTCTTTTCAATCCATTAAAGTCTTTCTTTTTTCAATATTTTAGGTCTAAAAATCAGTTCTCTCTCATCATTGTAAATATTTTTATAGGATTGTTAGTAATGTAGAACTTTAGCATTTCTTTCAAGCACAGTTGCAGTGTAACAGTGCTGGTTGTGGAGAAAAAGAAAGAAGAATGGTCTGTCTGGTCCCCAGCTGTTACGAAAGAGCTTATTGAGGCTTGTAACCACTCTGACTTGCACCGGAAGGACTGAACTACACTGGTCTCCTTAAAGGTACAACATGGCTAAAAGCAGAGGGGATCATAGGAGCTATGTGTTCTCTAAGAAATCTATATGATTTCTGGCTGCTAAAGTAAAAGAAATAATATTTTCTTCCACAATTCTGTCCTTTTGCAAATGTGGCTCAGGTAAAGATGTGATGGATTGGCAAGCTGATACAGGGATGCTTGAAAGCTATTGCACAACATTACAAGAATTTCAAAAGCTTAGCTGAATTTTGTTTTTTCTATTTTATTTGAATGGCTTAGCATTAGTAGCCAGCATGCTGCTATTACTAGTGGATATAATCTTTGCATCATATGGAAGGACATTGAGGATCTTGAGTAATAGTCAAACATGTCTTATGTTGCTCATTAATATGCAGAAGTTAAATCACCAGCCAGCAATCAAAAAAGAGAAATGATCACATCAAGACTAAAGTATCCCAGGGAGAGAATTAATGTCACAATAATTACATGGTTCACAGTGGAGAATGTGTGGTTATTAGCAGTTCTAGAGAGCTAATTAAGCAAGCCAAAATTCTTTTTAAACCAGTTTAATCATGAGAAAAGGTGTTCCCTTGGCTCTGAACAACTAACTAGCATACAAAAGTTGGGAATTCATGGTTATATCGAAAGGAAAGATGGTAATTGTACTGTACTATGCTGAACTACCTTCAATTTAAAAAGTGCTAGCTAATAAAAATAGAATTCATCAAATTGTTTGCTTTGGTAAAACACAGCAAAGGCTGCTGCCGTTCATTAAGTCTCAATGCTTTTTTACATAGTGTGTACAAATTTATTTATCATGATTGACTACACTGTGCTTTTCCATCATATCAACAAAGTTATTTTGAGGCAATCTCTCTGCCTTGCCTGATTCACTCAGAGATATCAAACTACAGCAAGGAATAATGTGTCATGGAATGGAGAAGAAAATGGCACTTGGCTCATAGCAGTCACCAGAACCAAATTCAAAGTGAATCATGTTGAAGTAAACAAAACCCTCTGAAATATTTTTAGTGTGTCTTACAGTGTCCTGTTCTACCCCTACACCCTCCAACATACTGGTGGTTAGCTACTGGGACTGAGAAAATGCTGGCTAACTCATGAATATATCTCTCTGAATGCCAGCATTGACTGTGCCTCATTGTGATGCAGGAGCTGTAAGACAGTAACTGGATTTTCCTTTTGCCTTAGCCTCAGAGGACACACAGAGATTGTGCCTCTTTAGACAGCATGGTTCTCAGCTATCTTACTCTGTTTATTGTGAAACCATAATCTGCCTGGAAGCATAATTTTAATTTGTTCCCTTTTAGAAGTGGTCAATATCTTGCTTAGCATGTAAGTTTGCAGTTAGATTCCATTTAAATGACATTGTGATCATAGTGCTAGGCAATAAAATAAATCCACTGTTGTAAGAAATTGTATTCTAGAGTGTGATGTGGACAACACTCATATTTTTTGTTATTCTGCTCTCATAATTTATGACAGCCTGTTTCTCATTATAACAGTCATAAAATTTCAGTTCTGGAATTAATCTCAAAATCTTTGCAGTTCTAATGTCTTAAATAATTTTTCTTAGTGGAATTGTAGATATTGTCTTTAGTGAGTCTCAAAACCCTACAAATGAAAAGTGATCATTACTAAAGGATGAACACTGAAGGAGTTTAGGGCATTAAGAATATCTTTAAGATTATGCACTTTGTAAATTCCAGATGAAATTTAGCTGAGACAATATACTTCAAGGATATATGTCTTTTTGCATACAGTTTAAAATGCATGCAATTCTCACAATATTACACAGAGTTAATAAATTTTTCCTATACCTATTGATAAAGAAAAATGATAATTCAGAAACATGAGTTCATCATTAATAGGCTTTTGTGTATATAGGTGAAAAAAAATATGGATGTGGAGGAATGATGAAGTACGTATTGACATGAAATTTAAATGTTATGAAGCAGCAGGTGAAGGATACATATCCATAAACTAAGATCAGAAGGAATATGACAGAACTTTCTTTGCTACAGATGAGCCACATGCAATGTGGTGTTGTGTCAGTAATTAATAGGGATGCTATTATTATTATTATTAAACTACATAAAACAATATCTGAACTGTAAGATAGCTACAGTTGTCTCATGTTTTCTGACTTTAAGCATCTAAACACTAGTATTCTAATCCAGTTGTGTTCTCTCTCAAATAAGTGGAGAAAAGATAATGACTCTGCATTCCATCATAGGTTTATATTCTTCTGTGGAAACTCATCTCTTTATTGACCACGGACGGAGCTAATAACTCTGAAAATGCATTCATGCTGTACATTTTTTTATTGGTACTCATATAATCCTCTCAAATATGTTATTCTGTTTCCTTTCTTTCTGTCTTTGTTCTACAAGGACCTGATTCATCCTACTCAAGTTAAAAGCATTTTTTCCATTTATTTTGACACAATTTGGATTTGCCATACATCTCTTTCCTTTTAGAAGCAAAAATTAATTTTAATCACCAAGAACTTGCAAACGTGTCATTATATAGTCAGTTGCTTAACAAATATAAAAATAAACTTTCTGCCATTTATCTCAGAGGCATATTCTAATAACCTATATATTTTAAAATCATTGAGGAATAAGTTGATGGAATAGATCCTGCAGTGTAAAGATTAAGCAATAAAATTGCTAATGTTTAGTGAATCAGTTTACTTAGCTATTTTAGATGCTTAGACTACATGTTATTTTGAAGTTTGTTTTTGTAATTAGTTATCAATAAATATTGCTAATGTAGTTTACAGTAGACACCAAAAATTATATTTGCTTGGCACTGAGAAAGATAATCTACTCATTTATTTCTTTGTACAGTAAAAGTATATGTAACCACAAAAATATCAGTAAAAAAAAGTCTGTATTTTTGTCTCATTGTTTTAAAAGATGCATATATGATTCTTATAAAAATTGAAAATAGGACTTTCTATCAGCCAAACATATTTTGAACATGTAAGTTCATAATGGTGAACTTGAGCAGAATTACTCTGAATTGCCTGAAACTTCCTTTGTGTGAGGTTTCAAGAAAGTTTTCACTTTGATTCCTATCAAAAAGCAGAAAGATAAAAGAAAATTACTTAGCAAACATAGAATCACAGAATCAAAGGATATCCTGAGCTGGAGGAGACCCACAAGGATCACCAAAGTCCAACTCCCTGCCTTGTACAGGACTATCCCTGAGACTCAGACCACGTGCCTGAGA
>VZTR01031108.1:0-24673 GCA_013400775.1 Chaetops frenatus
TTTTTTTTTTTGTTCTTCAGCATCCTGCTGTGAATTCCAGAGAGAGTCTGGTGATCAATAGCACACAGCCACTGTCACAGGCTAAGCCCAGGTTTTAAGTCTTCAGTGATCTCTCTGCTGTAAATTACAGCTGTTTGAAAGTATGATGCATAGTTGTTTTTCCGTAAAATGCAGTTCATTTGTGCAAGGATATTCCCAGTAAATCATCCAACTGAAAATATATTGGAGAAACCTTTTAAATCTTCATGGAGCTGTGCCTGGGGATGGGTGGGCAGCTGGCTAAAAGCTTGTGGCCCAGGAGGGAAAGGAGGGCAGGGACAGGTGACTTTGAGAGCAGCCCTGAGGAAAAGAACTTGGAGGTGTTGGTTGATGAGAAGCTCAACATGACCCAGCAATGTGAGCTGGCAGCCCAGAAAGCCAACCCCATCCTGGGCTGCATCAAAAGAAACGTGGCCAACAGGTCAAGGGAGGTGATTCTCCCCTTCTACTGGTGAGGAGCACTGTGTTCAGCTCTGGGGTCCCTGAGGCTGAGAGAGCTGGGGTTGTTAACCCTGGAAAAGAGAAGGCTCTGGAGAGACCTTAGAGGCCCTTCCAGTGCCTAAAAGGGGCTATGAGAGAGCTGGAAAGGAGCTTTCTACAAATGCATGTAGTGAGGGGACAAGGGATAATGGCTTTAAACTGAAAGAATAGGATTAGATTAGGTATTAGAAACAAATTCTTTACTGAGTGTGGTGAGGCATTGAAAGAGGCTGCCCAGAGAAGCTGTGGCTGTCCCAGCCCTGGAAGTGTCCCAAGGCCAGGTTGGATGGGGCTTGGAGCAACCTGGAGTAGTGGAAGGTGTCCCTGCCCATGGCAGGGGGGTGGAATGAGATGGTCGAGTCCTAAGTCCCTTCCAACCCAAATCATTCTATGATTCTGTGGTTCCATGTTAAACATGTTTGGACCATAAACTTCGTTTTACCTAAGAATTTGTGTGTATCTACACTAAAATGTGAAACCAAAAAAGACTGAAATCAGATTTAATGGGATGGGGAATTGCCAAATGAAAAAAAAAACCTCTCATTGTTCTAAAAATGTTTCTGCTGCCCAGACTTCTGGGTTTATTCTTGAAGGTTTAAAATATCTGAAAACTGAAACTTTTTTTCCCACTTTGATACAATTGGAGGTAATTACACCCCCCACACCCAATTAGTATAATAATATCTTTCTCATCTTGCTCCAGGAAAGTAAAGAGGGCTTGGCTGGTTGCTATTTCTGTAATAAAGCATTCTGGAAATACTGTTTTATGTACACAAAGATACGAAGTAATTGAGCTCAACAGGCCATATAAAATACACATGAGAAATAAAGTATGTGCTTGAGGCTAAAAATATAATCCTAAATGAATCCTATTGGGATGGTCTGTGCTCATGCTACTTCTAGTCCTCTCACTGCAAGTAGAGCTTATTTCTCTTTGCTTTTGTTTCCCAAATAGCTTTTCTGTCATTTTTCTTTGGCCTCTATAAAAAAAACTTGGAGAAAGGATCAATACTTTCTTCATATAAGTTGCTACAGCAAGGTCTACTGTAATACATAAATTGTGCATAATCCCACAGAGCAGAAGAATAGATGAAGCAGAGGTTTGGGGAAGAAGTTAATGAGAGATTGTAATGAATCTACACAAGTGTGCTCTTTCTCTGTGGCGCCATTGCTCAGGGACAGTGTGATACACATTTTTTCAAACCATCTTCCAGGTTATTTTTCCTTCAGTTCTAACCAGGCTCTTACATTTTGCTCACAAATGCCTATGGGTTGCAAGAAACACAGCCTCCAATACCCACTGAGCCTTTGCTTTATTTTTTCTTAGCCCATTTTTTGGGTAATGGTTTACGTTGTCAGAGAGAAGAAATCAGGGATTCGCTTGTTGCAAGCTACTCACCAAACACTGTCTGTACTTTCATGTGTGGTTGGCTGCTCATCAGGTGGAATGCAGAACTTTTATTTATTTTTATTGCTGAAACTGCTGTTTAAACAAGAGATGACAGTTGCTCCAAGGAGACTGAATTGAGGTGACACTCAGATGTTTATACTTCATTACTTTTCACTGCCTTGACAGCGTCTGTAGAGTTTCTTGCCATCATGGAAGCCTTCAATTATGATTAGTGCATGGCTCCCATGACAAAAAACACTATTGAACTGCATTTTGTGTAGTATTCACCAGCATGGATACTGCAACTAAATCAAAAACAGATCAGCTTCAGTTAAGGGATTCTTCAAGACCTGTTGTGTTGGCAGTATGCAAAAGTGAGGATCTGTCTGAAAAAGGTGTGCCATTCACTGATCCATTTGTGCTGATTGTCTTTGCAAATATGAACTATCATTACATTTTCCTTTTGGTTTCATATCGTGTGAGGGAGGAGAGGATACACAAAAAATTTGTATTAAGCCAGACTGTTAGCTTAAGACTGATAAAATCACTCCTGTCTGTTTTGTTAAATTTCAGCAGACAAGACTAGCAGCTTTCTTTAAAATAAATAAATTGATAAGTAAATAAAATCCACCTGTTTCAAACTCTGGCCACTTTTAAAAAGCTGGGGTACCTCCTTTTTTTTTTTTTTTTTTTTTTTTTTTTTTTCCCCCAGACAGGCTGAGGATTTCCAGGGTTTTTCANCTTTTGGGACAAATATCCTTCTGAGTTTTGTCTTGGTCGTGCTGCTGAATGATGTGATTCTGTTTGTTGTGAAATGCACTCTGCATGCATAAAGCACAGCTAGAGCTACTCAACAAGCTTCAGAGACTTACTTAGCTAGCTGGGATTTGGCAGGAGTTGACCAGTTAACATGAAAACCCAGGAAGAAAATCAAATAGTTGTGGGAGATGTTGAAAGGAACAGATGAAAAGAGATTGCTTGCAGAATTTTAATTCTACACAATAAATTATTGCTGGCAAATTGAACTGCCTCTTGCTTTTCAGGGATATTAGAGAGCTGGAAATAATGCCTTTTTTAGCCAGGCAATCATCTACTGCCTTTTGTTGACAGACAAGTAAAACCTGAGTGGGAAAAAAGACTAATTAATCATTACTTTATGTGACCTTTAGCAGTGTGATACAGCATTTGCATTTGAGTCCTAGTGTGCAGTGTTCATTTAATTTAAGTCTGGTTTGGGTTTTTCTTTTGCTGTAAGATCCAGGAATAAAACAAGTGGAAATATTGTTTTTGGGGAGCCTAACAGAGTTAGTTGTACAAGCCCAACCAAAAATGACAGTCTCAAATGTCTCCACTTTCTGTATACCACATTGTTGGTAAACGATGCCCAGGGGAGAAATTGTTGAGTCGTGATAAATTGTTGAGCATCCAAAAGCTATTGTTGGTCTCACTGGGGACCACTGAAAGCTCAGTGCTCTTGAAAACCCAGCCAATTATGCAGGTGCTTATGCACGGGCTGTGAAGGCTCAGTTTTCTTGCTTATTAAAAAGGGTGGTTTTTTAAAAGCTTTCTGGCATTATTGGTCATTTATTTTTCGCCTCTGTTTTCCTTTGAAAACATCTGAAAAATAGCAGACTTGAAACAAACACATTTGAGCTCTCTTGTAGTCAAATAATGGCATTTAATTCAGGAAATGGAGGGTGGTCTTTTGGTCAGTATTAAGAAGGAAAAGGCAGCAGTTTCTCAGATTTTAGAGCATTAGATAGCCCTGTTGAGTGCTGTTTTTTCCTTTAGTTATAGAATATAGTTTGTCTTCTTTTTTTAGTTGGAATATAAAAGACTGAAAGACCTCAGGACAGGAGAGGCTCCACAATAACTATTTATATTATTAATGAAAATTAATTTTAATTATAGGGTTATGTTATTTAAATACATCTTCCTTGCAGAAAGGTGCGTGTTTCTAAAATGGCTCTTTCCACATATAATAATAATAATAATACTTAACACATTCTTCATGCTTTATGTCTTTGAATTGTTTTTTAAAATATTCTTTCTGACATCTCAGCAATTTAGGTAAACTGCATCACCCACACTTGGCAGGAAGGAAAGCTTAATACAAGAATGAAGTGGCTTGCCCAGGGCTATGTTACTCCTGCATTTCAGGCTCCAAGCCCACGAGTTGCAGTGATGATCAGTGCTGTAGGGACAAACAGTTTGGGTCAGCACTGGCTTCAGGCAGTTTGTAGACATGTCCTACATGGCTTAAGCATTTCAAGAATGTTAACAATGATTTATTCATCCATTCATTCCACTACTCACATTTTGATTCTTTCAGATGAGATCAGGTGGGCTTGGGTCTTTCTGGGCACTTCTAGACTGAATGACTGAGATTTGACAGTCATTTAAAGAGTCCCCTCCTAAGCCAGACTCTAGCAAGCAACCAGGGATATCGATCATCCATCAGGAGAACATGTGCACACTGATTTTATATCCTCATGAGTGCACACACAGATGCACAGACATACAGCCCACCATGAAAATCACCAAATGAATCCTCGTGCCTGGCAGCATCAATGAACTCTGAACCTGAGAGCAAGAAATCACTGCTGTAAATCTAAAATGCTTCCAGTAAGGTGTTAGGCACTCTCTCTCCCCTTGGAGATGCAGCATTTTCCAGCTTTTACTGGATTTCTACTGGCCTAAGTAATAACTAACCAGGGAAATAAAAGCAGACTGGTGCACTTAAAAAATGTCTCATCCCTACAGTAGAAAGTAGTGTTTTTCCCCTGCAGATGGTTCTAAATTTGAAGTTCTTTGTTATTTGTTCCTGAAGGAAGAAGAATTTCATTATATCTGCTGCTTTGTGTCAAAAGAATATCCAAGTGCTGTGGGTCAGTGCTTTGTAGTGACAGGATAAAATGAGGCCCAGAAGGGCCTGTTGGATGCCCTGCTATCACCTCCTCCTGTTGCCCAGTGCCTCACAACTGTTAATGAATTTAACCTCAGTGCCTGGGATGCTGGCATAGCTCATGAAGCCTGAACAGACTCTTTCGGTTGTCTGTTTAGTCTTACTGTAACAAGCTGCACATTTACCTTCAATTCCTGCTTCTCCTTTCACAGCGAGGGGAGAGAGGCACAAATTGGTGATCCAGCTCTGTCTCAGACCCAGTGCCTAACCCTTGCTTCCCAAGCCTTCAGTGCTTTCTCCACTGAATCAGCCTTTCTCCCAGAAAATTCAGTGTCTCCTGTCACTGCCAGAGACAGGAATTATTTTATAATCTGCCAACGTGTTTGCTTCCCTTGAGGAGCAGAGTATATGTCATTTCCTTGGTGGGCAAATAGGAATGGCCTGAGGGACAGGTGAACAGTGCTGCTTTCTGCTGTTCCCTGAGGCTGATGGTTCTGTGGCCATGGGTTGCTGGCCTGAGAAAAAGAAATATAATAAGGTTTTCAGGAAAATCCCTGAAATTTCTCTCTTTCTGCTTTTCATAGCATGGCAAAGTGACAGCATTTTCTCTAAGCTACAGCTAATGAGGGCAAGAGAACCTAGAGAAAGTGTGGAGGCTGGAGGAGAGGGAGCCTTCCCTTGAAAATAAATGTAGTGTGTTAAAAATATATATGTGGGGATGAGGAAAAGGGACTAGTAAAATAAATCATCCTCACCCTCTGTTGTTCTTTCTGGAAATTCTGCATCTGAAGCTATAGATAGTTTTTGTCCTGAAATACTCCAAGTGGTCTTTCCCCTTCCCTTTGGCTCTAGCAATGTTAGTGGCATAGGGCTGGCTGGACAACCCTGTATTTTGCAAAAGACAAGGATTCTGGCACTTGATAACTCACATAAATGCTGTTTTTAAGAAGTATTTTCCAATGAAGTATGATAGCCCTTTGTTTCTAATGATGTTACTTTTATTTTCATTATGTCCACATATGATCAAGCAATAAATGCAGACATGGGCATCTAAGTGGAAATACCCACTCCAAACCAACCTCTCCTATCTAAAGAAAAAAGCTAATAAGATTTGAACCAAATGTTGGGAAGCTTGACAGGAGCCAAAATGCCTTAATTAAGGACTTTCAAAAGAACAGTCTTTGACATTAAGAGTGATTTTTGGAGCCTAACACTGATGTGCTACTATCTAGAACTTCGGGCTCAGCTGTTGAAGATGTCAGAGTATAAGGACCAAGAAAGATGTTCTGATAGCTGAGGAGGTTAAATGCTGTCAAGGGGCCCCTCACACCTTTGTGGTGTAGTTTCTACATTTTTCATGTACATGTCTCTTTTTTTCATACATGTCCCTTTTTCCCCCCAGTGCTCTGCTGGATATAGTTGTTAAGAATGAGTCTGGGTTCTAAACTTTCCTTTTCTTTTCTGACTTTCAGAAGTGCTAGACATTTCTAGCTACAATTGAACTAGATAGGAGCTATACTTAACTATATAAAGTTATGATAATTGCTCTGAATAAAATCAGATCTCAGGCATGTGAAATTAAACACCCTAAATTAGCAAAATGTTTGACCTTAATCATTCTCTGAGTCAGCTCCCCATCTGTGTGATGGGATAACATCTTCCCTTTGCCATGTAGAGGTGCTGTGGAAAGAAAGTGATGAATATTAGAAGCACTCATGCATTGTAGTGATGAGCTCCATAGAAACTGCTGTGAGAAAATTGATAACTCTGCCTCTAGAGCAGGTTGGGATTGTGGGCTGCAAATGCAGTGAGGATCAAATGAAATATTGAAGAGACCTCATTACGTGTGGGCACCAAGCACTTGGTGCAGTGTCTGGGGCAGCTGAGGGTATGGAGGATGTATAATTAGACTTCTGCACAATATATAAGTACAGTGGGCTGAACTACAGCTCATGAACCTGGAGGCTTGAATTTGATATTGCCCAACTTACTGCCCATGTTTGAACCTTAACCTTTAGGTAGATTTAGTCTCTTCTTGTTGATTACAGGTGAGATTTTCAAAAGCTCTTTCTCTCCCTGTTGCCAGTAAAGATAACAGGACTATATAGATGGCTTTAGTGTGAGCAGAGCTAGATCAGTGCTGAGTATTTTCAAGTGACAAGCAAGGATTTATGTTCCACATTGCCTGAAAAATACACTGAGAAAAAAAATGCAGTGTTTGATGCTTGAACACAGTGAAGTTCTTGTCGTTCCTAAGGGCTGTTAGATTTTTCTATTAAGAACAACCTTGTATGTGAGATGCTAAAATTAGGTATTGGCAGTGTTTGTTGTTGTTAGCTAGTGCATAACATGAGTAGGCACAATTTCTCTTATTAACCTTGAATGCAGAATTCCATTGACCCTGTTCTGAACATCAGAAACCTTGTGGTAACCTCCAGAGGCTTCTAACTGACATGCACCAAGTGGTATTTAAATGACCCAGAGCCAAGTTTTAGTATTATTTATATTGCTGAAAGCATCAGAGATCAAAACCTCATTGTGTCAGGTTCTTATCAGACACTGCCATGAAGATCTGGCAGTACAAATTGACAAATAGAGTTTTCTTGTTCCTGTTTTACACACAGAGGCAGAATCTGGCCTGCAGAGAGCACAATTTGTTTTATGCTTCCTGAAGAAGAGAAGAGGCTTCCTCAAAGTCATGCACAGAAACTTTAGTAGAATCACGAGCAGTATCCAGAAGTGTTGGGTCAGAACTGTAATTTTAGCAGCATTAATTCCTTTCTCATCTCCTTTGCAGATAGAGTCTTACAGCCTGCATGCTGAGATTTTGCTTTTCTTCCCTACCCATTTATGACTTTTTCTGTCCCTTTTACATAAGCAATGTCTTATATCATTAGCAAATAATTGTCTTCTTCTGCAAAAAGAAGATTTTTTTGTAATTATAACTTTTCTCATGGCACTTACCATGTCTCTTTTGGACTTTGGAAGTCAGAGTGTACTGAATTGATGCTACAGTGCATTCCTCCCAGCTCCAGCAAAATTTTCTACCATACCCTTGGCATAGACTCCCTGATCCTGCACATTTTCTTAGCAGTAAAAAAGAGCCATTTGAGCTGCTACAATTCATGTGACGTTGCAGGGAAAACATTATTTCCTTAGAAGCAGCAGAAGCAAATCGATGTGTTCCTCACCGTGAGAGTAGCAATTGGATTGAAATTCCTGTCTTCACCCCAGGAAGCTGCCCACCCTCACAAACCAGTGGAATGCTTTGGAAACAATGCTGTCAGCTCCCGTGGAAACCCACGGGTCCAGCACCCTGTCTTTTTTCCACTTTTTCCCAGGTTCCAGCTGCCATGGTGAGCTCTGATATCAAAGAGCAATAATGATCTTTCAGTAGCACAGATACACCCACGTGCAAACTGAGATTCTCATCACAGGAGAATGTTTCTTTGCCATGCTGGAAAGGGCCTATCAGGCTGAATTCTGGCTCAGAGATGACCACATCCAGAGGTGGCAAGAGTAGATGAAGGCACTGCCCTTTCTGTGAAATCATTGCTCAAATTTTCATCTGATTTTTTAATTTCAATTGGCTTTCCAACACCCCTCATTTTCTCTTAGCCACAAATCTAGCTCCTATTTTTAGGTTATCTTGTATTTATTCATAGTGTAATAGTATCTGGTAGCTCTGGTCATTATAATGGTTTCTATTTCCAAGGAAATGAAGAACTAAGTGTAAAGCAAGACATCATGTTGATGATGAGCACAAACAGTGAAATAGAAAGAAATACGATAATGAAAAGGTCATTTTCTTCCTAGGGTTTGATAAGGATCCTAAAGTTCAGGGTTATACATTGAGAGCATTTCAATACCAAGGATCAATGATTAGGAATGAATAACGTGCTCATCTCAAATGAGTGGGACTTTTTGAAAATCAGTGTTTTCTTCAGTGGGACTCTGAAAGGGAGGAAATGTGCTCTTGCAAGTGGATTCTCTTCTCTCAGTGTTGTATTCAGGAGGGAAGTTCAACATGCACCCCAGCAAGCCTGACTGGATGGTGGCACAAAAGAGAGGCTTTGCATTGCATTTTGCCTGCAGTGATTCTGGCAACAGAGTTCTGAGGGGAATTTGAACCAAGTGATTTCATTATTCCCTCTCACCTAGTATCTCATCTTTCTGTTTTATGACTATCAAACTCTCAGTTTTAAATCCCGTTTCTGTATTGTTTCATTTTTTCACTGTGTTTATTATTATAAAAATCTAACAATCCTAGTAGAATAGCAGTGGTCTATGCCATGATGAGATTTTAAATGTTGGATATAAATCAGTCTTAGGAATAATAACAAGGTTTTGTTGTCTTACCCAACAGGAATATATCACAAAATCTCTAATTTTATGTGTTAAATGCATTCTTAAGAGCAGTGGGGATTTCACATGGTGTGCACTCAGAGATGCCCATCTGTAAGAGATGGAAGCCTCTGTTATTTCATAGCTTGAAATCTCACTCTATCCACCCTATTGCAGGATTTATTCTTACAAGGAGCAAGTTTATTGCTGAATGGCTGAGGCCAAACTCCATGTGCTAGGGCACACCCCCAGTGGTTTGGTGGGCATCTCTGAGGTTTCTGTCTTTACCTCTGAAGGAAAAAAATCAGTCCCTTGTTTCAATTCAGCTGATTTACCAAGAGAGAGAATAAAAACTTTGATCCCAGAAAATTTCTGTGAGATAATGAAAACATATGAAAACAAGATTTCACCAGCAATGGGAATCATGGTGAACACTACAAAGCCCTATTTAATGTGTTTTTATTTCCATTGCCCCTGAGACTTCAGCTGTTTTTCTAGAACTGGATGGTGAAGTTACTCCTCATTTGAATAGGAACAATATTCACCACTACTGTGGCAGGACAATTCCAGGGAGGAGTCTATGGGAAATAACTGTCAGCTGCAGGAAGGTTTCAGAAGCTCTTGAGCTGCTCCATTTCTGCAGTTTGGTTCACTGGAGGGCCTGGACCATCCCAATCTTTGCAGAGCACCTCTTCAGCTGCAAAAGCCATTGCAAATTGCTCCACCACTGGGATTATTTTGTTAAAGTGAACAAGGTATGGTCTGCCATATTTATAGAAAGCTGTTTAAATATTCCAGTTGCAATCTTCTCTGAATCATGACATAAGAAACTAATTTAAAAAAAAAGCATTTAAACCTCAAAACCAAACCAAATTTGTAATTCTGGGAACTGGGATTCCTATTTATAAATAAGAAGAGGAGGTAGTGTAACCAGGAATTGCACTCAAAAGGCTTCCTGAAATGTTAGTATTATTTTAAAAGTACCTACAAGTCACGTGTTATTTGGAGGCACAAAGCCCTACTACTTGAAACACTGTTTTCCTTTTAGTTCTATTGATTTCTTTTGTGACTCTTGGTTTCATTCCCAGGAACTTACAATGCTTGCTAAAAGCTCATGTTATTTATCTTCCATGAACTCTTGCATATCTATGATTGTTCAGCAAAATTCTGTTTCTTAGCAATTTGCTCTAGATGACTTATATTTGCCAGAATTTAATCACAGGCTTGATTTCTTTTTTTCACCTGATATCCAAATTATTCAAGACATGATGTTTAAGAAATACTGTGTGCAGTAAAAGAGAAGGATTCTGGAATTTGTGGGTGCAGGGACAGTCAAAATCAGGACATTTTTAGTATCTCTCTGAGCCGCCTTTCAGCACAGCTCTGATTTAATATTATTCCCTGCTTTCATCCCTCCTTGCTCCTCTCTTGAGTTCAGGATGCCAGTTGTATCAATGTTGGAAAATGTCTTCAGCCCACTTACAGATGTGTATTAGGAAAGAATTATGGGCTCAGTTTTGCTGGAAGTGTGCTGGAATTGTAGGAGCTGTTCAATAAGTCTTAAATTGCACATTTGCCACTGCTGCATCTCTGCTGTCTGATCTGTCAGTAACAGCATTGCCTTTGGGTGGTTTCCTCCTCAAACACCTTTCAATGGTGAATTTGGGTGAGACGTCCTCTCTGTGCCCACTAGGGCAACGTCTGCTCCTGAGAAAAAGCAAATGCAGTCATTTTACTGATTCCTCTATTGGCACATGTGCAGAAAAAGCCCTTTGGAAGCTTTTTCTCTGGTGGAACTCACAAGCCTTCCCCTGTGTATTTCTAAGAAAACACTTCTTTGTGTCCCTCTTTCAGGTTACACACATCAAAGATGTAATAGATGTCTCTTGATGAGCAGACTTCTGCTTTAGTGGCTGCCTTTTTTTATAATACTTTGCAACTTTTTGTGTGGCATTATTATGAGTAGTTCACTGCATTCCGTTGTGATATTTCAATTTTATTACTAATATTAGAAAAATGTGTGGTATTTAATGCTTTTATTTGATACCTGTAAACTGACAAATGAACCTGGAGAGGTGTTTTAAAATGAATATTATTGCACAGGAGAAGCCATTGTTACACAAAGCATGAATTTGCTTGAGTTAACAATAGAATGTTGGAAGTTCCTTTAGGAATAGTCTGGCAGTGACTTGGGCATGTTGTTTGAAGTACTACCATGGAAGTAATGCTTTATTTCTGATAAATGTATTCTACTTGAAATGGTACAGAACATTACTCACTTCAGTCCCTTTGAACAATGAACCTGAAAACATCCCCAGGCAGTAAACTTGCATTTTTCTTAACAACCCTACTGTACCAGGGCAAGGATAATATTGAGAAATTTCATTGCTGCTTATAAGCACGGCTATCATGAGTTATCAGAGTAATTATTAAATTATATTATTTGTTTAATGAACCTACAGTATACTTGAATTGCCGAAAAATCAATTACATTTTTTTCTAGGAATTATAGGAGAGAGCCTACAAGCACACATAAATAGAAATTTATGTGAGACTGTTCTAGCAGGAACCAGACTGAAGTCTGAATTGCTGTGATAACTGCTAAAGAAAAGCCTTTCTCACTTGTAGGAGTTGGAAGTTGGTGCCATTGAAAGATTGAAGTTAGGCCAAAACGACCTTACACTTCAGCAGTCATTACCTCACGGTCATTCATTGTGTGCAAATGACTTCCGATAGGATTCTGTGGGTTTTTTACCCTGGCATTAAGGATGGCATTCGAGTATTTGAATGTAAATGCCTGGAGTCATTTTCATGTCACAGACAGAGAACTGAAGACCTGGATCTTTTTGGAGTGGCAGAAGGAAACCAAGCAGGGTCGACCATGACATTTAAAACAGCACATGACATCTGTGGTTAGGGATCAGAATCCTACTGTTCTAGTGATACTCATTTTTTTAGTGACTTTTAATTTCTTTCTGGTTTCCTGCAATAGTCTTTAGCAGCTGATGTTATTTGCTCTCCAATCAATCCTGCAGAGTTACAATATTTAGTTTCTTAACAGAGTGTTCCAGCTAAAGCTCTGCTTAAAGATCTTGCATGACTTATTCCTGCAGTGTCTTCTGTATCCCATAACCACACTTTCATATTAAGCTCTTTATACCTCATCTCAGATAACAATTCTATCCATTTATGAATGACTAAAAGATAAATGTTTTTCACAAAATATATACTGATATACATATTTTCTTATTTCATAGACATGAAAGAAAGTTGCTTGGATTTTACAGACTATTTCTCTTCTACCTGAAAGAGTCTCAGCTAGGATTACCTCTATCTGAGTTTCTAGCATGCAAGAGTGGTTCCCTCTTTTGTATTTATAATGAGATAAACTTCACATACATGAACCACAGAATCTGAAACCTATTGGTTCAGGAGAATTACAGAATAAACTATATGGTTATCAACTGATCTACTTGCTGTAATTCATACAGCAGAAATGTCTCAATTGCTTACACTGAAACCAGATCTAAAACAGCATGCAACCAGAGTGGATTGTGACAGTAGTTCCAGTGTAATTTTAAAACCAAAATATCTGAAATTACTCTGTATTTGGTAATGCAGCAGGAAATACAGAAAGCAATAGTGGCTGCTGAGGAATGAGAAAGAGGATATCTGCATCAATCCTACAGACAACTTGCAATCTGGGAAAAAAAAAAACAAACCAAAAAAAGTGGAGTAAAGTGATTTGCAAGATAATTTTATACCTAAATGGCTACATTTTGGTAGGATAAAATCTTTGCATATTGATACCAACAACTTTTCCTTGAAAAAACACCTCTAGGCTTGATTTGGGAGGATATGTTCAACCACGTTCCTTGTCTGTGCCTTCACCTTTCTGTCCATCTCTGCCAGTAACTGTGGAACCCAGCAGCTGATTTCAGCCAAATGTGATGGAACAGACAGTGATTTCAAAAATATTAAACCCAAATGTGAAAATTAGTATAGGAATAAAGGAATTCAGATTAATGCCTCTGAGGAGGGAATGGATGGAACAGGAACCCAGCAGTCGCATGGTCTGGCTGACCTGCCAGCTGGCTGAGCAGCACTCTGAGTAGTTCCCCTTTCCATGGCCAGTTTTCTGACTTGGGCTGTAACTTTGTCCAGATCACACCTGTAAAACTCCCTGACCCTTTTTGTGTGTATTGGAAAAGATCTGAGACTCCCTTTTGAGCAACACGAACTTTCAGGGGAATAAGAGAACCAGAATTCATGAATTCTACACAGGGAATTGTTGAGTTGATGTTGAAGAAGAGTCTGTCTAGAAAGTGAAGCTTGAGCAAAAAAGCTTTGGAAGTTGTTCATTTTGGCTCCCATTTCTCAGGATTCCTATAGTTTTTAGCACTTGTCCCACAAGTTTCCTCAAGCAAAGAAATTCAGATTTCATAGTGCTTAGTGACAGGAATATTGCAGCTTGGGAGTGGGCTGTAAATCCTGGGTGGCTGTAGTAATTCCCAAGGGAATAGCATATGTCACCACAAATGAAGTGTGAAGCTGATGGTTTTTCTGTCTTAGATGCATCAGAGAGAAAACTCATGTAGTAAAGACTCAACAGCTTTGTAAACCTCTACCTGAGAAAATGTAGTTTGCTTGAAGGAGTTCAGGCAGACCAGTGGCCTCCAGCTGGAATTGCATGTGTATGTGGGGTTTGTGTGTTGGACAGTTATATTACCACAAGTAATGGGTTTGTTTTCTGTGAAGGTCTGAATAGGGAAACAATTTTAGAGCTTTGGAATTTATTAACCCCCACACAGAATATAACCACTGGAGATTTATAGCTGTAATGTTTGGCTTTCCTTAATTTCCATATTTTTCTATGTTTCTTCTCCATCCATCTGCTCATCTCCCAGCATTCTTCTAACAGACATTCAGTAGCTTTCTTAAGGTGGTTTTTTTTTTTCCATCATGAGCTCTATGATGTGGTTTGATTCTGCTTTTGTTTTTATAAATTACAGCCTTTTATTGTTGTTATTTTATTTCTCTTGATACATAAAATTTTGGTGAGATGTCAGCCTTGCTTGTATCATCCACACCATCAGTGTTTAACCTGTGCCAAAGGTTTCCAGCAAAACGAGGTAGATTAACACAAGCTTTCAAAGGAGTGTGCAGAAGTCAGTGTGTCATTCCCTTTTCTCTTGAAAATTCAGGACTTCCCTGCAGCCCAGAGCCAGCGAGTCGATAACCACTCGTCAGCAGAGTTCATGGCCCCAGGCCTTTCTCTCTGCAGCAGAACATTTGTGCCCACACAGCTCCATGTGGCTTCACTACAGCTCTGCAGGGAGGGACAGCTGTCCCCGAGCAAAGGCTGCTCCAAATGGCACTGACCCTCCTTCATGGCTCATGGATACCCACAGGACCTGCTCGTGCAGACGAGGCTGCCAGGCTGGAATCTGGAGTCAGCACCAGTTCAGGGGAGGGTCTGACATTGTGCTGATTTCTGTGAGGCACCCAGAATACTCCCAGCCCACACAGATGTTTTAGTCTTGTATATTAATATGCATTGTTGAAATACCACTGGAAGGCCAGGAACAATTTAAGCTGTATTGTGCTGACATGAGTAAAAAGTGCAGTGAGCAACAGATATGGCCCCCAAAGGACTGGTGCCAAAAAAACTCCAACATGGAACATACAGGAGAAATGGGCAGAAGTAAGAGGTACTGAGGGGAAAGGGAAGCAAGTAACTCCTAATGAGATAAATGCAAGCTAGACTCAGGTGTGAAATGATTCCAACTAAAGGCAGAATTTATTCAATAAGGACTGTTATCTTGGTGAGCTGCTCTCTCCAAGAATACAAGCGTGGGAGTGAGGGTATCAGTGTTCATCAGCATTATGGAGAATCCACATGCTTGTCAATGCTTTTGATTTCCTCCAAATGCAGTTGAGACAAAAAAACTTCGTCTGCTTTGGAGTCAGATGAAAATGTCACTAGGAAGCTTAATTTTTCTAGATGTGTTACAAATATGCATGATCTAAGCTGTAGCCTAGTAAGTTTATTAAGTACCAAACTGTTCTATGCCCCCTTTTTTACCCATATTTTTTGCACTCCTTTCCTCTTCTAGTTACATGAGCCATGTTGGTTATGTCTCTGCAATGAATAAAATATAAGTTGTTATTGCAGTTACTACCTTGTCTGGCCTTTATATTACTGGTTGTGCCATATTTATGGACAAATCCTGCACACCCAACTCAGACAAGTAGATCTATTAAGTTTAGAGCAGATATCTTTTTTCAAAAAATTTTTACTCATATAATAACAACAAATCAAACAATGACTTTCAGCTGGGAATTTGTCTGTCAGTGTTAATTTTAGAAGCACCCGTGAAAATACTTTTTTTTCCCTTTGATTCTCTTCCCTTTATGAAGAGCTGAAGAGAGAACCATAAAATTCTCAGTGGTTGGGCTTTGAATTCTGCATCACTGTTGAGCTATCGCAGTTTGCATTCTTTTGTACAAGGTTCTCCTGCTGTCTCCAACCCAAGGGAAACAAGCCACTACAGGAGGCATTTTAAATGGTCATATAAACACAGAATAAAATTCCACTTATTTTATATATAGGCATATTTATGCTTGTATTTAAAAAAATATTTGACAATCAAGAATTCTAGCTTTTCATTTCTTATTTTGAAGGGCTACAAAAAGCTGGTTGTGCTGTCTCTTATTTTATTAAAAGGCATCTCAGGCTCCTTGATCTATTCCAAAGATCTTCCTTTACTCAAAATTTTAGGTGATCATTGAAAGATGTTATAATACAAGTAATTAAAAAAAACCTTAATATTTTCATGGGCTATTTATTGTAGCCAACATGCAGCAGAAAGACCTGTATCAAGTAGATGAGACTGAATAATGCAAGAGGAAGCAACCGTTTTAAGTATTTGCTTTTCAGAAAGGGACATAACTAAAGTGTGGAGATAAAATTAAATTGTCTTAGCATGTGAAAGGGTTAAGCATCATTTATATGTCTCTGTATGTGCTTTTACATACATTGATGTTTGTGTTTTGAATGCAACATTATAGAAATAATAGCTCTGATTTTCCTGTTTCCTATATATTATACACAAGATTTCAGAATAGAGAGTCTTAATTCTTACTAGTGTAGATTATTATTTAAACTCATTCTCCCTTTTTTTGCAATATGCTTGTGATGTCTATTTTAAATACACTGTTGGCCACTTAGTGTTTGTTAATAGGTTTTTTCAGGAGCAAGGTAGCTTTACAAGATGTATTTTGATTCAAGAGGGGAGCTCTTACTATGGTAGTGTGGATTTCAGAGGCAGCAGTTGTTGGCCTCAGGGCACTCACTGAGCTGGCTGTTCTGAACTAGTTGTGATTAGGTGCATGTGAGAATGATATTTTGCATCTCTGTGTACAGAATTTAGTTGAAGATTATTTCTTTCCCCCAGCATTTTTTAGATAAGAGAGTTCTTTTTTTTTTACACTCGGTAGTGATGCCCTCAGTTTTAAGTGCTGGCATTTTATTCTTCCCTTCTGAAAAATAGATATGACTACCCTATGTCATCTCTTAGCAAAAAAATTTTTTGGTGTTGCTATCTGTTGATGGATTATTTCTTGATCAAGCAAGTCAGCATTATGAAGGATGAAATTTTATCCTAGTTTTCCAAGGGCATACAAGGGGACACCTCTGTAGCGGTTTCACATTCACCTGCTCGCCTGCTCACACCAGGCGAGGGTGTAGTGTAGTGGTTTTATGAGAATAAGGATTAAGAGAAATGCAAAACAGGCCTAACCTTCAAAGATAAAATAGTTTATTAACAAAAGACAACAGAATCAAAATCAACCCCCAGGTGGTTTCTTCTTCCTCCCCCCAGCCCNGGGAGAGCTCTTACTATGGTAGTGTGGATTTCAGAGGCAGCAGTTGTTGGCCTCAGGGCACTCACTGAGCTAGCAGTTCTGAACTAGTTGTGATTAGGTGCATGTGAGAATGATATTTTGCATCTCTGTGTACAGAATTTAGTTGAAGATTATTTCTTTCCCCCAGCATTTTTTAGATATGAGAGTTCTATTTTTTTTTCTCACTCAGTAGTGATGCCCTCAGTTTTAAGTGCTGGCATTTTATTCTTCCCTTCTGAAAAATAGATATGACTACCGTATGTCATCTCTTAGTAAAAAAATTTTTTGGTGTTGCTATCTGTTGATGGATTATTTCTTGATCAAGCAAGTCAGCATTATGAAGGATGAAATTTTATCCTAGTTTTCCAAGGGCATACAAGGGGACACCTCTTAGCCTGAAAGAACTCTGAGCGTTAATACACAAATATAAATACACATTATCCCCCTGTCAAAGAAAACAGATGAATAAATACACCTCTCTGAACTGAGATTAGTCCTTAAATTTCATCATAAAATCAGAACTGAAACTATGGACATTTCCCAAGAACATAAATATACTGAAATATTCCTTTGGTGAGCCTGCAGTATCTACTTTTATTGAAGTAAATGATGTTACTAAATCATTTGAAGTATTCATTCAATTTGGGAGTTTTAAACTATCCCATCCAGGGCCAGGTTTTGCACTTATCTAATCCTGCCTGCTCTCTAAGGCACAGCTCTTTACACTGAAATGTGCTGCTGTCAATGAGTCCTGCTTGTTCTGGGTCCCTCCTGCTTGTCTGAGGAGCACAAATGCATCTCTCTGAGGTTAAAAGTGTTAGTTGGAAATAGGGTGCCCACTCAGCTAGAGCATTGTTCTCATCCTCAGTATAGAAACTAAGGCTCACTTTGTTGTTCTGTTCAGTTTGATTTCACTTCACTGGAGTTTGAAAGTACTAGGGGAATTTTATCAGTGCCCTATTTCAAGGAAATCTTATTCATCACTTTCAGTCATGCTGCAGAGCTTCCTGCTGTGTATTGCTGCTGAAGAAGGAAATTCCAGACTGATGTTTTCATTAATGATTGCAGAAGGCTGGACTGGTACTACTTGCAAATATTGAATTGAGAGGGGTTAAATGACTCCTTTTCATAATGTGCACCTCACTGTAAGAGAAAAGTTATTCCATGTTCATATTCTGTCTGCATTAGGGGTTAATCCACATGAAAGGTGCAGCTTGGGCAGTTACCTGCAGAGAACAGTAGCCTTAAGGAAGAACTTCTGGTATTTCTTGCTGTCTCATAGTATGTTGGAAACGTGCAAAATACAGGGAGTCAAGATCTCAGCTGTTTCTTGTAAAATTTGACATTTTTAATGTGGTTAATGAATGAAGATCAAGGTATACCAGCACCATGAGAGCATCCCCTCTGTGAAAGATCTCTGCATTTCCATCATTGTCTTCACCCTTTGACATCCAGATCTCTGTCTTCACCCTTATTCACAGGCTATATATTCTTAAAAAGAGAATTCTAAATCTTCTTGAGCAGAATCACATCAGAAAACAGTGAAGTTAAAACTTTGAGTTTTCATTCCAGGTGAGAATTGTGTTCCTTTTGAGGGGCCTGTTCTGTGGGCTAAGTTGTGGACCAGTAGTGGACCAAAGACTGCAGACTGAGGCCACACTTCCAGGCACCACTCTTTGGGAATCCATGAGCCAAGCTATCATTTAATGACTCAGACCTTATGAAAAGCTTCTTCCTCTAATGATAGAGAATTAGACTTCTCAAAATCTACTGAAAATGTAGTTCAGACTTCAATGCCTGCCATTACTTAGGGTAGCCAGCTTGCTCTCCTATTCATCTAACTTGCATGAAAGGTAGGGATGTTGTTTCAGCTTACAGATGGTTATGTATTTGCAGTCTCCTGATTCATTGCTCATATTGATACATGATATGAGTTGATCGTTGAAAAGTATTTTAAATCCCATTTTATTTGCAATATATTCTAAGAATAGCACTTAATGCAGTGTTTCACAGTGATTCAGAATAGAGGCGAGTGACTCAGAATCAAGGAAAAGTGACTAAATTATTTTGACTGCTCTTGAAGGCATTTCTGTCATAAGGAGATACTGGGAAAAAAATGCAAATATTGCATTAGAAGAGAACAAATTAAGTCAGAGGAAGAAAATGGAATGCTGCAAATGAAAGTAATGATACTCTGGATTGGACAGAAGATAAGAAGTCTGTAGAAGAGATAAAAGCTGGTGTTGGTGTGCTCCAACATGATGTTTGGAGAAATATAAACTACAGCCTCAGGGATTTTGGGGAATAAAGAATTTAGAGAGCAGTAGTTTTAGGACAATATTGAAAGGGAAAAGAATTAAAAGTTTCTTAGTGAAGACAGATATAACTAATCTGGTCTAAACTCTTGCTGATTTTAAAGTTTATGTAGTACTTATCAAGAACTTCTTTGATTTAAATTGGGTTTTGTGTCCTTGCTTAGCATTTGAAATATTGCATAAACTACAGTAGTTTTAAATATCTTATAAAACTACTGGAAGTTATCTCAGTTTTTTAGTTCCTCTTGAAAAATGGTTTGCTTAGCTTGTTGAGGCAGGACTTTTTAATTGAAACCTCATGGAATCTTCTAGAATTCCTACACATGAATGAAGTATAAAGTCTCCCTTAATTTGTCTTGTGGTTTTTTTCCATTTTCTACTGAGTTCACTTTGATTCCTGACTGAGTTTAATGAACTTGCTGTCCTTAGGGAACATGGATATTAATGCTGTGTACTGCTCAAAGGCCCCAAGCAGGACTGGTGCAAGGTGCTGTGCAAACACTCAGATGTCACCATGATCCCCAGTGTCATCTTGCCAAATTTATTACTTTAGTTTCCCACATGCAGCAACTTCAGCTAAAAAAGTGTTTTCTTTGAAGCCTCGTTGTGGTAGCCTAATTACTGCTCAGCAGCAATAAGGGCAGTCCCTTGAACCCTGCAGAGCTGGATTTAAGGGACTGAATAGCTGGGACCATTAAAAATATATTATGTCAGGTCTATCCCTGTCCTTGAGTGGGAACTGTGCAGAAATAAGAGCAACATGTCCTCCTTTATTGGCCTTGGCAGCTCAGCTGTCTGGAGTGCAGAGGGGAGATTCAGTTTTTCTGCATCACCTGGTTCAGTGCTGTGTTAGTGCAGGGATCACCACATCCTGTGATGAAAGGGACAGGAAAAATATCCTCCTGATATTAAACAGGTATCGAGGTCTTGCCAGAGCTGTCATTCTCCAGTTTAATAGAGAAAGGAGAAGCCATTTCTCTACACACATCTGCTTCAGTGGGAGAAGGGGAATTTTACAGAGGGGTGGATGCAGAGCTGACCCCTGCCCTACACTCACACCAGTCTGCTCCAGCCGTGTGGGACCCCTGGCAAGGCAGCACCTGGGACACTCACAGACTCACAGCTCTTGCAGAGGCCAGCGTGGACCTGGACAACTGCTCTGGTGCCAGACAGTGATGATGACATTCTGTCTGTCATTCTCTAGATGTAGGATTGATAAACAAAAGCGCTTGTGGCCCCTAATTAGGAAAATGCAAAGATAAAACTGATGTGCAGGCAGAATTAATTTTCATTGATCTAAATTCATTCTTTAAATTTTAAATTGATTAATTTTAATACTGTTGTTCCTATTAGGAGATCTAACTGCTACAGACAATCATTGTGATCACCTCTGCAACACAGTTGCAGAGGGAAAAGTTCTCTTCCAAGATTAATGTATGAAAATTGGGCTGTCACTGTTTCTATTCCTGTTTCCAATTTTATCGCTGATTGTTAGAGTAGCCCTGGTAAGATCATTTGTTCACCCTGGACATTCTTTCACTTTTTCCCCCCAAGAAATTCTATAAGGTGGCTTTTAGTTCCCAGGGGTGATGTAGGTTAAACTTTACCAAGTAAACATGTTTTGAAATTACTAGATTAGTAATGTGCAGGGCATTGTTAAACTATTTCACTTTTAAATTATTCATCTGAGCAGTTAAAAATAGAGTGCCAATGGGTTTCTGTTGTTCAGTTATAGTGTGACTTTAGAATTATATGATCACTGTTGCATGGCCAACTCAAAGGCCATGTCTCCCTACTGTAGGAAAGACTTGACAAGGCTCCCCCTGCTCTGGGGGTCTCCAGGCATTTGAGTTGTTCTTATCTGGGGCAGATGCTCACAAGAGACTTTTCATAAGGGCAGGAGGGAATTGATATAATGGAAGAGTTTTCCATGCTGTTTTGATGGAGAAAATTCCTCTAACTCTAGTCTTACACTCAGAATTGAGTTTTGTGGTTTTGGTAACTACAGCTGGAAGATTTGCAGTGAGCACACCTTGAGTGTGTGTTTCTGCTTTCCTGCCCCAAGTGAGCTTGATGAAATACTCACCATTATTCACCTCTTGATCAGATTTATTTCCTCATTCATGCTAAGCATTTTTCAGTGTACAACATGGTCAGATAGGTGAACAGTCATGGTTCAGTATATATATCCACTTCTTCAGTTTTGGTTCATATACTTCTGTATTTTTCTTGATTTTGTTTCACGAAGGTCAACAAGAAGAAGGCAATGGAAAAACGAGAAAAATGTCTGTGTGACTTGCACGCTGATTTCTGTCCATTTGTTTTTGTTGTCTGAGGTCAGATTATGACATTTAAGCCTTTTTTTGGTTTAGAGAGGAGTGTTAAAACCCATCAGTGAGTGTTTTCTGTCTTGACACCAGCACAAACTTAGCACAAGCTGAGGCAGGAGGAAAGATCAGTTCAGCATTTCCCTGCCCTTACCTCCTCCATCTGACCATGAAACTGAGTCCCCAGATTCACAGACTTCTGGTGTCATCCACAGTCTAGGGTTTCCCATGCCTGTAAAGGTTTGGGGCAGCCAGAAAAGGAGCACTATGTGTGGGACCTGAGTGAGATCAAGCCTGTGTGAAACTGGGCCTGTGGTGCTCCACAGGGGGATCTGCTCTTTCACAGACATCACTCACCAGTGAGTTTTGCTCAGGGCCACCCTTTCCATTTGTGCAGACACTGTGGCCCTCCTGGACACTCCAGATGCTTAATTATGCTTTTTTATGCTTATTGATGCTTTCTGTCTTCCAGCTACTGTATTTTATTTTATAGATCTTTTGTCTGTTCTAAATAGATGAGGTATACCCAAAATACCATTTCCAAATGTCCTGCCCCAGGAAGTAGGATCTTTAAAGTGTAATATCTTCTGGGGTGCTGGAGCCCATGAGCCTCCCTTGGGTTTTGTGTCTGACCTTTACAGCTCACTTTCTGAGCAGGTATTCAGAAGAGGTGGTTTTTTAGTCTCCAGTGTCAGGAGCAGCTCTGATTACTGATTATTGTGATGAGGCCTAAAACTCATTTCTTTTGCTCTTCATTTTTGCATTCCTGAACAATGACAGGTCAGGAGGTGCTTTACGTCTCTAGAGAATAACTTCTGTAATGTGAGCTCAGTTATTTGACAGGTGTTTTACACATCCCCAGAAAGTGGCCTGGGAGGGGATGAAAAATGATGGCTCTATTAATTTAAGACTCAGTTTGGTGAATCAGTTTCATTCAGCCAGGGAGACCCTGCCCTTTAGGCAGTAAGTCTCCTGTATGATAGTCCTGAGTAGCTACAGCACGTGGATTGCTACAGGAGACAGGAATGCAAATCAGAATTATAGAGTTGTTGAAGTTGGGAACAAGGCAAGAGCATCTTGGCCTGGTCCAAGCTGGTTCCAAGTCAGGAATATCAACCTTCTCAGGGTCTTGAGCAAAATTTTTTATTACTTCAAGTTTTTTCTGATCTTTCCCAGAGCCAGATTTGGCCATAAATCTACAGGCTGGTTTTGTATTCTGGTTTCAAGACCTCTTGCCTGGGACAAATCCTTTTTCTCCGTGGTGTGAGGGGCTTTGGGTGCAGGGTGCTGTGTTACTGGAACAACTGGAATGCTTGGATACAACTGGGGAGCCCACCAGGTATCTGGGCTTCTCTGAATGTGTGGGAGAAGCTGTCCTTGTAGTTCAGTACAGCTGGAGGACTGATTGCAGAGTGTGGTCTCACACTGAATGTCTTGAGGTGAACAATCCTGGTAACCCTTTTGGTTACAGCTGAATTATGTGGCAGTCTGGTTGGGTGGAACATCTTGCAGCTTTACAGCAGTTTTGGTGTGCCTGGGGTTCTTGTGTGCCTCTCTGGAGACCCACAGGGTATCTCTTGCAAAAGCATATTTCTAACACAAATAAGAGGTGTGTGGTGAACTAAAAAAGTGTTTGCATAACCTTCATATGTCTATGTATGAATTAGCTTTTACATCTGGTAAATAAAATACTGTGTAAACTTTCTGTGACCAAAAGATGACATTAACACAAAATGAATTGTAATTAATCTTAGTTAACTGCTAATTACCTGTAAAATCTGATTAAAGGGAAAACTAAATTTGCCTGCAGTAATTAGTGTTTCAATATGAATTCCATGTCCATATAAATATGTCTAGTTTTCTGCGTTAATTTATCACTATTGTTATTTATGAGCTTTTTGTTTTTTTTCTTTTTGCAAAGGTTACAGAGAATGAAGGACAAAATTAGAATAATGAATCCTTGTTTATTAGCAAAGCAACAGAACAATTATTGTATAGACATTTTATAAACTCCAACATTATGATATTGCCAGAGAAATGTAGTGTTTCAAACATATTAGCATAGAAATAGGCTTGTCTCTTATTATTTCAAATAGTTCTGCTTGCACTGGTTTGTCATTCAGCTGTCAGTAGAAAGGCAACATTCAGGGAGAACTGACCCCCCAAGAAAGGACTGGCCATTCTGCTATTCACTGACAAATGGATTTTGAAATATTCACATAATGAAATCCCCAGAGCAAATGGACTTTAATAACTGATGGGGTTTTGTAAAGCAACATCAAATCACAGATGGACGTCCAGAGTGAATTTTCAGTGGGGACAGCAGGGAAGTATATACCCAGTCAGAATGTGATTGAAAGGAGTAGGACACATTAATTCTTCAGTCTGACAGGTTGCAAGTCTTTTCTCTGTCTTTTTAGCACAAATACAATAACCACCTTGTCCTCCATCAAATTGCCTTAACAATATTCCCGTGCCAGGAAAAGTTGGTAGGTATCATGTTCAACAGCAAAAAGAGCAATCTATAAAGTATTCCTTATAGAAAACTCACAAGCCTATGCACTTCCACACAACAAGCTGTTACTCAACACAGCCCCCATGCTCGTGATGGAGTCAGATATTGCTGCATCTGCATCTGCACTGAGGGGAAGCTGCACACAGCCTGGCCCAGCCATCTCAGGACAAATTCCATGCAGCAGGATGCTCTTCTATGGAAATAACTCCATCTTCGAAAAAAGGACATGAACAACACTCTTAAGCACTCAAATAGAAAAGATCTAGGGGTTTTATGCTTCTATCCCATGAGGGATACAGAAAATCACTCTGTGACTACCTCCTGCATTGGAAAAATTACACATGCTGACCCTCTCTCTTCTATCCTTTAAACAGCTCTCCTAAACCTTACCAAACTCATTATCAGAAGCGTGATAGAATAGGGTGGTGTGAGAACAGAAAAAAAAAAAAAAAA
>VZTR01031108.1:24687-48330 GCA_013400775.1 Chaetops frenatus
AAAAAAAAAAAAAAAAGAGTTCTTGACAACCAAATAAGCAGTCAGCTCCCCACATAGAAATGTTACAGTGTGATGTACTTTCTCTAGTGTTCCAAATACCCTCCTGGAGTTATGTGAGTGAAACAGTGACTTTGCACCAAAATACTTCTCTGCTGATAATTGGAAAAAGCCAGAAAAGCCAGTACTCAGAGAAGCAGCAAACAAGGACTTTATCTCGGTCTCGCTGAGCCTGGTACTCAGGGGAGATGTACAAAATGCCTCCAAGGAAGGCAATTCAGGATAAAATGCATAATTTTGCTGGTTATTAGAAATACAGACACAACAGCTTCATTTTTATTTTGAACTGCAATTTTTTTCGAAGCTTTTCTTCCTGATAAACCCTTTCTGTTCCACTTTCTGTTCAACCGATAAGGAAATGAGCCTTATCACCTCTTCCCTTGATTACACTTCATGATGCTTTTCTCTCAAGTTGTCCAGCTGATTAACATAACTAAACGAAATTCAGAACAGTGTGTCCTGCTTTGTACTGGGATTGAAGTTTGCTGCCTCTGTTTCAGCCAAAACGCTATCAATTGCTCTATGAAAGACATTAAAATCTTCAAATCTTGCCAGTATTATATAGATAAAACAGGGGATTTAGATGTTTACAAAAAGGCTACTGGTAGTTCCTTCTTGAAATTGCTCTCCCATGAGAACAAAGGAGAAAAAGTTTAGATAGGTTTTGTCATTCAGGTAGGAACTGGAAGGATATCAAAGCAAGTCCCTGGATGTGACCCCCTTCCTCTGTTTCTCCTTGGATTAAGGGCGTTTGGATGTTCTCCTAGAAGATATGTGCCATCATGCTCTGCTTATACAGAATTAAGTGAGAAAACTGTAAAAGTTGTCAGCACGATCTCCAAAGAAAAGCAGCTCTGAATTAGGCCTTTCACACTGTACTGACGTGCCCAAAGATTATTGTATCAATGGTTAATTCCTAAATGATCTCATGACACAAACTATTATATCACCTGTGTGAACCTCTGAAAATTTGTACTGACACAGAAATCAAGGCAGAACAGGATTTATTTCCATACAAGGAAATTGATAAACTATTTCTGTATCTTAAATCTGATGATATCCTTGATTATTTATATACATAATTTTCCATAGTTTTCAAGATCTAACCATTTGTTACAGAGAACCAAATTTCTCAGAAAAACAAATAGAAAATATGCATGCAAAACCCGCCCCAAAAACAAACAAAAAAACCCCAGCATTGAGGGTCTGGTAAATCCTGGGGCCTGCAATTTCTAGCATATATTTTACTGTTGTAAAATTAACTGGACAATGCAAACTAAACAGTATCTCACACAATGACTCCTCAGTGCTTTGCGTAATTCTTAACTGGGACAATGTCTGAAGAAAATTTCACCTGTCTCTGAAACAGCTATAGAACCATGGAACCATGGAACCATTGAGGTTGAAAAGACCTTTAAGATCATTGAGTCCAGCTGTTAACCCAGCACTGCCAAGTTCACCACTAAACCATGTTCCTAAGTGCCACATCTATACATTTTTTTAACACTTCCAAGTATAGTTATTCTACAGCTTCCCTGGGCAGCCTATTCCAATGTCTGACCTCTCTTTCAGTGAAAAACTTTTTCCCAATATCCAATCTAAACCTCCCTGGTGCAACTTGTGGCCATTTCTGCTTTTCCTAACACTTCTTCCTCGGGAGAAGAGACCAACCCCCACCTGGATACAGCTTCATTTCAGGAGTTTGTAGAGAATGATAAGGTCCCCCCAGAGCCTCCTTTTCTCCAGGCTGAGCCCCCCCAGCTCCCTCAGCTGCTCCTCCTCTGTGCTCCAGACCCTTCCCCAGCTCTGTTGCCCTTCTCTGAACACAATCCAGCATCTCAATGTCTTCCCTGTAGTGAGAGGTCATGTACTGAACAAATATAGCTAAGCCCTTACCTTTTTCTTTCCATTAATGTTAATTTAGCCAAAAAGAAGGGAATAAATCTTACAAACTAATGACTTGACTACTCATTTCTGTAATAGTATTGAGTTTGAAGAGGGTCAGGTTGTGCATCTAGGGGACCACGTTATTCTATTCCTGTCACCTTTGTCCTTTCTTCATTTCTTTTCCATATTCAGTCATTCCATGCAATCCAAATAAAACTCTACTTGTCTTTAAGCTGGGGTGATGCATCAGTTGCAATGCCTGAAACTGTGAAAGCAATTTCAACCAGAACTTTTTGCAATAGACACAGTATTGCAGTGGAAACTGTTCTTATATGTACAAAACATTGCAAGGGCATTGTAACAGATCCTTTGTGGCAGATTTTCAGGCTACTGTGCTTGTTGTCATTTTGGGATGAGAAGGCATCTCATTCATTTTAGTGAGGGGAACAGGAGGTGAGCTCAATATCCTTTAAAGAAATATTCTGTTTGTTTAGGGATTTTTTTCCCCTCGCTTGTATTTCCCTGCAGTGATTTCCTTTGGTATTTGATCTTTAAAATTCACTCATTTGATTGTATTTTTCAGAAATTGTTGCATCAGTAGCTCATATTCAGCAGATAGAAGCTCAAATTATTTTGGTCATTAGTTACCAAAGAAACTCTTCTTCTACTCTTCCCTTGTGTCTTATACAGAAACAGTTGTAAAATTGCATTTCTGCTTTGTCTGCTGCATAGATAATAATTGGTAATTCTGAGAGGCTGAAACACTGATACTTCCTTTGGCAGTGCAGCTCAATAGAAAACCTACAGAGGTTTTTGCCTATTTAGAGGGCAGGGAGTGTGTCTGTATTTCAGTCCTGTAGTGCAGCTCAGTTTCTCTCTAGAAATCCATGAAGAATATGTGAATTGATGCTTTCATGCCTGCTTGATTTTGTTCCAGTACTGCTAATACCATCTAGATTCTCTGCAAATAGGGCTGGAGTTATACAATAGTAGTTTACCACCTTGGCAAGTTTCAACTACTAGAAATTGTCACTGATTACTCTTGTAGTTCCATCTGTGTACCAGATCCAAACTTCTTCCAGCCAAAATTGTCTAGAAAACAGAGATTCAGAAGAAGGGCAAAAAATCCATTACTTGCATAACTCCTTTTTCTTGCTCTGTCTTGCACTGCTTTTAGTAATTTTTTCTAGAACACTCCAGTCTTCCAGGTGTGTTCATTTGGTAGGAAACTGTTATACCCTGGAGTAACAAATACTTATTTTCTCAGAAGATCTAATTCCAGCACAACTGAGTGGATGGGAGATGTAAGAAACAGTTGTGCCAGAGTCCTGAACTGGACCACAGGCTTGCTGCAATCTTTCATGCCTGGCCTTGCATCCTTGTAGCTTGAATTCCAACTGATTCTCCTGTTATGAATATTGAATACATTAAAACCACTTAAAATTCCCCCAGGACATGAGCAAAACTTAGAGCATCTCCATGAACAAGAACAACTTGCCTGGTCAGGAACAACTGAGCTTTTCACTTGTGGTGGGAAGTCCTGATGCCATTGCTCTTTGACTAACACTAAGAGCTCTCTCCATTAATTTTGAAGCAGTCTGCTTTAATTTCCCTTCTTTTCCTGAATACTCTGTGTAGCAATGATTTCAGAAATTATTGTCCCAAGTTTTAGAGAATAGAAGCCTTCATTAAATAAAACCAGCCCACCCCAATGAGCAGATGGTGCTTTCTCTCCAGCACTGGGCTAGATTGTGTTCTTTCCTATGCCCTGTTGCTGAACTTCAGGGTTTCACACAGCAGGATGATACTGAGAAATGTATTTGAGAGATAAGGTTCATGAATCTGGCTCTCCTGCAGAATATTTAGCACCAGGGTGATACACAGAAGTGGACAAATGTACCTGTCACGGGAAAATAGATCTTGTGATGCCAATGTAATTGAAACATAGCAAAACTATCATTTATAGGTAAAACTTTTAATCTGAATATGGAAAAGCATAGATTTGAGACAAGGGCCAACCTGCAGGGCTTTTTTTTTTAGCATCTTGAAATAATCAGAAAAGGGAATTTATAGAATCAAGAGAAAAAATGTCGTTTGTCTCATGGGACAGCTTGTACATGAACAATTTTAGATACTAAAAGTTAAAAGATGAGAAATTACTGAAATTGTCAGGTGAATTTTCCTATGGAAGATTTAGGGGCTGTTCCATGGTAACTGAATAGGGTGAAATGTGTTGGTTTTCTGATGATCATTATCAAAGAACTGGTCAAGTCTCTAACCAGATTAAAAGATCTTTGGTTATTAGGCACTGGCCAAGGGACTTTAACAGTGCTCTCTTTATGCAGTAGGCATGTGGGGGTTTTGGCACCGGGAAGTAGAGTGGTTCTTTTTTTTTTTTTTTCCTCCTCGTGTTGAGATTTAGCTCTGATTACTGAGGCTGATTCTTCTTTTATGTGAGAGACAAAAGCAGCCAATGACTCTGTCCATTAAAGCAGAATTCTATCGGAATGACTGGTGATTCTGTGTTGGAAATCAGCAATGGGCTACTGCTTGCTTTAGAATGAAAAAAATATCCTGATAACATCACTGATGGAAGGCTATCCCGTCTACATCTTTAAAATTCACATGAAAAACAAGGGCAGACTTAACTGCTGAATTAATCAACACAGGCTGAACATCTCTCCAGCAAACAGCTTCCCTTCAACAGCAAAAAAGGAAAGAAAAGAATTAAAGAAAAAGGCAAAAAAGAAAAGACCTGAGCAAGCAGGTAATGATGGTGTATGACAGGAGTGTAAAATGGAAGTTACAGGAAACAACAGACCCCTAGCAAGCTTTATACACTTCTGGTGCAAGCAAACAGACAAGATTAAATCCCTCAGCTTCAAAAGCAAAGAGTAGAACAATCTGCTCTGGGCTATTCCAGCACCAGAAGGACATGTGAGGGTCTGAGACAAGCTTGAATATCTTTCAATGCTCATTTCCAAGTGCCTTTTTGGCTCCTAATTCCTCTGGGCTTCTAATTTGCCTGTTACTTCGACTCAGCCCGAGGGCTAATTAAATGCTTGAAGAATCCACTAGAAAATAGACGACGTAGAAAGGCAACCCAGCAGGATGTGTTGAACGAAGGCTGAAGGCAGAAATAACAAGTGTCTTCACAAAATGTGAGGAGGAGAAGGTGAAAGCAAGTAGCCCTTGCAGCACCAGCCTGCCTCAGTCTGTGCCAGCTGGTGCCCTCCCTCCTCCCGCTCCCCACAGAGGCCGAGCCCTGCAAGGAACGATGCTGGTTTTCACTGCTGGAGGCTCGTGGAAGTTTATTCGGTATGAACTGCTCCTCCCAGCTGTTCTGAGTCTCCAAAGGAGGTGTGATCAAGGACAGGTCAGGGTGAGTGACAGGGTTCCTAATTCAGACCATGGTCTGTAGTGGATGTTGTAGTAACAGGTTAGTGCACGTAAACGGTGTGATCTGAGCTAGGCTTCCCTTTCCTTTAAAGTACATAGGCAGTGTTAAAAATGGAACATGTTTAACTAAAGTTGATAATTTTGGGCCAGATTCTCAATGAGGAACAAACAGCTCTGACTTTCTGTGGAGACAGTGAGCTGTCAGAGCTGACAGGCACACCCAGAAGGGACAGCAGTTTGTTTGGTGTATTGGTGTACTGTCTCACACTTCTGGTCGAGCTGGGATTATCATATTGCCATGGGGAATTAGGCAACTTCATTAGTTCCCTGATTTGTTTTTTGGCCTTTTGAAAATACTGGGTGTAATTCGTTTGTTTTCTCCTGATGTGGACTGCATGCAGTTTTCTTTTCCCATGCAGTCCAGTTGAATCCCCAGGGTATGGGAATGCCACAGGATCATGGATATGCTCCTGATCCTTCCTGTTCCAAAGCCTGTCCCATCCATAGTGCTGTGCAAACGATCCCTTTTTCTCTCTACAGCAGCTCCAAAGCGAAAATGAAAAATGGTTCTTTCCCAAGGGCTGGGGAAAAGTTAATAGCTTTGAACCAAATGAAAAAGGTTGTTGTCTGTCTTGGTTTGTGCTGAGTATACCTTTGAAAAGAGACAGGAGCAGACTCATTTTGAAAACATCACAAGTCAAAAAATCCACTATCTATTAATCAAATGCACTGGCAGAAACCTTTTGTCAGAATGCTTTTTGTTGTTGCTCTTATTAATGTAGTGGTTTGTCTCTGAAGCTTTGGCTGGCTCTTGCTCTGCTGTTGCCCCTGCCCCTTGGGTCTGCAGTTCTGGCCCACTTAAGTCAATGTCAAAGCTGCTTTGCAGTCTCAGTCCTTCACTGAGGCCCCACAAGGGTTTGTCTGTGCCTTCACCAGTGCAGGAGGCTAGGAAAAACTGTCTTATTTATTTTCCCACCACAGCCTGCAATTAGAAGATATACAGGCTGTTGATCACTAGCAAAGGTGTCCTGCTGTCCTTCATGACATTATTCCAGCTGCAGCTTCATAAACTGATGTTCTGGCTTAGAAAAAGAATTTATGTGGAGTCAGATATCTGAGATTAAAGCTAAAATGCTGTTTGACTGCTCTTGTGTGGTGTCATGAATATAAATCAGCTGAAACACTCCATGTATCTGTCTGTCTAATCATATACCTACTTCTTGAATCAATAAAGTTAAGTACATGGAAATCCATTTGAAATACAAATCCAGACAAAAGACACTTGCTTTTTTTAATCTTGGACCAATAGTTGACTATTTCATTAATATGTTATCTCTGAAAGGTAACTGGGTTTGTAGGAGTTGAAATAAGATTAAATGAATCAGCCGTTGTAGTTCATCTGTTAAATCACAGCACTTTGCTCTCAGTTTGTAAAATACTCTCCAGACTAATGAAGTAGGGTCAATCACATGCATTTTCTCTGGAACCAAATTGCCATTAATTGTGTCATCAATTGTGTGGATAGGCCAATAAATGTTGCCATTGCACACTGACTACTGCAGTGCCAGAAGATGAACCCTTTTCTCATGATGTGGTGCAGGTTTAGACTCTGCAGGGAGCAGTGTCTGATTTCTGCAGTGTAGGAGCTCCCCATAGCTCGTGGTTTCCTGCAGAAATATCCCTGGCTATGTCACCTGCAAGTGTCCCATGGCTGGAATGGCTGACTTAGCCATGGGCAGCTGCTATTTAGCAGTGTGGGAGGTGTGGGAATCATCAGTTCCCACAGATCCCTCTGTAACTTCAGTGTATTGAGCAACTTCTGAAGAAACATTTATTATTGACAGTTGTGCTGTTTCAGTTTGCAGTTCACTGGTGGATGAGAACAGCAGGAGAAACATTTGTGATAAGTAATGCAAGCAGTGTGTTGAGTGGTTGCTGCAGTGATTGCATCAGGGCACACACTGGGTATTGAATTTGCTAATAAAAATCACCCAGGAACAGGGGGCAGAGAACCAGGGACTCTGTTGGCTGGTAGTATCACACCTCCTGGGGGAGGTTTCCAGGGGTATCAGAGGATGCAGAGCCATCTGCTCTGACACTCTCCAGAGGGGCTTTAACCAGGCTGAGGAAACACAGACAGTGACCTTGAGAGGGATTTCAGGAGGGCAGGTGAGAGGGGGTGAAAAGGAGAAAAGGAAAGAGCTGCCCCATCTCAAAGTCAGTGGAGTAGAAGTGACCTGCAGAAACAGGCTTGGGTAAACAACATCTAATCACATCACAGATTTTTTTTTTTTTTCTTTTAATTAAATTTTTTATATTTGGTTCTTTTGTTAAGATTCAATAATCTTTGACCAATCTGATCACTCCTACTCATCTTGGGTTTCAGTCTTCAGAGAGAAAAATGTCACTGCCAAAACCAGCTGGGCTCTGGCTAAAAGTGCTACAGGTGCAGAACCTGCTGTGAAATGTTTTCAAAAGAGGGGGAATAAGTGGATCTTTTGCTGAAGAGCAGAAGTGGGAAGAGCCTCATCAACTCTGAGAGTCTGTAAGGGACCAAAATTACACTGCGTTTTTTATTTGTGGACGTGTGGAAGAAATGTTTCTGTCTAGCAAAGAGGCTCAAGTTTGTGATTTGTTTGGGTACTTTTGTTTGCTCATGTGGGGAACTTTGGCTTTGTTTTGTTTTTTAAGTATGCTCTTTTTTCCTGTTTTGTGTGGGTGAAAACCCAAGAACTGAGAAAGTTCTTGGTTAAAAAAAAAAATAGAGCATCTAAGCAAACTGCAAAGAGATGAGAGCATTTTCCATTCTCCCACTTCCCCAAGGAATGTGCTAACCATTCAGCAGTGAGCTGCTCTGGGCTGGATTTCTCTCAGCCTTTCTTGTTGCAGCTGCATAAACAATTAAATATTAATTGGACTAGGAAAACAGATTGGCCATGTGCAGAATAAAGACATTCACCTGGGACATGAGTGGCCAAGTTCAGCTCCCAGCTCTGAAACTGGTAAAGTAAATTTTTCTGACCTACTTCTGAGCTGTTGGTCTCAGTCACTTGAATGTATTTACCTCTCTTTGTTGCTTTTGCCCATGGTGTCTCTCATGTTCAGACCATTCTAAGCACAAAACACCTTTTCTAAAGATTTCATCTAAATTAGTGCATTTCTAGCAGAAGTGTTACTTTCTGGGACTAGATTGTGGCAGGTTCAACACTTTTGTTTCAAAAACTTTGACTAGCTCCAAAGTGTTAGAAATACTTATTTAAACAGACCCTCTGCCACAGGTTTTTTTTTCTTTTTCCCAGATGAACCTTGGAAGACGAAGGATGAAAAATATGTCCCTGTTAAATTATTCTGTCCCTTTTACTGGGAGGATAAATATTAAGTTACCTTTTGCAAGTGAGATGTTTTCTTAGCACAATGCGTAGCATGTGCTATTTCTCCATCCAAATATAGCAGTTTTTGGATATTCAAACACTATGTTTGTTGCCTCAAAAGTGCTCACAATCCCCTGTATTTTATTAGCACATGTAGTGCAAAAAAAAGGCCAGGGTGAGGAATCCAGTGAGATGAAAATGTCGTACCTAATTCAAAAAGCAAACAAGGATCAGATGTCAAAAAAAGGTCCCAGAGATGGTTATACATTATGGATACATACAGGATAGGACAAAGTTCTGGTTTTTGCACTTTGAGTATTTTTCATATACCCAAACTCTATTATGACATAACTTTTTATGTATGTTCAGGCTACCCTGTACTTTGCAGTCCCAATGGATTGAAACTACATTAAGAACATTGCTTGAAGAACAATATCTCATTGCTCTAATAATATCTACTAATATAATTGTTTTCAGCTTTGAATTTGATCTCTTTTGGTCTCAGAAACGTTAATTATGAAATATCCCGTTTGCTTCTCATAAGTCTCTCAAAATTTCTGTAACTGAGACTATACACTAACTACTGGACAAAATTTAGCAATGATGCTCTGTATTACAGAGTCAGAATGTTCTAAAAACCAATCTTAATTGTTCTCTGTACCCTGTGATTCTCCTTTGAAGTTAGCAGGGCTGGTGTGGGACGATCATTTGACTACTGCTTTTGCTGCCTGCTGCAGCTCATCTTAAAATTTTAAACTGGATAAGGCACAAGAGGATTTCTCTGGAGATCTCAGTTGTCAAAAGGGCACAAGTTACCTAGTAATTCTCAGAAAAGAGCTTGAGTTGTTGTCATCATTTTTAACACTGTTGTAACGAGTGTGCTCTCTATTTGTCAATAGTGCAACAGCTTAGTGTGCAGTTAAATTCATCTGAGTAGCAACATTTCCCAGAAATTGCTATCCAGGGAGGCAAAGAGAAAATACATGGAGGTTTTGTTTTGTTTTGTTGTTTTTTTCTTTCTTATTAAATACAATTTTTAAAAACCAAGTCCCACAGACTTTTCTCTGAGCTGTTTTAATCAGTAAACCTGCAGTAGCACATGTATGACAGGGGAATGTTTCGGGAGGATGAAAACGATCATGAAAGGGCTTGAGACATGCAAGTAAGAATTTCATGGGAGGGGAAAATGTGTTTCTTAATGCAGTCTGGCTTCTGAGTTCTGGACCTGACCCAAAGACAGCTCCAGCTTTTGTCACTGGAGATACAGTAAAGGGCAGGGAGGCAAACTGTATTAATCAGGGGTCTGTCCTGATTTTGTTATTTCTGATGGTCTCCTGCTTTAGGAGAGTTTGACTTTGCCACGAGCATGATGTTAAGGACAAAGCCTCCAAGATCTCCCAGTCACTGAGCTGCAAACTTGTTTTTCCCTTGTCCAACTTGTGCTGTGGGGAATGCATTACAGTTCCTGGAGGGCTCCTGAGAAATCCAGCTGCTGGGGCAGGGACCAGAGCAGGGACCAGAGAAATGTCTGGTAGTGAGAGCTGAGTGGAACATTGTCCCTTGGATCACACTCAGCACACTGGTAGATTGCAGCAACACTGCAGGGCACTGATACTGTCACATGCAATGTTCCTTTTTTTGAATATTTTTGCCCCTCCAAAGAAAGCCCAGCTGCCAGGACAGTGTTCACTGGTATTTGCCTTGAGATTCCAACATGTTTTTACTGTGCTGGTCAGGTAAAGCGTCAGAGAGGGTTTAATCATTGCAGAAATGTTGGACTCAGGTGTTTATAAACCACAGGCAGGGACATCTTCCACTAGACCAGGTTGCTCTGAGCTCCATCCAACCTGGCCTTGAACACTCCCAGGGGCTGGAAATCCACAGCTTCTCTGGGAAACCTGTGCCACTGCCTCATGGTTTGAGCTCTCAAGAAACTTCTGTTTGCCCTAGAAATCTGGAAATTTAAACAGTTTTGCTGTCTTGAATTACTGCTTGGCTTTCTGAATCTCTAAGGGATCACTCAAATCATGTTAATAAATTCCCTGGACCATAAAAGACTTTTTTTTTTTTTTTTCTAAAAAGAAGCATTTTTTTATTCATCACAAGGCTAAAGGAAGCAGGGTTTCCCAATACTGGTGAGTAAATCTGCATGCTCACAGCTCTTCTTGAGCTAAATAAGAGTTGTGGGAATTGGAAGACTCTGGAAAGGAAGTTTTAAGTCATTAAATCATTCTGATATCTCTATGAGAGACTGCATTTTCTAACTATTTTATTTACAGCTTTCTGGCCCCTTTACACATGACAGATTTTCACTTGTTGCTTGATATCAAGGCAAACCAAGAGACCCATGCCCCTGGCTGGGCAGTGGACCCCTAAAACTGCTGTTAGGGTAGAGGTGAAAAGCAGACTTTTCCAGCATGTCCTGATTCCCATTTCACAGCTCCCATGGGATGGGAAAGTCATTCTGCTAAGGGAGAGACAGATAAAATAAACACTTTTTTGGAAAGTGATTTAAAAAGTACACCTGTAGCGTGCTTGGGTTGGACATCACAGGGAATTGAAGGTCTGCAGAGCAGCTCTTCAGTGCAGGAGAAAGATGTAACCTCTGTAGCAGTTGGTGTTGTTGCAGTGTGGGCTGTGTTTGTGAGCTCTCAGCCAAGAATATTCCCTCTGGTCCTGTGTCTGGCTGACCAGTCATTGGGAAAACCTTTGAAATGTGAGCAGGATTTCTGATGATCCTTCAGCTTTGGGGTCACTGACAGACAAGAGGGTGGCAGGATTGGTGACAATCTGCTTTTCTAGAAGACTTGCTGCCCTAGCTGGCATGTAAAATGTGCACTGTGTTGTAAATCCAAGAGGTTTTTTTCTCCACATAGAAGGGGGAGGCTCTATCTGGTGGCTGTGGCAATGACTGGAGACCTGGGTGCTGTGCTGGGAGGAGTTTGGCAGGTTGGACTCTTCCTTCATTGGAACCAGTGGGACCATGATTTTTTTCTTGTTAGTCTCTGAACCTTGAGCTTCCTTCAGGCAAAGTAAGCCCAGGGGTACCTCAGCATTCCACAGGATCACAGGGCAGGCAATTCCTCCTGATTTGCCTAAAGTGAACCTACTACAGTTCAGCCTGACCAATGATTTAAAAATCAAATCAGACACCAAATCAAATAAATGAAGTTGAGAAACTTTGTTTTCTTTTGTCATGAATTGTTTCTATAAAGCATTCCTAGAAACAAGGAACCCTTCCACTGATCAATCTTACTTAGCAGGGATAAACAAGGATTCAGCCCCAGCATTTCACATAATCCTACAGGGCTGAACAGATGTAAACTGGTTTGTTCCACCACTTCAAAAGACAGATGAAGTAGAAAATTAATTATACTATTGATTCCAGATTAGCCAAGTTAAATTAAATGGTTTGTTCAATACCAGCTGATTTTTAAGATGTATTATACAGAGCATTCTTTATGATCTCCACTTAAACAAAAAGACACAAACATTTCATTCCATTAAAGAAATGGGTTCTGAGGTGTAGCTCTACAAGCTAAATGAGAAGGCTAAGTGCACTCCTGGAGGTACATGCTCTACAAAGAATATAGGAATGACCTTAGGGGAGTTTAGTGCCTGGTCTTGGGCTGTGGTCAATCTCACATAGTTGTAGAAGAGTATAAAAAGGGCAAATGCAAAATTGTATTTTCTCAAAACAAATTTTCTGTATTTCCAGGTATAGATGGAGAAGGGCTTGACCATCACATACAGCTTCCTCAAGATGTAACCACATATTATGTCACTGACATAATATGGTTATGTCAGTGGTACTGCAGTAAATTTACACTGCTGAAACAAATGTAAGGTCTTAGGTTTTAGTTTTCACTAGGAGAATGTCATTGAGTCCCTCACTGACTCCAAAAGAACTAAACAGGAAAAGGGTATTTTACTGCATTATCCCTCAATAAGGTCAAATGGACACCTTTAACAGGAGTCAAACTACAGTAAAAGCCAGGGGTGTAGTAGTATGTCAGTGATAAGAATCACACATCAAGATTATGAAGATGGATTATACAGTGGTCTGCTGTTTCTTTGACTCTGAAGATTTCTCTAGAGAATTTGAGGTTTAGATATCAAATGTTTCTGGCTGATAGAGCTGCTCATATGGTTTCTGTATCTTGCTGATGTTTTCCCCTAAACTGATATATTTAAATAACATCTCAGGTTTGTGTCCTGCAGTCCTATCATCACTGACACTCCTTAAGCAGCAGAAAATGAAAGGAGATCAGTATCTCTGAGCTGAAGAGACTGGGGTTGACACTACAATTTCCAGGGCTAGCCAGCATCTCAGGATTGTCACTACAACCATGAAGATCTCATGATCCAAAATTCTGTTTTAGGCACTGAATCAATGAATCAATGGCCCAGTGTTGAGGTGTGTTCATGAGGATGGAACAACAGTAAAAGGTTGTGTTCTCAGCAGTCCCTGCATGACCTGTTTCTCATCAATTCCCCAGTGCTTGTGTTCCTGACCCATGGCATTAAAATCCTGACCACACACTGCTGCTACAAAGGCTGCAGCCTTCTCTCCCACTATCAAGGATGTTCTGTAGCCACCAACATATCCACAAATTTCCTGTGAGGATTGGAGTGTGTCAGACCTGGGGCTCATCTGTCTCCCTCTGGCAAAACAGGAGTGGAGGAGGAGGCTTAGCTGGGTTGTGAGCCACAGGTTTTATCACAGTTCTTCACAATATTTGGCATTTCTCTTCATGTCCCTGCTCCAGGAGGCAAGTGGCTCCCTCATGCAGACCTCAACTTAGAGCAATCAAACAGGTGAACAAAAAACCCATGAAATGAATGTGTTGGAAAGATCAAATCCAGAAAGTTAATGATAAATTTTAGATTTCTTGTTTGAAAATATCCATGGCTTTGCAAGTAATCTCACAATTTGGTTTGTGTTTGAGTCTGATTGATGATCTTTAATTATTGAAAGATTATTGGTAGATAATTGTTTATTGATAGTTATTGGCAGAGCTCACTTTGCCAAAAAAAATTGAAAATGGTTCTTGTCTATCTGTCTTTGATCATGATAATGACATTTGAGTTTCCTGTGCAGAGAAGAGGAGTTCAATGTATGAGATGTGCAAGTCGAAGCCCTGGTTTACAGCATATTTTCCTTTGGTGTGGGAAAACTTCCTAAGAGAAAAGTGTCAAAAATGTGCTTACAGAGAACCCTATGTGCAGCAAGGCAGGGAAAATATCTACAGTCATACAAGATAGCTGTGTTATGGAAAGAAGGCAGAATCCTTGAGCATAGCAGAGCTTTTCCCTTACCTGTGTTTTTCTATTTTCTTAGCTGTTTTCGGGATGAGATCCCAGCCAAATCTCTTCTCTGTGGTGGTGAATCAGTGGGAATGCTCTGTGCATACTCATTAGACTTCAAAATCCTCATGCATAAAGAAGGGCTCACAGTCAGGGCAAGTGACAGTGTTCAAGCAACTGCATTCGTATTGAATCTCTTTTATGTCCAGTGCTGAGAATTGCCACACTTTAAATTGTAGTTTGGTTGTGGGGTTTGGGGGGGTTTTTTTTCCCTTTGGGAAATACTGTGCTGTTTGGTAGATGTTAAGCTATTAATAACCCAGCATATTTTGCATCCCATTATGTGGACAGAATGACAGAGCTCTTCTTGTGTGTGCAGATAAAGGCAGCAACATTTGGTTCCCTCTGCACTGCTGAAACATTTCTGGTCTGTGCTAGGCTTGCACTGTGCTGCTGCTGCAGGATTGGGGCTTTTTGGTGCCACATATATTGGAATATCTTACACTGTGCTATTTTAAAGGATTTTTGTTTCATTATTCAAAGCTGCCAGGAAATTATTTTTGCATAATTTATCTTACCCTTTCTGCTAGTATGAGTAATCCTATATGGCAAGTCAGTTTTGTCATTGGCTTGGGACACAAAAAATTTGAGTTCATGCTCTGCTGCCAAATATGTGACTTTGGGTGCTGGGTGTTTTTAAGAGCCTTTTGCTGTAAACAGGTCACAGGCAATTAAGAATTGCTTTAGCACCTTGATTAGCAAGCAAAATTTGTGTTTGAAATTTATGTGACATTTATTTAGAGAATTCTGGGGAAAAAAACCCAACCAAACAATCCTAATGCTGTACTCGTTAATTTAGGGTCACACATCCCTCATAGGACTCTCTACAGAACAATTTTCAAGTCTGCATTGAGAGCTCCTATATGGATGTCAGGGCAGGCATGGCCAGATCCTCCTCTGGAATCATCTGCCCAGGAGTTCTGCTGCACAGTTTATCAATAATCAGGGAACCATATGCTGCATTTCATAGTTAAATTGAAACAGCCTTCATTTCCACCAATAAGAGTAGTAGAAATAATTTCGTATTTTGCATTTAACTAGGAAAAATGAGGAGAGACTGTGTCATTTTCTTTTATATGACAATTAGAAATGTGCCAAAAAATTCAGTCTGGAACTTATGTGCAGCTCTCCTTTGCAATTAGTCATCGTATTTACTGCCAAATAAATGTGGTTTTTAGCAGAATTTCTGTGAAACTGCAATTACAACTAGGGAATGAGTAGATTAATCCCATCTGCATGTTTTGTATGGATCTTCCCACAGATACTCTGCATCCCCTCCCCACATGCCCTATTCATGGCTGACTTACTGAATCCAGTAAAAGTGGGAGAAGGAAATTCTCTACTCTCTTCAAATGAAAAATTGAATTAATATAACTTAACCTTATTTACCAAAAAATTTACATTTTCCTATGCCACTTACTATCATGGCAATTTGAGCAGGCAGAATGCATAATTTTCCTTTGAGGAGAATATTTGCTGGAGTTCAGGACCTAATCCTGCAGACCTTTCTCCCTTTGCTAAAAAATAGGGTGATTTAGAAGAGAAAGGACTAAAAGATCTGATCGTGACACAGAGAACAACTCAAGTATTGCATGAGGTGAAAGGGGTAATAAATCATGTCAAGATTAACTTCTTGGTTTTCTTTTCTTTTTTTTTTTCAGAGATAGTATGTGCTTCCAGAAACTTCTCTCCTTTAAAATGAGCATGGCCCAGAGGTTTCTTTTTTGAGAACAAATTGGGATTATTTGCTGTGGGAGTCGTTGGGTGATAAATTCAGATGACACTTTGCGAATGTCAAGAGTCGTGTCTTGCACTTGTATACAATACCCAAAACCTTGCCAGATATAAATAACCCTGTGCACTGGTGAGGTCTTTGTGCAGCAGGAAAAGTGTCTCCCAGGCATATTCATAAACCCCCACATTGCAGCACACAGATGAATAAATCAGTTGATATCAGGGCTGGACACAGAACTGAGCACTGCCCCTCCTGCTCCCCTTGGCTGCTCCTTGGCACTTTTTTGGCTCCTGGCAGTCACTGCTCTCCCAGGAACATGACAGGAACAGTTTGGGCCCCAAGGGGGCCATGACCCTTCCAAAAAATGACCATCATATTCCTCTGAAATAGAGAATAATTTCTGGCCTTTTTTATCGAACGAAATGTAGTTTTTCAGCATCATTTACTGAGGGACGTGTTAGTCCTGTGTTTGTCATAAGAAAAGGCTTCTAAACTGTCTCAGGGAAGAGCTGTTTCCAACTTAGAATCATGAAGTCTGAGTTGGACATCTTCACCATTGTTAATGGCAAATCTGTTAATTGTGGCCATCTTTACGTTCTTTATTAAATTACTTTTGAAAGTGCAGAGTATCTGAAGGAAGTATCTTCTGAAATTTTACTGAAATGTTTTACTGAACCTACCCAGTCAGAAGACCCCATTCACATTTGCAGGTTGATATTTCTGCAAACATTGCTCTTTTAACATGTCTTAGGGAGTTAAACTGCACCCATATGGTGATTACAGCCATGTGCTGGACCATCTGTCTTTCAGGACTATCAGAAAGTCTAGATGGATGATACTATAATTTGGAAAAATGTATTTCATTCTCTTGAATTTACTCATGTCAGACAATATATAGCTCAGTTCCATTTCTGGTAATGATGCTCTAATTGCCTCAGCCAGACTGTGGCACCTCACTGGGAGTACAGGTTTGTGTGGTGGCTACTTAGTCATGGGGAGGCTTAGAAGGAGTCATGCCTAAATAACTAATCATATGATTGTACAAATGATATCTTCAAAATGAAGTGGTTCACGAGTGTGATCCATTTATTTCCTTCTCATTTCCACTTATTTCCCTGTCATTTGAGCAGTGAGCAGGTCCATAGTGCAGGGGGAACAGTGCCCCCCACACTGCAGCACAAGCTGTGTGGAGACACCACAGGACAGTCACAGAAAACCTTAGGTTGGGAGTATTGCTGCAGAAAGGTGGCCCAAACTCCAAGCAGGGCTGAATTGCAGTTATATTGGGTTACTCAGGGCCTCACACAGTCCAGCTGTGAAACTCTTCAAGGGTGGGGATGACACAGCCTCTCTAGCACTTGTTGCAAAGATTTACCACTCCTATTGTGATGACTTTTTCATGTCTTACCAGAATTTCCCGTGTTACAGCTTGTGGCCTTTGCTCTTAGACTGTGTTGCACATGAGAGGACTACCAAGAAATCCTTCTCTGTTCAACAAAGGTCCACAAAAGCAAAGAAAAGACGACTCAGGAGCGTGAGAGACACTCCCATTCTTTAGCAGTGTTCACTTAGAGGGTGCCTGTACGTTGATCAGCAGAATCAGGCTACATGCAGTAGACACTACATAAAGTGTCCCTTACACACAAAGGTGTCCTTGCAGAGGTTTTAATGTTCACCCCAGGTTGTTTTTACACTGGATCCTATTCATTCTCCAAACTTCAGAGGTTAAGCAGAGCTTGCATAGTGAAATTTTCTTCAAGACTGATGGCAGAAGGTGAGATTGACATAGGGAATGGTGCACTAGTCACTTCTCGGATTAGAAGTAAATTTGGACATTCATCCTTTGTAAAAAAACGATAATCATTGTTACTTGCTTAAAAAACCTGTTAGGAAGAAAGATTCCATAAGAGACTGCAAGTCTCAGAAGAGGTGGTGTCCAGATATCCATCACCAGGCTGGTGACAGAGCCATGCCCAGTCCTTCCAGGCAGGAATGGGAGCATGAAGCAGCACTGAAGGGCTGAGCTTTGCCCTGGAGGCTGCTGCAGAGGATGTGCAAATCCACCATGTGAACAGTGGGAGAGCCCAGACTTCACAAAGTGCTCAGACCTCATCTGAGGGTGTAGAAATGCTAATGGAAAACTTTCAAGGGAGTTAACAACCTTTAAATGTAATGAGATTTGAGTGGTGAGTTATGAAAAGATTAGATATACAAATAGAGCAAAAATAATCAATGAAATAGTAGCATTGAGCATGCCCATACTGTGAAATGAGAGATGCAGTTTTAGGCAAGGATATGCTAAACCCAGGATATGGTGGTGTATCCAAATGCTTACAGCCTGAAGAGACAATGTAAGCCTTGGCTTTCTTCATTCCTGAGACCTGACTTTGCAACCTGGGTCATTTCCTATGTTTTTTTTTTAAATATTTAACAGTATTAGTATTTAAACATCCAAACCTGGACAAGCATTTTTGTAGGCCAAATATATTAGCACTCATCTGTAACAAACCTGCTCCATATTTGGATTATTCGTGTGGTGCTTTGGAGAATCAGCTGGTAATGGGTATTCTGCTGGGCAGGGGGAGATGTGTGATTTGTGGTGAAGGACAGACCAGCCATGGATGGGAGCAGATGGTGGTCATTACTTGTGCCAACATTCAACTGCATTTAATTACAACAGAAGTGCTGAGGCAGATTATTTCACTGGGCTCTTCACATATATCTTCCTAGCAAAGTGAGTAAGTATTCAAGGAAGCATTGCATATGAAGGATCAGAACTGAAACAGACTCACTTTAATCACTGCTATATGGCACAGTGTCTAATACCCAGAAATTCCTATTCTCATATACATTTGCAGATGGTTCTGCCACTAGAGAGGAACGGAATATCTTCTTCTCAATGTGCAGAGACCACTTAATGCAATTCAACTTGATGGAAGCTACATTTTTTCTTGAGTTCACAAAGCAATAGAGTAAACTGGTTGCTCATAATAAATATGTCTGCACACCTTAAAAACACAAATGAAGTTTGCCATTTTGAACCACATTGAATTGAATTGAATTGAATTGAACCAATTGGAATTACCTGTAATGTAATATGATTTCATCTTGGGAACCTCACTGTTTTATGTTTATATGCTCTCACTAAGTCATATTTTCAATTTTTATGGGTTATTTTATTATTGTTTTGCTAATGACACTTAAACCTCTTTGTTTCTCCCTCATAATGCATCTTCAGTGACAGATAGTGTGGTCTCTTGGCTGTGAGTTTGTGGTTGTGGAATAATTTTTAGCAATTAAGCACGTTATTGATTAAACTGTTCCTTCAGTTCCATGATTCATGTCACCAGACAGTGCTCAGGGAGCAAAAAACAGCTGCAAAGTGAACAAAGTGTAGAGAATTAGGGTTGTGTTGGATTCTTCCTCGTCAACCCCAGCTCTCACAGACAACTCTCAGCCTCAACAGCATCTTGCAGCCAGCAGCCCATGGTGAAATACTCCAGTAGAAAACCACATACCACCTGCAGAATTGGCACATAAAATGAGTGCTGCTGGAAGCAGTTCTGACATTTCCTATGTGATTTGAGGTATGGACTGGAAAAGGGGCAAAAAGTTACAGGCTTAGCAGTGTCTGACATTGTATAGCCTCATCCCTCACATGGCTGGGGAAGAGGCTTGCAGAAGCAGCTCTGTCTGGGATTTAGGGGCTGCTTTTGTACTCAGAGAAGCTACAGTCAGCATCCCTGGAAGTGTTCAAAAATCGAGTAGATGTGGTACTTCACCACATGATTGTGGGCACAGTGGTGTTTGGTAAAAGGTTGGACTTGATGATCCTAAAGATCCTTTTCCAACCTTGATGATTCTGTGATTCTAAAGGCCTTTCTAGTTATTTCAGAAATTCATCAGTCTGCCTTTATTCTAGGTCCCATGCTGTCTGCATTATGTCCTGTAGCTTGAATTTCCATGGGCCAGCACACAATTTTAATACCAAGGGAATTATGATGAAACCATCTGAAAGCATTTGTTCTTTTATGAATGTAAAAGGCAGTGAAAATAAAGTCCTTTCTTTAGTAATAAAATCTTGTGCTTGTGGCCATATGGCTGATTTTGCTGCCCACAGTTGCTGGATCATTTCCTAAACCTGGCTCCTACCTGGCTCCTACCCTAGCCCAAGCTGGGGGAAGGCATGTTCTCCTGCTGAGGAGGAGCTAGAGGCAGCACAAAGTCTTGCAATTTATTCTTTGAACCTTTGCATGCAACTGACCTCCACTGGAGGAATGCTTTTGTTCTATATAAATATAACAAGTGAGCCATGAATCAAGATTAATGTGTTAGGTGACTACCAAATCATTAGCAGTACAGGATGTAATGAAGTTGATGCTGGGGTTTTATTAAACAGGGTGTGTTGGTCATAAAGGCAAAGTAATGGTGGTGTTTAAATGTGAGAGCAGAACCAAATTTCCTCTGAGTGTCTCATCCTAAACAGGCACTAAGGGTAGGAATGGCAAGTAGCAAGGCAGGAAGTCAGGTGTGGTTTAAATCTCTGTAGTGACTGAATTCTGATTAACAGATTTGCTGCATCTCTTCTCACAAGGGAAATGATGCCAAATCTCATTTTCTGTTAGGCCTCAAAACCATAATTTGGTTGGTGCTAGGACAGCTGATTTGTCAGAGTCAAAACCAAATACTGAAAAGAACACAGAGCTGGGGAGCAAGGCAAACCTCAGGGTTTGCAGGAAGTACACAAATTTCTAGTCTTCTCCTTTTTTTTTTTTTTGGTAGTAACAGAATAAGAACGGTCAATGAAACATCTATAATTCATTGTCAAAATAGACTTTTAGAGAACAAATAGGAAAAACACCAGAATCTACTAATTCTTTTTGTGCTCAAAATTTCCCTAGTTTCAGTGATCATCTTCCACTTAATTTATTCATTTTGTTTGTGCCCCCACATAGTCTGAGTTTGTGCTAGGAACTAGATTTAAAAAAAAAAAAAAAGGCAAAGAAAAACAACACACTTGCAGAGAATTACTGGGCTGGGAGCTGAAAAGTTCACTATGCTGGCATTTTCCATCGTGTGCATTCCTGTGAATTCCAATGATGAGAACATCAACCTTTTTAACAAATGCAGCCAGGATTTGTATTCAAGCAGGAATTGTTGCCCTTGCCCCTGTGTCCTTACAGGGAGGGCTGGCACTGCAGTCCCCTCTCTTGGTGGGCTGGGGTGGTCACCCAGAGACCAGGGAGATGCAGAGACCTTCACTGGCACTCTCTTGTTATCTCTGCTGTCAGCAGCTTCCTCCCCCCTTCTCCTGCTGAAACTCAAGCTTTCTGGGACTTCTAGGCCATCACTCTTTACTTCATAAGTATTTTGGTCTCCTGATGAAGTTTTTTGTTTTTGTTTTTGTTTTTGTTTTTTTACTCTTTGCAGATTATTCACTTGAGATATTTGTGTTGATTATCCTGCTTATTTCCATTGTAGTCCTGTTCAGTCTTGTTTGTATTTCAGACAGCAACTTTACCACTCCTACTCTCATGATTTCTGATGAAAATACTGTTTTTATCACATTTACATTCCCTTTAGCATTTAATTAATCACTGGCTTTTCTTACCCCCCAATACCATTGTATTTCAGGGATCCATTCAAATGATGGCTCCATCCTAACAATACCAACATCCCCCTGGCTGCAGTGATTCTCTGGCCAGGATGGGAGCTTGCTTTTCCTTGATATTTTTTTTTTCCTTTTTCATTTAAAAACAAATTATGAAGATTTAAGATTCTGATCTGCTCCTTGCCAAGGGAAGCATTTTTTGTTCATCAGTTGCTCATCCCCTTCTTCTTTAAATACCATCCATCCTCTTATTCAGATTGTTTCCTTCTTTGCAGTCTGGAGCCTTTATAAAAACACTAATTACAGGTAAAATGCCACCATAACATTTTTCAAAAACTAAATTTTGCAAACCAGAATTCTATAGGTATTAAAAAAAAAAAAAAAANAAAAATTTGGAAACCAAAATTTTAAAGGGATTAAAAAAAAAAAAAAAAAAAAAAAAAAAAGTCCATGATGACTTTAGAAACTGATGGACAGCATTAAGGTGCTTTACTGAAGAATTCAACTTTATGCAAATGTGTTTGTAGCTGATGGTTTTGCCCTGTATTTTGTCATACATTGTCCTTAGCTGAAGTAAACATATATTTTGCATTGCTTATTTTTGTGAGCAGTAACTAACTTGTGATTTAAATTATCGATTTATAACTCTCTGGGGTTTCCACCTTATTTTATGGTGATTTATTTTTGTGTAGAATGTACTTCTACTGCAAGTGACATTTCAAGAGCGTATTGCAGTCTCTGGAGTCCTTGAACTATTTCCAAGCAGTGAGCCTGCTGAGGTTTAAGCCAGTTTGGAAATCTGTCTGTTGGGTTGATGGATTGTAGTCCATGTAGTGAGCACTCAGCCTCCTCAAGGTTCATGGCATCTTCACCTTTAAGTATCTAATTTATGTAGAAATGCCAATAAATTATTTAGAAGGGCATGCTTGCTGATATCAGCAGTTCTGGAGCAACTAAAAATAGTATGACTTTGAAAATCATTGGCAATGTTGGCAGATCTTCAACAATTCTTTATAGGTTCCAGGTATTAAATATTTTAGGAGAAAAATAGCTGGTTTTTATTGTTTTCCTCAAGATTTTCCTGTCAGTTCTTTTGGAATCTATCAGATTGTTCTTGCAGTAAAGTTCACATTGATTTTGGAAAAGCATGCATCCCAGAAACATATGAGAGGAGAGTGAATATTCAATAAAATAGAAATATTGAAGAGCTTCTTTCTTACATCCTGGCTCATTAAGGATTCGTTTCTGAGTTTGCAGAAAGCTCTACCAATAAACTTCATATAGGAGCCAGGCAAGGATCCAGGTTAGCTCAACATGCAGACCAGTTGGTGATGTAGAAATTTGCCCTGAAAGCCCAGGTAATCCTGCTGCAGAACTGCAAATGTTGACTCTCCTGGTTAAATACCTAAATCTGTCTGAAGATGTCTATCGAAACAGCAGTGTTTTTTCAAGTGCTGAACACCTAAGTTCTTTACTAAATCAACAGGAATTTGAAGATCACCTTGTAGACACAGTCTGATAAAATTAACATTTATTAACGTACAGGCTCTAGAAGAGAGAGCAAAACCCAGTCCTTCCTCCTCTGCACTTGTGGTATAGATACCACCAGTCAGGGGACCATTTGCAACTCTCTTCTTCCCCCAAAACAACTTCTTTGCCCCCCACACCAAGGTATCCCTGAAAGCAGAAAAAACAAGCAAAGGAAGTATAGCAAGTAAAAATGTAGCTTGGATAATTTTTATTTGATTCCAAATACAAATTGTCATTGCACATCTATGTTAGATTAAAAAATGGTAGGTGCTACTGGGCTGCCTCCCCACTGGGTGTCTGTTCCAACCCAGGGCTTTTGCCTCTGTGCCTCTCCAAAGGTCAGGGCATTATTTGACCACCTCTTCTAAAAAGAAACATGCGTGATGATTTTCCTTTTATTATTTTATTTCATATTTATAGCAAATAAGCAGTCACTGAAAACTGGACTTAAATTTAAACTTCATGCACAAATGAGAAAACAAGCTGTACTGCAGATAACATTTTACAGGAATATGACATAGTGTATTGATTTTCTTTACTCCTGAAATTCACAGGAGTAGAGGTGCAGCTTTGTCCTTGTCTGGGATCTGTTTATCTAAAACTTTAATGGCTAATATTTTTTTTTTTAAATTTATTAATTTTTTTAATTTTTTTTTTTCTTTTGAGAACCCTAATTGAATTTTGCA
>VZTR01031108.1:56411-66990 GCA_013400775.1 Chaetops frenatus
ACATATATATATATATATATACACATATAGGCTACTGCTGTAGCAATATAAAGCAGTGAATGAATCTGTGCAAACCAAGTTAGTTTTGGTTGGCTTTCTTTGATCCTCACTCCCTCACACCCCTTGTCCAAATGAATGTAACAAAAATGCCTGCAATTTTTTTAGTACCATGGCTTTCTGCCTTGTCTGTGTTCAATTTTTAAGTGAAATAGTGGCTTTAACCTGGTGTTTTATCTTGGCAACCAAGAGTAGCACTTGGCAGTCCCTTCACTGATAGATCAAGCCAGCAGCAAGAGTGGGGAATAAATGATCCATAGCAACCTCATCAGACATAATAACTACAGTCAGATATAATCATATAATCTTGCTATTATTTACCAGCAGATGAAGAATTTCTAGAAATAGAGGCAGAAAATCCCATGGTACAGTGAGGACACAGGCAGGGAAATGTGGATTCTGATACTCAACACGGGGGACCCTCCAGAGGTGAAAAATGCCAAGAGCAAAATAATCATGGCCTCTGTTCCTCATTTGGCAATGAATGAAGATCAGATAACTGAGATTCTTTAGATTGACCATTATCTGCCCTCTACAGGGGGAGGTTTCAGTGGTGGAAAGCTGTTGAATACACAAGGGGAACGAGGCAGGTATTTATGCCAGTGCAGAAGATAATGCAGCTGATTTATCCTGAGCAGCTCACAGGATCTGTCTGTTCCTTTACCATGCTGTGGTAACTTTTGGCAGCCACCACAGCAGCCAACATAAGAGCACAGATCAGTAGTGTCATGCTCTCTCCTCATTCCACTGACACAGAACATGCCATAAAATCTTGCTGTCCTCAGTGCCACCTTTCACTTCCTGAGCTTGGTGACAGCAAATGTCACTTGAGAAAAGCACAAGGGCTAAGATGGGTGATAATTTTGGGAGACATGGTGTGGAGCTGTGTCACTTCCAAGATGTGTTCTGATTGTGGCTTTGAGAGTGAATGTCACTGTCCTGCTCAGTCTCCTCTCCATGTAGAGAAGGTCCCCTGTGTGTGGTTGTGAGGGGCAGAGGAGCCCACAGTTTGCAGGTCAGATGGTGGGGAGTGGAGAGCCTGTGGCAGTGCCATGAAGTTACAGGAACTGCTTTGGATCTCTTGAATAAGTAGGATTTCAGCTGACATTTGCTCTTCTGCCAGTTACAAATTAGTGGAGACCTGAAAACTGTTTCAGATCTTCTAGACAGATGCCATGAGTCCAGTCAGCTGCTGCAAGGCCAGTGTCAGGTCTTGCTGAATGGGAAGTCTGGAGTTCAGAAGCCAAACCTTGCTTTTTCTGAGATTACAGAAGTGAGTGCAAGAGGAGGTAGAGGGGTCACAGTCTGGTGAATGTGAGGAGAACTGACAAATGTGTTTCCTAACCAAAATGACTTTATATTGCATTACAGAAAAGGTTGTGCTTTGCAGGCTGATGGGAGGGAGAGTCCTGCTTTTAATTATGGTTCAACATTATCTTTCACTGATAATAGCCTTTTCGTAAACAAAGGAGGTAAAAAGGAAATGTATGTTGCTGATTTTTTTTTTGTGTGTGCACCAATGAGTAATACAATCATAATGTAGTTTTAGATTAAATTCCTTTGTTCCTTTTGTTACTTTGAGTTTGATGGCTTTCCCTGGTGCCAGAGCATAATTTACAGCAGAGAAAATTCCCTTAAATTGATTTTTAAAAATGCTTTCACATACACTACATTAACCTTTTCATTCCCTTATGCTGTGTGTCAAAGAAAAACGATCCCTGTAACTCTGCTCATTGAAGAGATACATCTGTGAAGTGTATTAATTGGTAGAGTTCCCATTCTGCTCTGAATAGGTTTTTTGCATGGTAAATGAATTCCTGGCTGTGCTAATGCTCATCTCTCTTTAGAAATACCAGCCCCTGTCATTTACCTTCTCACTGCTCCTTGTCTGATCACTTCTGAACTCTCTCATTAGTTGTGGAGGAGTTTTAGCTTAGATCAGGTGAGGAGAGGCACCAAGGCAAAGGTCCTCAGGAGAATTCTTGTGCCTGAATCCTGGTGAAGCCACAGGGAATTAAGGACCCGGGCAGCTCTGAGGACCCTGGCATGTGAATGGTGCAATGTGCTGTTTGCAGCTCCCCATCAGAGCCCTCAGACTGGGTGCTTGGTAGGGAGGTCTGTTCTGGAAGGTTCATTGCAGCATCACAAGTTCAGGATGTCCTTAAGTCTTGCAAAATGAGTGAAATGGACAGGGAGATGAAGACAGAGGCCTTTTTTAAGGTGTGTTCAGATCACACATTGATCCAAAACTGTGCTGATCTCTGTAGGGAAATGTGGCCGTGGCTCTGCCTCATGGGTTTGAGAACCCCTCAATTTCAGAAGCCAAATCCTGCTTCTTGTGAGAATAACAGGTTGGTGAGGTGTAGAGAAAAAACTTCTTTCTTGGACACTTTTCCCTACCATCTCTGGAGCATTTTATGATGGCATGCAATGAACCTGTCACACGTAAATCACTGAGTCTGCATGAGTGATCTTTCTCTTTTCAAATCATACAGCACCTTTATTTCAGTATTATATCCCTACATTTATGAATAAACCACCTGGATGACTCAGGAGGTGTTTTTGTCAGTGCTCCTGAGATGGAGACATGGATTGTTCAGGGAGATTAGAAATGATCAAGGTAATGCAGTGGTTTTACTGTTGGTGGCCCTGGTGGCAGTGACCCTTGTAAAATGACAGAAGATCATCAAGAGAAAAAAAGAATTGCAGTTTGTGTCTCAATCAGTTTTGCTTCTTTTTATTTAATTTCTTTTTTGAGTGGGAATGTGGATGTTTCCATTTCGTTCTGTAAGTCACTTACTGAATCTCAGGCTTGCATTGAATTAAGGATAATTCTTTCAAATGAAAAATGAGCAAAAAACTGTTCTTTCTATGCAAGGAGTCACACTCCTGTGGTGTTGTGCCACAGCTAACACAACTCAGTACAGGAAATTTGGCATCTTGCTTTCCCGAGGAAAAATGACTTAATGTTTGTTGATTGTGTTTCCTGTCAACCAGAAAGTTTTGAAAATTAAAATAAACTACTTTGCAATGCCTTGTAATGTGCTGTGAGAATCCTAGCAAAAACACAAATCGATTAAAACAGACCAAGCATAAGAGTCATAAACCTTTGGAGATGTTGGAGTTGCTTTTCCTGTCAGCAGCATTGGTGCTGAGCCAGCTGCTGGCGTTTCACACCAGGAGCCCAAGCACCCTTCAAAGAGCTGTAATTCTTCAAACCACAGTTGCCCTAAGCCAGTGCTGGACAAGAGCCTGGGGCATTTAAAACTTTTAAAAAAGAAACAAATTTATGAACATGGAATCAGGATACCCATGAAGTGGTTTCTGTTTCCAGAATATCTGAGAAAGGGCCAAGCAAATCCCATTGGGAGAAGTGAGATGTCTCCCAGCTACTCTGAGGACAGTTTCACAGCCTGTGGACTCTCCTCCTGCCTCATCACCCAAGTGATGCCCTGTGCTAGCCAGAAAGACATAGTCAGCCTTATAAAATACATAAAAACATCTGTTCTTTCACTCTTGTGTCCCTTTTTCTTTATTTTTTTGTGAGTAACAGTGTGGGCTCAAGCAAATGATTTTCCTTCAGAGTAAGAAGTACACAAATGGGCAAGAGTTGGGGACTAATGCTAAGGTTTTGGATTTGGGAAACTGATGGAGTTTAGGGCTGCATTTCTATGACAGAGTAACCTGGAGAGGTGGAGGGGACCAAGCATAGGTGATGGCTGGTGGGGTTTGTAGGGTGCTCCCAGGTGTGACTTTGGCCCATCACAGCAGGACTGCCACAGCAGTGCTGCAGAAAAGGTCAGTGTACAGGGTGGGCCGGGGACTGTTTTGCTGAAGAAGTTGTGGTGGGGTTGTGCTGCACTCCAGTATTGGAGGGGTTTGGCTGTTGGCTGAGAGGAATTCTCATCCCATCACTCCTGGGACAACACAACAGATTTTGGGTGACTTTATTTACTGGTTTGTATTTACTTGTGAAACCAGGAATGAAAGTTTCAGGAGATGAGATGAAGGGGACAGAGAATAAGCAAAATCTTTGGGCTCTACAGACTGGAGAGAAAGCCACTTAACTGGGACAGAAGAGCTTCCATACTGGGTCCTACTCCCACAACTTGTAATGTCTTTTCATCTAAAAGAATTGTATAAAATGCAGGCCCACACTTACACAATCTTTTTTCATTGCTTCACTTAGTTAAAATTTGTATCAGAGAAGAATATTCTTCTCATAACTTAATTTAAAATCTTGGCTACATACTGCAACATTAGAGACCTACATATCAAGAATTGCTTGATCATAGAAACAACAGAAAATTAAAGGTAAAATTATCCCTTAAAGGTAAAATTATAAGTATCATTTTTATATAAATATTAGTACAATGATGAATGATGAAATTGCATTGTCTTTAAAACATCCATGCATTTAACAATTCATCTTTTCAAAACTGTAAATGATTGGTGCTTGAAAATAAGTTGTGTAAAATCCATTTTCTCCCCCCACTGCTGTACGTATGGATTTCATATTCCTCTTCCCACAGTCTCTGCAGCAGTGACCTCAAATTTTGGCTGTCTTCATAGCTCTTCCTCACATTCCTTCCAAGCACATTATTGTGGAATTAAACTTTGTTTGTCTCATGTTTTCCTTCCTGTACCATTTAGAAACAAAATTATTTGTAAACTAAATTATTAAAAAAGCCTAGGAATTACTAAAATATAATATTGAACAGAATTTTTAATGCTGTCTTTCTGCGTAGGGGGATTAAACACCTCACTATTTCCCTTATCACAATTTTTTCTTGGTGTTCAGAGTCAGAAATTGGACAATATTTTCTTTTTTTTTACTGAAATATAGTTTCACTAAAAATTGCAATTGTCTTTTTACAAGTGTAAACAGAATGGCATTTTGCAGGAATTAGGAGATCCAACAAAGCTGAGAAGTTATTTCGCCAGGCTCTCAAATCTTACAGAAAAGCTTTTCCCATTTTGTGAGATCGTAATTCTTCAAGAAAATTCTTCAAGACATAGAGTAGGGAGATGCCATCCTGGCATGCCTGGGCAGCAGCACTCTTTGCAGATGCTTTCTGCAGGGGTATGAACTGTCTGAGGGTTTGTGTGTGTGCTGGGGCTCAGTCTGGAGGGAGCCAGGCTGCCAGAGCATTGTCGTGGAAAAACTGGAGCTTAGCAAGTGCTGTGGCAGAGAGGGGTCCTGGCATCAGTGATATGATCTGTGGCATTTGGGCTTGCCAAGAATTTTCATGGATTTGGTGAACACAGAGACTCCTCTGGAATGAAACCCTAAGTATCAAACCAAGTTTTGCTGGTGCCGTGGCAGATATTTCACTCCGGGAGATGATTTGCCTCTGTTTTAGTGGATGAATGTGTGTGCTTATATCAAACACTGAAATAAAATCAAAGAAATGCTGTTGATTTTATGGGCTCTGTCAGTATTGGGAATGGATCTTTAATTATGACTTGAATTACAGTAGGAGCTAAGGGCCCCTGAGAGGATTCACAGTCCCACTGTGCCAGGTGCTATAAAAACATCTGGGTTACAGCCCAGGAATGAACCAAACTAATGGGGGAAAGTGAAGGAGATGAATAAAATGACATTAAATCAAGGCCAACATGGTTCTTGGCTAAAAGTATCTGTAGTCACATATGTCCTGTGCCATACACATGTGCAGTGTTGCCATGTGCTTTCTCCTGGCCAGGGTCAGAACACGGCTGTGCCTTTGGCTGGAACCACTCATGGTGCCACAGGTCCAGATGGTGTTGGCAGCTTGAATTTTGTCACCTTGAGAACAGGCTTCTGGCAGCATTTCAGCATCCATGTGCCAGGGTTCTGACTTATTCTGGAAGTTCCATGGGGTCACTCTGTCCCTAAGCACTAGGAATTCTTTGGGAATGTTTCAAATGGCAGTGGTGCTTATTTTACATACACTGTAAGGGCATAGGAGGGGCTTGCAGTGTGGTTACTCTACTTGGGTCCAAAAGTCATGTGAAACGCTAGTTCAAAACACAGGGATGCTAAATTAATCTTTTAGTGCTGCAAGGTCTGGAGGTGATCCAAAACCATTTCATCATAATGCCTATAAAAATGATGGGAAATTATTAAATATCCATTTCTGCAATCCAGAAGAGCTAGGAATTCCAGATATTACTGTATTTTTAATCATTTTATGGATTTATTTTTCTTGTAACTTGGAAGCAGCACTGGGTTTCATTTGCAGCTGACACAGACTGGCTTGGCTCCAGTGGAGCCAATGATCTGTGTCAGTCAGTGCTAACTGGGGAGGATCTGGTGCCTTCTGCTCAAAACTGTGGAAGACTTGTCATCTGTTAAAGCTACACTTAGGTGTGGGATGCAGATGGCATTCATTTTCTCCTGTTGGCTTTGTAATAGAAACATGTAAGACTGGAAGGTCTACCCAAACATAAAACATGCAAAGTTTAATTTTATGGGGAGCTGAGTGTTCTGGGTACAGCCTTTTCCTCTCTCACTCTCAAACACACCATTATTGCCCAGCCTCTGGACATTTGCCTGTGTGCACTTTGCAGATAATGGTGGGAGGAGATGGAACCAGACAGAATGGCTTTAGAGCATTCATGAACGAGCCTCCCAGAAATGCAGGGCAGGAGAATGTGCTGCATTGTGTGCAGGGTAAAAGATTTGTCTCACAGTGCTGGGGAGTAGGCAGCAAAGATGTTCACTGTTACTAAGTCATTGCTCCCTATTTGTAAAAGCATCAACAGAAAATGAAGAAAAACATAACATAGTTGTCTTTCATCACCACAACAGGCAGATGGTTTTATCCCTCTTATTTCTGGTGGGGTTTTGCAGGAAAGCCCACGTACATGCCATGCCTCATTTGTAAAAACAGAGCAAGTTTTTACTCCTCTCACTCTGAAGCATCACCTTTAGCATGAGAACAACTGAGTTTGCTGTAGCCTCAGGCTCAGGCTCTGTCTCTCTCTGGAAACCTGTTGTTATTCAGCATCACACTCCAGCTGGAGCACAGCTCAGGGTGGTCTGCAGCAGCAGAGGGGAGGGAGGCAGTAGGGAGGAGAGGGAAAGGAAAGAAAATAAATAAAATATCCCCAAGCAAAAGTAACTCAGCTTGACTTCAGAAGTGAGAATGATGCAGTGACATGCTTATTATTGTTTATCGCTGTTACGATGCTTCCTAAATTCTTTAGTGATTGAGGTTTCCTCTGTGCCAAGCAGGGTATCAAAAATGACTCCTGCCCATGAAGAACCTCCATCCTAGGTTTGGGGCAGGGGAGCAGTGGAGGACCCAGGCAGGAGGACTGTGATGAGACAGTAATGCAGTATCCATCAGCAGCATAAGCAGGAGTCTCAGTGAGCTCCTGCTGTAACCACTGCAATTCGTCTGGTTTATTGCCATTATCACAGCAATTAGTGTTTCTTTCTTGCAACATAAGGTTAATAATCTAATAACTGTATGGGTTACCCACTCCTCAGCTCATTTGTTGTACTATTCAGCAGGTATAATTTGCTGCAATTTTGTATGTTAAAAACTAATTAGCAGCAAGATTATTTTTTCCACTGAACTTCACAGGAGTTTTTGTCGTGGGCAACAGTGTTCCCATACCTTTTTATTCTGTGCCGTGTTCTGGACTTGGTGAGCTGAGTTGTCAGAGACATCACACTTACCCATATTTCATCAGGCAAAATTCCTAATTCAGAATCAGGCAGCATGAGTGAAAGGTATAATACACATTTTTCAATTAACAGTGTTAACAAACTTGTTAGAAGAATTTTTTCTTTGCTGTGTTTATAAGTGTAATATTTAAGGTCAAAAATTAGAAATAAAGCCAAGAGAAGCAAGAAAAAGAGCCTGCAAAAGTATGGAAGCTACAAAATTACTGCTATAAATCCCCATCGTGCCACCCCTGAGGCCAACAAAACCTCTTGCACCTGCTTTTATTTCATAGCATTAATTTCTTGGATTTTCTTTTGTCTTTTGCTTCATCTTTACACCAGTGTAACTGAGTCCAGAGCTCAGTCTCCATGGCCCAGTGTCACCTGCTTCTGCAAGGAACCTCTAAATACAGCACCTGTATCTAGAATGAATATATTTCATATAACTTACCTGGGATTTATTGTTATTGCACAAAAGTGCAATAGCTCTGTGTTAAAAAAGACTCAGAGGCCAACCATGACTGTCTCACAGCTGATACTTCAAAGATTTTTGTCCAGGATGTATAAGTTTTATTAAATAATACCTATACTTGACAAGTGATGTCCTTCAACCATATAAACATGGTTATTAAAAAAAAAAAAAAAAAAGAAAAAAAGAAGTTGTGCTTGATGAGTTATTTTAAGAAGCTATTGTATTATTGTAATGTGACCACTGTGCTGGCAGGCTTTTGGCAGGTTTCAAATAAACATGCCAGAAATCATTTTGTTGACAGCATCTTGGGTTGGAGCACATCCAGCCTTCATCCATAACATGTCAACACAGAGATTCTTTCACAGGCAGGAAAATATGTCAGGGTAGATCTGTATTTTAGAATCTTAAAATACTGTCGATGTCTAGATTAGTGGCTCCAAAATCAACTGCACAGGTGGCTAGTGACGTTTTTCAATCACAAATGAAGATGTAAGTGATAGTATTTGCAGTTCTTAATATGCAGCATCAATGAAGTGTGCTTATGTAAAAACCTGTGGAAACATCTGGTTTACTTTCCCAATCCAAAATTAATTTAGTTTTCATGTAGTAGGAGGAAGGAGGTGAAAAACAAACAGCAAAGGAACAGAAGGAGGAAACCAGGCTGAAGGGCTTTAACTTGCTTGCAGAGGTCACAAAGATGTTCTGTTGGTGCTTCATATGAGGCAGAGAGGAGGTGGTTCCTGCTGCTGAGTGACTTAAATGTTTTCTTTCCTGTTCTTCTCATCAGAGCAGAAACTGTATGTGCTTGGTTTATTTCCCTTTGTGTCATATGCTCAGGTCTCAGGATGAACCCCAAATTTGGTATCTTTAGGATTAACACAAAGGCCCTCTGCCTGCTGGTCAGTTCAGGTCTCCTTGTTTATCTCTGCAAGCTGGGTCTTTCAGGAACAGGCAAACTCCAGCTTTGTGCTCTGGGCTGGAAATGCACCCTTTGAGCTGCCACTGCAAGAACATCCTTTATGTGCTTGAATCAGTAGCTGCCTAGGGCTGAACTAAACACCTTCCTGGCTTCAGTCCCGAGCACAGAGGCTCCCCTGAGCAGTGTGAACAGGCTGCTGGTGCCTGCTGCTGGGAAATCCCAGTGAAGGGTGGGGTTTGCTGCCAGGGGCAGGGGGTATCACAGGCTGGTGAGGCTGTAATCCCCTGGAGGTAAAAGCTGGTCACAGTGACACAGCAACATCCCTCTGGAATGGGCAGAGACACAGACAGGAACCGTCTGAGGTGGCAGTGCTCTCATAAATACCGTGTGATGTGTCTGCAGTTTTGCTGTAAGGGATTCTATCGAAAGGGACTTCAAATGACTGAGAGCAAAAGGGCAGCTTTCCAAACCTGTGCTGAATAAAGCTGTTTGTCTTTCTTTGAAAAGTCATTTATCTCTCCCTGCTTTTTTACTGGGGAAATTTCCTGATGGAATTTTGAAAAGAAAGTGAAAATTTTCTTTTCTACTTTCTTGCAGTGTATTATACCCCAACATTTTGCTTATGAATACTTTTCCTCCTCTTGATACAGCCTTTTTTTTTTTTTTTTTTTTTTTTTTTTTTTTTTTTTTTTTTTTTTTTTCTCAAATATTGATGGAATGCCTGGAGAATTAATGGGAGAATTAATGGGATTGACTTGATAATGGATTCAGTGCAAGTAGAGATGTCCTGAAAGCTCAAGTATGTGTGTGCATTTCTATCACACCAGGACTTACGGGTGGGGAAATCACACTTAATGCAAGGTGTTATTAAGCTCTTGAACTACATCTGGGTTTGTAGATGTTATTCAAATCCTATGAGCTATTTTTTTCTTCAATTTTAAAACTTCTGACAATTTGTGGTGAGTGTTGCTAGATTATTTTCAGGACTGTGACTGTTGCCATCAGTTCTGTAACACTATCAGTGATTTACCTCTGTCCCAAGACACTCTGAGGGCTTGGCTGGGTTTCTCACCTGCTTCTCCCCAGTTCTGTTCCTCTCGAGACCCCCCTGTACCCTGTTGTGAAAGAAAGAATATTTCTGCAGTTTACTAAGAAGCCCTGCATTCTTTCCCTGGCTTATTTATTAATTTCCTTACCTTGGAAAGTCACAGACTGTCTTTTGTGCCTTTTTGCATCACCTGAAAATTGGAGACCATAAGAGTTTCTTTCAAATGGTGTTAGAAGACTAAATTGATTAACATTTCTATTCATACTTAGGGTAAGGGATCTGTAGAAAGGAAGTATTATTCTGTTTGCTTGTTGCCAAAATTGCATTTCTCAAAGCTCCTGACCTACTTTTCAAATTTTTCTCCAGCAATGATAGTAAACTATAAATTTGTTCCTTTTTCATTTCAAATAGAAGGCCAAGTACAAA
>VZTR01031108.1:67002-134909 GCA_013400775.1 Chaetops frenatus
GGGGGGGGGGGGGGGGGCAAGGAGGAGAGGGTGTGCTCACCTCTTCCTCTCTTTGACAGAAGGAAGAGAAATCTTTTCCAGAACTAGAATAAATGATGGCGTGCATCAGGTGTTTAATGCCTCAAACTAGGATTTCCATTGCAGATTTATAGCCTTTGTAGTGGCTAGATCCCCAAATATATGGAAAGAGAGTCAAGACATTATCTTTTTCTGTAAAATTAATTCTAGGGAAAAGTTGAATAATATTTCTCAGCATCTTCTGAAAACAAAACTGTGAGGTTTGCCTGACTTCCCTCTTCCAGTCTGTTGCTGTGTATAAGAAACAGAAGTAAAAAAAAAATTCTGAATAACAGAAGAACTTAGCCTACTAGAAAGCTTTTGGTTTTCATAAAATATTTAAAATGGAAAAAATAGTCTTTTAAAGAAATACCAGCAGCTCTCTTTTAGACACACTATCCGTCATAGTAAAGGAAATGAGGCAAAAATCCCAAATAGATGTATTTAAGAAGGAGGAGGAGCATCCAGAGCTGTTCTGGCTGTGAGACCAGATCCCCTGAGTGAATTCAGCCTCCCAGAAAAGCAGAGTGCACTAACATGTCATACAGTTCCTGTGGGTGCTTCAAATGCATGCATGAAATCACATATAATACAGCAAAATGCTAAGAGGAACCCAGCAAAACACATGAAAGTGCAATAGATTTTTAAGATCTCGTGAATGCGAACACAGCACTTCATAAAAACCTCAGTCCTGAGAGCAGGGGTGCTGTACACGTCGTAGGCAGAACATATGGTGCAACCACAGTGCATTCAGAGCTGATTGCTGAGTGGTGATGGAGCTTTTACTCTAAAGTTTTAAAGAGGTGATTAAATTTAATGTATATGCTAGACAAGAAGTCTGTCTTCAGTTCCTTAGACCTACCAACCTAGGAGTGCATGCAGTATGCCCTGAGGAGATGTCACGTTTTCTGGGAAGGCAGGAAAATTCACCAGGGGGATATCCTTATTGATTTTTATCTCTATGCATGCCCCTGTGAATGATTTATCTTCGTGTATGCTACTCTGACATCTTATTATGAAAGTCTCTTGGAAGTTACTGTAAAGCTCCTCATTCCCAGACTTAGTGAGGGTTGGTAGGAGGTCGGTGTTGATGAGTGGGTTTGGATGAGTGCTGGGCTGGGGGCTGGTGCCCGTGTGCCAGGAGGTGATGGGGAGTGTGGGTTCCACTGCTGAGCCACCTGTGGGTGCAGTGCATTTGTTCACTGTATCATTTTTTGGGATGAATGCAATTCATGCCAGCATGAATCAGAACAGCGTGGATGGTGTTCGGCTCAAGGGCGTCACCCCCCGTGGTGGCAGGGTGTAGTTCTGCAGACCTGCCTTGGTGTCTGCATTCTGGGCTTGTTTCCTTGTCTAAGTGCCCTTTTCTAAATGTTCATCTTCTTTTGATGTTTCTAGGAGCTGGTGGGGAGTAATCCTCCTCAAAGGAACTGGAAAGGAATTGCAATTGCCTTACTTGTTATTCTCGTTATCTGCTCGCTGATCGTCACCTCTGTCATACTCCTGACACCAGGTATTTATAACCTTTCACTCACTTCCAGTCTGTTTTTCTTCTGTAATTTTACACTTCCAAGAGTAAAGGGATTGCAAACTAACTGCAAAGTCGACATCAAAGGAGTCCTCCTTCCTCACTTCATCTCCATGTCATGCTGGGTTCAAGGCCATTCTTAGGCAGATTGTTTTGGAGTTTTTTATGTCAGTTCAGAGATCAGGGCTGCTGAGCTGAGGGCACAGGGCTGGAACCTGATTGCCTAAACATGGTTGGGGACTGTCATTTCAGATGTGCCAGGGTAAGAGAGGAACCCACACAGGGCAGTCAGTGAGGACACAGGAACTCCTGAAATTCATGTCCACATGGAGCAGTAGCTGCCAGCTGAGAGTTGTATCCCAGACCATTGGACATGGCAGTAGATGCCTATGCCTTGGCATCTAAATCCCATCCCATTCAGCTGGGTTGATTTTTAGTTCAGACCACAGTGTTTACAAAGCAATTCAGATAATGATATATCAGATAGTACTTATCCACAGCAAATAATTAGTAACTTCCCAAAAAGGAAGTTTAAGTTAAGTTAATCCTCTTGCCAAGTTTCAGCAAAGTTCTGTGCATGTAACCTCTGTAAATTACTTCTCTCATAGTAGCTGCTGAGGGTGTAGGCTTGAATTTTAATGTTGTGTCATTATGATTATTGATTTTTATGTATTTATACAGCTCTGTAAATTTCCATGCCTGCTTAGGGAGTAGAAATAAAGTGCTTTTGCGGCACTGGCAAGATTGTGAACGGAATATGAAAAGACAAACAAAATGAGAGACAAAACACAGGAAAGAGAATTCAGTGTCAGAAAGGGTGAGGAGCTACAAAACCCAGAGGGAGGCAAAGGTCCCCTGCTTAGGGATGTAGAGGAGAACAGGGACTCCTTCTTGGATGAGAACATGTGAGTGGTACAATCTAGGGAGCAGCAGGACAGACAGCACAGAGCTGAGGAGCAGAATGGAGGCAAGAGAGAAATGAAATCTCAGGAAGTGGAAGAGCACAGGGTAGTGAAGTGGAAAAATGAGATGGAAGTTGTTGGGCAAAAATTTCCAGCTCACTACATGTGAAATTACATGCAGTCCAGCAGGCCTGGGCCATCTTCCCTGACAAAATTCTTATCCCACAGTCCTGCTGTGTGAGGAATAGGAGACAATGACAAACCAAGAAACACAGGAGTGCACTGAGTTAGTTTTAAAATGAGTGAAACAATCAGTACATTATTTTTTAGCTATTTATTGTCATGCCATATTCAGTTTATTTCATGTTATGCTGAAGTTTTCAATGCAGATGTAAGTATCATGTGGTCATGCCAGAATAATTATGTAATTTAATTAATTAGGGTAAAACCTCATTAAAGATCATTTATTAAATTAATTTTACTGGTGTTCAGATTCAACATCTTTGGACAGTGCTGTTCATCTCTGAGATGCTTTGGGGCGTGGTCTGTGGACTACACTCACATCAGGGACAGCTTATTAGGTGTGGGAATTTGCCTTCACTTTTACAGAAGCACAGACATTTCAAAGGTGTACATGAGAGCCCAGATTACTAATTCCATATCTATGAATATCAAGAAATTCTCTTGAAGCTAAAGCACTGCCTAAATGGAACCATGGGTGTAACTTCAATCAAAATCCAAAAATGTTACATCCACTGGCTTCCCTTGAATCTCAGTGATCTTCCCTGTCATGATATGAAATCAGGTTTGATAAGCAGGGCTCGGCTCTCATGAAGCTGTGCTGGCTGTGACCAGTGACTGAGTTCTCTTTCAGGTGTTTTTCAATACCTCCCAGAATAATCCTCTCCATAAATTTACCAGGCACTGAAATGTCACTAACAGGCCTGTAGTTTCCAGGATCCTCTTTCTTCTCCTTCTTGAAATGCTCACATTCAGTTACAAATAAAACTCACAAGTGTATTTGTTTATTTATATTTTACATGCGTTCACAAAGACATTCTCCCTTTGGGGTATGTGTGCACACACATGCACACACAGAAATCACACAGTTTTTATTATGTACCCAGCAACCACCAGATAACACTGCTGAAAGGGTCTCCGTGCTTAAAAATTAGGAATATGCAAAGTCATTTTCTGTGCTAAAATTTACATCAATATGTTTTGGTATTTCTGATTGCCAGATCTGCTGGTAAACTGAGTTTGGGTTGTTTATTTCCCCTGCTGATGTTTCAGAACTGTGTCCTACATGGAAATACAAAAACTCTGAGCTCAGTCCTGCTCCTGTTTTTATTATGGATCCAGAGTGCTTCATGGTGAGACTATGCCAAGGGTAATTTAGAGAGCTGAGGTTGCTGCTGTGGCTTGGCAGCAGCTGAGTTCAGTCTTCTCGTAAGCCACTGGCCCTGGAACTTGTTATGAGGTTGGGCTTTGGCAGAAGGGAGCAGCAGGCTCATTTCATGGGCTAAGTGGGACTCTGAGACTGGTTTGACAAATGTAAAAATATCCCATTGCTAATCCTGGCTGGGCATAGCATGTCCCAGCAATGTAGGAGTGGGGAAGGTGAAGGAGCCTGTCCAAAAGGAGAGGCAGAATCTCCATTTCCCTGCCATAAAACAGTTCTCTGGAAGAACAAATGTTTATCTTTTGGGAGCCAAACTGAAAATTAAGTGATGGATACGTGAAGAAGAGGTGAGGAAAGGGCAGGAACTCACTGAAGGGAGGAACTGGAGCAGTTTTGTGGGTGCTCATGGGGAGCTGCCAAGTATGAGAGTGACATCAGGAAATAAAACAAAACAACCAAACAAAAACCCCTCTTCACTGCAAACGACTCTAAGGGTGTGATGCAGTCTGGCACTGATTGAGCAAAGTACTTGAGGATATCCAAATGTTTTTAGTTCTTCCTTATAATGATTATGTTGGAGTCCAGCCTGATGCTGTCACACCAGTACAAATAACCTGTTGCATTTTACCTCTGAATCCTTACTTTTTCCTGTCTCTCCCAGTCCTCTTCCTCTCTGGGAAACAATTTTTCTCTCAGTATTTTTGTGTTGGTTTGAAGGCCTGCTTTGCAGTGCAGTACCAAGGTATGAAATGCAGAGATGCTTTAAAACCAGTGCTGAATATCATTCAGTGCCTGATTCCAGAGAGTAATTTTGGACATATATGGGGTAGAGTGCAGCATGCAGGCATGTAGTCCATGCTCAGACAAAGAAAAATGATTACCTGGACCCATAACTTGGACTAATACTGGGAAAACTTGGGCAATTTCTTGGGTAGTCTCCTGCAAAGTCAAGAACAGGTAAAATGGCAAGTGGGGAAGATTTGCTTAGCAGGGCAGATAATGATTAAGGTATTTAATAATTAGGGAAAAGGGGCGTTTTTATGTCTCTTCCAGATTCTTTTTCAAATCAGCCCAAACCTTTAAGGGTTTTAACTCTGCATTTAGCTGCAGAAGGGCTGAAATCCCTGTTGGTTTGAGTTTCTCAGGGGCAGGCAGGTCACTCACCCTGCTCCAAGATTATCTCATAATCTGAGAGCAGTGGACTTTGCATTCATTAGACACTGCAATTACAGCAGCATTGCTCTGTTGCTAGCTAATGCTTCGGTCTTATTTCATAAAATCATCTCAACATTTGTATGATTTGTATGTTCTTTGATATTGTAGAACAACTTTCTCAAAAGGAGTGCTAACTGGTGTAAGTTTTTCCATTTATTTACACTATAGGACACCACACTCACACAATTGCATATCCTGAGCTTCTGTCACCTGTGTGTGAGTCCTGCCATTCCACCCACCTCTGAAAAATGTTAAACTATTTATACAGATCATGACAGTGTTGTCCTGAGCCTTTCCTAATTGGCAGCTCCTCACTTGCCACAGCATGTGGCACCTGTGCATGTCCCATTCCATTGTCTTTTATTCCATTGTGTATTTATAGAAAGACATGCAAAACTTTCTAGAAATCTGTCCATGCATACACACACAGAGCAAAGCTGAAAAGAGGACCCAGTCCTGCAGAAATTTTGAGTAGAATAAAGCCTTCCTCAAATTCCATTAGACATTTTTTGCTTAGGAAGAGGCTGCTTTCTCATACATCTGTTCCTGATATTTAAACCTTTCTGGAGATATACATCACATTTGCTCCTTTCAAATCTGACCTTTTAGCTGAAAAAAAAAAAGTACATCCTAATCCATATTAAATTTTTTGCAAAATCCATAAGAAACACTTCTCAGAAGTGACACTGAGCTAGTCATTGCACAGCATTAATTCACAGCATGCTGCCTGACAGTCAAAGGCATTGCCTAGAAAGCTTTGTAGCACTTGTGATACTCAGAGCAAGGAACTATCCTTTGACCAGCTGCGCAGGAGAGCAATTTGTTAACCACAGTTATATATAAATGTGTATTTTACACTATTCCAAAAAGGTGGGATATCACAGAAAGGGAGAAAAGCTGCCTCTTTGCCTTGTCTGGCCACTGCCTTTTGGGTTCAGAGAGGCCACCTGGGGGAAAAGAGGGATTAGGTCTGCCCAGGGAAGGTGTGCTGAGGTGGGAAGGGAGCTCCTGGTGTGCTGATCACAGAGAGATGGAGGCACTGTCCCTCACATGCAGTGCACAACAGGCCAGAGCTGTGTGAGGAGAGCATCTGACAGCAGCCTGTGGCTGAGCACCGGGGGGATGGAGAGAAAGGTGAGCACCCAAACGTGGCCTTCTGACCTAGCAAGCAGCCTGTGAGCATGGCTGGAGCTGAGAAAAAGCTTGAAAGAGAGGAGGCAAAACAGACAGTGAGGTTTTTGTTAGAGTTTTCTGAAAACCATCTTAGTTCATTTTGTGTTCTGGGGAGCTGGATGTTGTCAGTTCAGGCCAGGTTTGTTTGGGTGCACTGACTTCAAGGAGGAAGAGCAGGCAGATGAACCCAAACACAGGGTTCCTGTCATGCCTCTAATATTGAATCAAAACCAATTTGGACATGGTTTCTGCTTGGTTCTCTCAGCATATAGCTGTGATATTTGGATGCTGGGTTTGTGACTTGGCACTCAGATCTCAAGTCCCTGTGCCACTTGCATGGCTGCCATTCTGCCATCTGGATCTGCTGGGCTGGGGGATATGAAAAAAAAAAAATTTAAAAAATGGTGGCACATGCTTAATCCTGTCCTTCCATAAGACCAAAGAGGCCTTGAGGTCCCTGCAGTTGTGTGTGGACAACACAACCTGTCCACCAGCTGGTTTAGACACCCTGAGGCACACCTAGAATCTGCTGCTCAGGACAGGGTGGGCTGCCTGAGATCCCCCAACTGCATTTTTTTCCTCCATAAATGTCTCCATTAGGGCCAGAGGAATGGAGCAGGTGTTCTTAATAAAGCCCCCTGACCTATCTGTCTGTTAGAGGAGAGGTCAGCAAATCTGTTTGGGTTTTTCTTACTGAAATTCCTTGATGGATTTATTATTTAGTTATTTGTTTCCTCCCTAGCTCTGTGGCTGAGTTGAATGTAATCCATGGTCCAGCAGAGCATCTCTTGCAGCTCTTGCAGCCCAAGGCAGGGGGCAGGAAGGGAATCTCACCTCATCCCTTAGAGAGGTTCCTAAGTGTGCAAAGTCCAGGTGCTGCCTCTCCCTCTTCCCTCTGTCCCTCCTGAGGAGCTGGGATGCTGTGGAGGAGCAGAGATGCTGCAGCTCCCAGACTGGCTGTCCCCATCCTGCACAAGGAGGAGGAATAGCAAGAGCCTCCCACCCTGCTTGTTCCCAAATCCCCAGCACAGAGGTTTGCTTGTCCCTGTGCCCTCATGGGGGGTAGAGGGGTCTGTGTTCCTGCAGAGGGCATTTGGGAAGCAGCTCCTGGGACAGGCACAAGCCCAGGGCTGTGTGTGGGCTCTGAGCTCCTGCTCTGCCCTGCCTGACCTCCCTGGGTATCCAGTTCTGGGGACTTGCACCACGGTGGAAATTAATTGGAATGATTTCCTGGAGTCCTTGTCACCTGTATTTTCCATTTTAATAAATAAAGTGATGCAGAATAACTTGGCATAACGTTGTCACACAGAGGGATTTGGCTGGGAACTTGTAATGGATTTTGGTATTTGGAAGCCAAAATGAATAGTGTGCTTGAAGCCTCAACCAGACTAGGGAAAAATGTGAACTTTGAAGAATAGAATTTAATTTTGTAAAAATGAAAGTTTGTTCTGAAACACCTTTTAGTGGAACAAAACACTGTTCACAGATAATTTTCTGCCATCTCAGCTAGCTCAGGGGCTTCAATTTAGTACAGCTAAGACTTTTTTTTTCCACAAATAAAAGCCTTCAGAGTCTGATTCCACATTTCTAATCAAAAGTGTTCAGTGTAAGTTTAGCACTAAACAATATTAAAGATAGATAAAGCTGCCAATAAACCTCAGGCATGAGGATACTGTCATGAGGAAAGATGCTGAAACACACATTCCTGCTGTGGAAATACTGAGAATGTGGCCTCCTCTTTTCTTTAAAAGAGCAAATGTGTTTAAAGCTGACTGAAAGGTTTCCATGAAAATATTATTTCAACAAAAACTTGAATGTTGACAACAAATTATTCATAGAGGGTGACTGGTTGTCAAAACAACAAAAATTACAGTTGATGGGAGAAAAGGAAAGAGGGAACATATTAATCAATGCTGTTGGGTTTTCAAATCTGTTGATTTTTCTCTAAAATTTTCAGCTCTGATATTGCCATGTTTACAAATGAAACTGTATATCCTTTCACTAAAAACTACAGTTAGTATGGGCCAGCTATGCAACACCTAAGGATTTAGGGTTATGTCTCATAAACTTTTCAAAGTTATTTCTGCAACCCAGTGTCTGATTCCCATGGAAAATCTTTTGTGAATTTCTGAAATAATCTGTATGAGCCCTTATAAAGTTAAACACCTTTCCAACTATGCTTTTATGTGACATTTTTTAAAGGAAATAAAAATAAAAGCTGTAAAAAATTGGCCATTTTAAAGAATTTTTAAAATGTAGCTCATGATTTCAGAAATGTTTTAGTGTTTAGCTGTTGAATAGTCAACGTGATATATCACTATGACACCTATAGGTGTGTTTGCATGACTTAAGTTCTTTCTTGATCAACTTATGTCTGAAAATGTGTGGTTTGGACCATTTCTTGGTCTTTTTGTAGTTGTTAAGACCACGCATATATAGCAAGGAGGGTTCTGTTAGTGAACCAAAAGGCTCCTTTTCTAACACTGACAGTGGGAAAGGATTTGTGTGTGACAGGAAACTTAATGTGGACTGTTTCCAAATGAAATATGATATGTCACTATTCACATTTGCTGTGTTTTCAGAAGCATTTGATTTTTGAATTAATGGTGGTTTATTTTTTAATGTTCTACAGTGGAAGATAACAGCTTGTCTCAGAAGAAGAAGATAACAGTGGAAGATCTCTTCAGTGATGATTTCAAGATTCATGACCCAGAGGCTAAATGGATAACTGGTGAGTTTTGAGCATTTTGTAGTATCTTTGCTTTGCTTCCTTGCTCCCTGGCCATGGCTTTTTTCATATCGTTCTTAATTCCTCCAGTTCTTTACTTTGCTCCTGAAATTACAGAATCAAGGACTGGTTGGGGTTGGAAGGGACCGCTGGAGATCCTCTTGTCCAACTCCTTACTCCAGAAGCTAGAGATGTTGGCCCAGAATCCTGCCCTCAAATTCCTGTTTTCAATCTTCAAATTCCTATTCCAGTTTTCTTCCTGTTAAACAAGCAGACACCATTGTTCTAACTTTTTATCTAGAGCTGCCCAGTGAGCTCATAGATAGGATGGAAAACTACAGCCTTTTTCTCCAAGAGCATCCAGGACTTAATAAGTGATGTACCACATGGTTCACCATCAGTGATTATTTTACCATAAACAAAACTGGAGGTTTATATTCCCTCATCAAATCAGATTTTTCCTGGCAGAGAGGTGAAGCAATGCTAAGCAACAGGCAAAGAGTGGTCCAGCAGCAGCTGTGCTGGGGCTTGCACACAAGCCATGTGCTCTTTTTATCCTCTGCTGCCTTACATTTTACAGTCAGGGGAAAACCAAGTAATACTTGAATTAATGCATGTTGGGTTTGCTGGAATGGAGCTGCTTTGGGGGATGTAGATCCCAGATCTCAGCGGAAATTGTCGCAGTCAGAGCAAGCTTTGGCAAGAATAAAATGGTCTGTGGTGTGCTGTTCATGTGAGTTCCAGGCCAGCTCCTATTATCACAGAAATTATTAGCTTTTCTTTTGAATTGAATGGGGAACTGGATCAAGTCCTTCCTCGTGTTTAGCTTTCCTTGTCTGCTGTGCCCATTGGGAATAATTTTAATACCTGTAATGAAAAGAGAGAGTGTTAAAGGGTAGTGCTGAATTAACACATTCCCCAGCTGCAAGTTCTGCCACCCACTCAAGTAGAGGGGAAAGCTGTTGCAGTCAATAAACACCTTCACAAACACACCAGCCAAGGTGCAGGAGCTCTTTTCCAGGCTGTGCTCTCTGTGGGAATGGTTCTCCCCACAATCACTTTCTGGGAATGATGACAATGGAAGTATTAGCTGCATTGTAGTTTAGGATTTTTTGTGTCACATCCTTTTCCTTTTAGCATGGGTATAACTCTGATAGCCCTAATGAAGGAAAAGGTGTTTTACTGAGACCTTGACTGCTATTTGCTAGACTACAGCAAATAGAGCATAGTGGAGGGAATAATGAATTAATTAAACTTCTGCAGGAGCAGAGAATTAAGTATTGCTATAGAGCTGGGTATCACTTTATGTGGGCATAAGGCTTTGTTTTCCACAAAACTGCAGTCTGCTGTGAAAAAAACAGCATTTCTCTTGCTGTTTCAATTATGGTCAAACACTAAAGCCATGTAAACTTTTATTAACATTCTGATCTTGTCTGTTTTAAAATCCATCTCTGTCATCTCAAGTACCCTTACTGACTCCAGTGCAGTCTTGCCAGGTCTGAAATTACTCGAATATTGTTTCTGTAAGAGACAAAACACAAAGACATATTATGAAAACATACACAGAAATTTTAGAATTACTTACTCTAGTGTTTTGGTATGGACAAACGCTGACACTGATTTTAATACATCTAAAGGAATTTTATGAAGACAATAAATACCCTGAAGATTTACCCAAGGGTGACTTTGCATTTAAGGGCAAGATGCTGATCTATAATGTCATTTATCCAAGAACCCAAAGTCATTTTACAGCACTAATTGTTTTTCTGTATTATAGTTGGATTTTTCACAGCTTTCTCTTGCTTGTTAAGTGGTGAAATTGTGATTAAGATGAAAGACCAGTAGTCAGATTCCTAAGTATATGTTGTTATTGGTCCCTTAGTTTTCAGTATGCAAATGAAAGACTCCAAAAGTGCCAAAGCCAAACTAATTAACTTAGATCTTAGATAACAAGATTGCTGGAGCGCCTTAGCAAAAAAATTGCTTATTTTAAAATAGCGTACTTAAAATTGGATGCCAGCTTACAAACCTAGCTGATGCTTGTAGGGATCCACACCATTACTAAAAGATGGGTAATTGTTGTGTGTCCTTCTTCCCCTTCCTCTTCTGTTAATCATACAGCAAAATATTAGAGTCATCCAGAGCTCCGTAAAATTCAGTCCTCTTGGCTCTTCAAAGTTCTGTTTCCTTCCTTTCCTTCTACATTATTGCAGAAGAGGGGAGCTTGGTGGCCAGAGAAGCAGCACGCTGCATGTTTTAGGAGTATTTGAATCATCAGAGGGATCTGCTCCCAAAAGAATTCAGTCAATTAAATATCTGTGTCCTTCCCAGTAAGCAAGGGGCTGATTCAAACACAGTGAATGAGGAAAGTCTTTCCTTTATCTGGAATGAGTCTTAGGGCAAGTGTTTCAATAAATAAAATATTTATATTCAGGGTCACACTTAAAAATATGCTGAAAGTTCCACAAAATTGATGGGATGAGCTCACATTTTAGTATTTTCTTGATTCTCAGTGGCTTTGTGGAAAAATAACATATTACTTTTCAATAGCTTTGTGTCATTCTATTGATTTTAAAGAACCTAGGAAAAAAGAAAAGAACCAGTCTCAAAGCTGACATAAATACACTTTCAGTGTAAAGATTACAGGCTTTGTCTCAGCTTTCAATCACAACTCGTGGCTCTGCAAATTTACTTGCACTAAGTGAGAGATGTGGCAAAGTTGTAAATTTGAACATTTTATGGTTTTTGTGATGCCACTGTAATTTCAAATTCCAGTTTGCATTTTTATCCACTGGTTCATGGAGAGGAAAGAATACTTTGTTTAATTAGCATCTGTCTTCTCCTGCCCTGACCACAGTTGTTTTTGACTCCGTTCAGAGCAATCCAGAGAGGAGTGACACATCCATAGAGCACATAGTGACAGGCCAAGGGACAATGGCTTCAAACTGGCAGAGAGTAGGTTTAGATTGGATATTAGGAATAAATTCTTTGCTGTGAGGGTGGTGAGGCACTGGAACAGGTTGTCCAGACAAGCTGTGGCTGCCCCATCCCTGGAAGTGTGCCTGGCCAAGCTGGCTGGGGCTCTGAGAAACCTGGGGTAGCAGAAGGTGACCCTGCCCAGGGCAGGGAATTGGAACTGGATGATCTTTAAGATCCCTTCTAACCCAAGCCATTCTGTGATTCTATGGCTCTGTGACTAGAATGGACTGCTCCAGACTTCATTTCTAGTTCCACTTCCAGGGACTGCTGTTGGTTAGGGTTTCCCTGCAGCGTGGGTAAATGATGACTTTATTGTGAAGGTTTTGTTTTCCAGGACAGCATAGCATATGTGTTATGTTACAGTAGGTGTAAACAGTGAACTACAGGAAGTTTGGGGTTGTGCTGGTGATTAATTGGCACTCCCCTATCCAGCAGTCCAAGTGGAAGTAATCTGAGCTGTGTCTGTTTCAGTCCCATTCATCCCACACCTTCTCCTGCATTCTCCCCACGGCTCCGAGCCTCGCACTCTGAGCCTCGCTCCCCTTTCCTCTACAACTACAATTACATTGTCCATATACTTAAGCATATGAGCTCCAATCAGAGCTATTTTCATACTGTGTATCTTAAATGTAGTATTTGAACTTTTCCTTGTTTTCATATCCCCCCTCCATAGCCCATCAGGAGTGTCCTGGGCTGGCCTTTCGTCAGCCCTCTCCCAGCTGACAGGTGGCCTACTCGTTAGTCTGGTCTCTAATTGTTCAGCAGTTCTGCTCATGAGCACCACATTACCTTCTAATTAGGCTTCACAGTTACTGGGCTTTTCCTGTAATTTCTCTCTCACAGCAGTTTAGCTTAGGTTTCTGAAAAGCTTGATGGGATGCTGCAATGTTCTTGCTTGACAAAACACAGGATAAAGAAATTTGTTGTCATTTTGTGCTGAAGAGCAGCTCAGTCATCTGATTTCTTCTGCAAACAGTAATTCATAGTCATAATTTAGACCTGACCTGAGAAGCCAGTTGATTATGCATTCTGGCTTTGTGACCCATTTGAGCTGCAGTGATTCCTGCCAGCTGTGAATCTGACCCCCAGCATCCTGGGAACAAACACTCCTTCCTCATGAGAAGGGAACATAATGGAAAAGAAATCAGTGGAGACTGAGCTGTGTATGCCACTTGTGGAGACTTGTGCTAATCTTCTGTCTTTGTACTTAAATGGCAAATACATTTTGCCCATTTTGAAAGTACTTGGCTGCTGTTTTAGTTAGAAAAAACATCAGAGCAACCTCTTGTAAACTGACAGAGGATATTGTGATTGATTGGGTGCAACGTGTCATTCCTTACTTCTTAGAGGATGTTTTTCCAGCCTTGCTGCAGGCATCTTGCAAGACAGTGTATTTAGCAGTGGCTCTTGTCAGGATTTTGGGCTGCAGTTATGTGACTGGAGGTTTTAATTAGGAGAGCATTTTCCTTGGCCTAGACACTGGACAGACATGGGGAGACAATCCTTGCAGAGGGGTTGCAGCCAAATGGGAAGAATAAAGACTGAAATGAAGAGTACAATATATTCAAAGTGAGGAGCACTGAGGTACAGGACACCAAAGGACACATTTAGGGTCACAGGAACTTAAAAAAATGTGAAAATCAAGCCCTTCTCTCTAAGGTCCCTGCCCACTCACTTCACCTGCAATACTGGAAAAATTATATTTATTCTTATGAGAAGAGGAATGATGAGTAAATTAGCAAGAGGCTCCAAATGACATTTTCAGAAATGTCTCCGTTATTTGGAAACCTGCCACCCAGTGAAGCCAGGACCATGGTGTGCCCAGCTCGCCTCCGAGAACGGCAGCTGGGCTTTTATCTCAAAAGTCCCTTTGAAAAATACACTGATAACTAATATCTAAATATAATGGAGTAATTCTTGTATCTTTAATACTGAAGCACATATGTTTTGTTGCATGTTTCGCTAATAACATCATAGAATTTCTGGGCTCTTTTTAAGTCTAATATTGAATTTAATGACCTAGAACTAATAAGTTTTATTTACCATGCTGAAAAAAGCAACGTGTAGTGACTGAGGTAATGTATTTCAGTTTACCTTTGGTAATAATGCTCAGATCAACAATACTTAGATAGCCCAAATGCCCTCAAGCCTCTTCTCTGCAGTGTAAATCCATTGCACTGTATTGATAAAAGCACTGATGCATTTCAAATGATGCAGATGCGTGTGGAGTAAATGAATTATTTATAGGTTGCTTTGCATAGATATTAGGAACTTTGTAAGTGCTAATATTTTTCATTATGGAAAAGGTTTGTGCTAAGGTGCTGCTTTGACAGCTCTCAAGACTGAAATTGCCCTCCTAGAAGCTCCAGCAGGGTTGACTGGAGTGCAGGTTTCTCTGGGCTGCTTCTCCATGGGCCAAGAGAGTCCTAGAATCATTAAGGTTGGAGAAGACCTCTGAGATCCAGTCTAACCATTAACCCAGCACTGCCCACACTAAACCCTGTCCCTAAGCTCCACATTGACGTGGGTTTTGAACACTTCCAAGGGTGATGATGCCACCACTTCCCTGAGCAGCCAGCTCCAGTGCTTGACCAGTGAAGAATTTTTTTCTAATGTGCAATCTAAATCTGGCACAACTCAAAGCCATTTCCTCTTGTGCTATCACCTGTTACTTGTGAAAGCAGGCCAGCTCCCACCTCTTGCCAGGAGCTGCAGAGAGGAATTGTCAGCTTGTGAGTGACCACCCAAACTGAGGCCGGAGCCTTTCTCTTGGCAAGGCTGGGCTGCCAGCAGGAAAGGAAAACTTACCTTCCTGTTTGTGATCTGAGGGGCAGAGTTGTCTTCCTTGGGCACTGCAGGTTGCAGTCTTGCGCATGTTTGGGATCTGTGTGAGGAAGGAGTTCCCTGTGCAGGCACCCTTGAGCCCCAGTGCCACCCCAGTTCCTGTCTTATGTTAAATGTAAGGTAGGAAATGCTCACAGGTGGATTCATCAGTGTAAATCTGGTAAAGGCATAAAGAAAACTGGGTTACTCTATCAGAATATTTGCCCACCTTGTTAATTAGAAATATTAGTTCATTAATTTCAATGTGTTTTAAGTGTGTGTTAAAAAGACTTAAATGGAAGGGTTTACTGGTCTTAGTGGTTCAAAGAAAACTTTCTCCACTCCCAGTTCAAACCTCATATCCAAGCTAATAGCAGCTTCTTCCTGCAGTATGTTTTATGAGGGTTTTGACTTTTGAAATATTTTAAAAATACTTTCTGAGACACACTCTGATACCTGGTGCACAGCACATTGCTTTGTGGTGTTTAAGGTTTAATGAACTTCCAGTCTTCATTGCAAAGAGCCCCGCAGCCTGTAAAGATGACTTTATGCTGAGGTAAAGACATCCTCAGTAAAGTAAAATGCTGTGTGGGCCAGAAGAAAATACAGGGGAAGGACTAAGAGGGCTCTTCTGGTCTAAAACATCATGGTTTTGCTGGGGATGGCCCTCAGAAACCCTCTGTTATGATTCATGAAGATATGGATGTTTGTTAAGTGAGCTTTTGCGTGGTGTTGGTGCCAGTGAAAGTGTCCATGTACTTTAGAGCTGGTTGATTACTATTTATAATCTAAATGCCTTCATGAGCTGACATCCTGTGCTGCCAAAGCAGAGTAGGTAAGAGACCATGCTCTGTCACTACTGCCACATTGAGGAAGAAGTGGGGAATATGTTAAACCATTTGAAATATGTTTTTGATTTTAGATCCCACCCTGCATCCTCTTCAGGGATTTCCGTGGATCTGTGATCTGAGAGCACTGAAGAGAATTTGTCCTACTCCTGCCTTTCAGCTTCTGGGCAGCTGCCTGAGTTCAGCAGTGGCAGTAACCTGTTCACTAAAGACAGGAAACTTGGCAATTAATGGCTTTTTAAGATACTATAATAGGAGGAGAGAGCATTCCTGCCATGTAGCTGTTTTGTTCATTACTGCTAGAGAGAATGAAATGAGAAATCAATTTGGCTCTTTCAAAAATTAATACAGTCTGCAGGAGCAGGCTGGGGAGGAGTGGGGTGCTGAGGCTTTGGCAGTGCCTCAGTGCCCTCTTCCCTGCAGAGCTGGTGGCACACATGTGCTGCTTTTGGACTGAGAAAATAATTCTTTGGTGTTTACAGCAGCTTCTGAATTTAGAAGGAGAAATGAGCTGGATAGAGTCCTGTTTGGGAAAAATATCACGCCCTGGAAAAGCAGAAGTAGCACAGTAATGGTCAAATAGGGGGGTTGTGCATGGTGGTTTTGAGTAGTTTGATGTTTTGAGAAGGTCGAGATTTCCATAGGAGCCTAACCCTCTATTTAGAAGCCTCCATAAGTAACCTAATTTCTCCAAAGCCTGCTGAACTCTAATCATTCCCCTGCTTGTCATGACTGCTGTCGAGCCTCTGAGTCAAATGTCCTCCTGAGGTATCAACATATGGCTTTAGAGAACACCTAAAAACCCACATGCATTAAAAAGTGGCCTGAGGCATTCAGTGCCACAGCTATTTGTTATGTCTCTGCATCTTGCCAGGATGAGTGAAGGGTCTGGCCCAGGAACGGGGCTGGTGGCATGAAGGTCACCTGGGAGAAGTGAGAAGCAAGGAATGAGTGATGAGGAGGATTTGGGCAATGTGATGCTGCACAGGCAGGACTGGCTGCAGTCACTCAGGGGAGAAGCCCAGGCAAGCAGGAAGGACCTTGGGGATGTTCCAGGTAGAGCAGGAGCTGGAGCTGTGAAAAGAGTGAAAATTAGTCTGGAAGCCAATACTGCTGAAAAGTGGCCTATGAAGAGCTAGAAAATACATTCAGTTGCTATGGCAGTACCAAAGAAAAAAATAAGTGAATCAAAGATGGCTGGAAAAGGCAGGAGGATTCCTTGGACTTCATTTCTTCTTGTCTAGATTCTGCTAACACCTACTACCCATACCTGCCTATTTCTGTTCCCACTAATTTTTATTTTTTTTTTTAATAAAAGAGGAAAAATATACTTTCCCCCCTCAGGCAACATCCCACTCTCACATGTTGGACCAGCAGGCTGCTTTCCTAGACTTTTTATAGCCATTAACACAAACAGATTCCCCATTTCCATTTCAAGCCCTACTCCACTAAAATTAGTGCTTTTCCCTCCAAGTACCTCAGAAGCAAGGCAATGCCTCCTGTCGTGATTGTGTCCGCCAGCAAGAAGCAGCTTTGGGGAATAATTCTAAGTTGTAAAAGGTGTGTGAAAACTAGAACAATTTGGGCTCCTTTGTGTGTTAAATTTGTTTGTAGATTTGAGGTAGAAGTCCCTGGGAATGATGTACAAGCTGCCCCCTTTGCTCCTCCCCATCAGCTTTGTGTTGCTTTAAGGTGCACTGCAGCGTTTCTGGGCTCGGTGTTCCAGGTGGTGAATGCAAATCTGATCAATTCAATGCTGGCTCCTTTTACCTGCCAGCCAGGCAGATGTACTGCAATGACACTGGATTCACAGTGGGGAGCCTTTTGATTAGAAAATAAATAAATATAAAAGGGAGAACGGCAGGGATGGAAGTGGGAAGGAAACGCTGCCACAGGGAGCAGTAGCATCCGTGGGGGACTTTGAAGATGTGGCTCACAGCAGAGGTGTTTCTGAACCACAGACACAGAACCACAAGCACAGTCCTGCCTGTGTGCTGAACAGTTTAAATCCAGCCAGGAAAAGGATCAGGTTTTTTTTCATCCTGTTGAGAGTGGCTTGAAATCAAAACTCTGCTGCTCTTAGAGCTGAAGGAAAGGCACTGGTTTTTCAAGAGTTTAACTGGGGGAGGGATTAGATGTTCTCTCAGTGGGTGTTAGTTAAAAATCCATGTGAATAGCTACAGGTAGAGTGTGACACCAAGAGATGCTCTTCCCCTGCTGACTCCTGAGAACCAGGCAAGGGTGAGCTCCCAGCTGTCCCCAGCCCTCGGGGAAGGGAGCACTGCTGTGACAAGAAATTGTCTGTAATAAGCCTTAAAAAGGATGGCCATAATTGCAACCCTGCTCGTTGAATTTGTACTAAAATAAAGCTGCTGGGTTTTTTTCCTCTGCCTCTTCAGAGCAATGTAACACAGGCAAGAGGAGGGAGAGGCACAGGAGCTGTGCTCTGCTCCTGGGTGATGGAGCAAGCTGAGCACAGCAGAGGGTGATGGTCTCCCTTCCCCAGGAGCTTGGCACTGTTTCACCATGAGCAGGGTTGCTTTGGGAGAAAGTAAGAAATTTATTTTGCTTGGATCCAGCACTGCTAAGACAATCTGGACAGATAGGAAGGAGACTCAGTTTTGAACTGTAAGTAAAGAAGGTCAGGAAAGAGGGTTTGCATGAACTTGCTGAAGGTTTTCCTATCAGTCAGGCTGGTTTAAGGACAGAAACATTTTAGGAAAGAGGCACTCGAGATAAACACCCAGGAAAACACAGATGGAAGAAATGAGGTGTATAATTGCAGGACACTGAGCAAAAAGCCCATTCAAGGGAGGCCCCTAAAGGGGTGATGGAGAAAGGAGAACTCTTCAGGGTGTTCAGGCGTCTTGTTAAGCCATTGATCCTAATTACTACACACTGCTGATACCTTCAGTAGTGATTTCCAGAAATGTTTGTCTTTTGACTCAGTCCATCCCTAGGAACCTTTAATTTAAAAAAAATTATTTAAATTTTTAAAATATATTTTGTTCAAGGCAGTTTTCTGTTTTTCATGCTTTCCTTCCCAACTTTGATTGCTTCTTGGAGATTTTTACTTGGTGCCAAGCCCATTTTCCTGACTCAGTAGCTCCCCCTGAGCTTGCTCCACTGGTCTTGGACTCTTGTTGAACACAGAATGCTTACTAAGAATTAATTCGAGCAGTATGTATCCTACTTGCTCCTTTTAATTAAATAAATATATGATGAGATACCATAATTAAATAATTTGAAGACAGGAGATACTGTATTTCTGGTGATTAAACTTTGTATCAAGTCTTTGTAACTGAAAATTTAGCAGGCAAAGATTTACTTATCTAAGGAAAAAGTCCCCAGTGGGCTTGAATCTCCTGGCTGGATTAAGCTGTTGAATATATGAAAAGCACTTTTTTTTTTTTTTTTTTTTAGAAGAAATAGTACCAGACTTATATAATTCATTAAAAGAAATTTACAATGAGATAATTTTCACTGATCAAGGGAATGTAATTATACTTTAAAATCTCACATCAGCAGGAATTCAATTAAGAACACAAGATACCAAAGGTTTGCCCAGCCCAAAATCCTGTTTCCATCTGAGGTGAGATGTGTGGGCAGAAGGATGAGCAAGAGGGCAGGGAGCCTCACGCACTTCTTAGCTCAGAGAATTCTCAGATCCTCTTGTGCATTTTCTGTTTAGTTGCCCAAAATAGTTTTCTCTTCTAAGACACTTTCCAAGCATCCTCCAGAGCCTCTTGCATCCATCATTTCTTTCATAAATGGGTTTCATCAGCCTAAGACCTGTTGCAAGAGGAAAGGTTCTTGGGAAGTTGTTCCTGTTTGCTTCACTTGGTCAGCCTTAGATCAGAACCTTGGGTGAATGTTTTCCTTCTCTAATATATAACTTTAGAGAAGATGGAATGGGAACTACACACAAGGAGTGCACAGAAGTGTCTGGGTTAACTTCTCAAAAACATTCAAATTATTTGAGTTTCATGACACCCGAAGACAAGTGTATCCATGCAGTGTAATTTGTTTGACCCTAAAGAAAAGCCAGATGATTTTCCTGTGTGTTAGAGATAAAATCTTTAAGTTCCTGTAACAAATTGTGCCACACAAAGTAATCGTGATGTCATAAAATGGTGTGATCCAGGTCGCTGGCAAGGCTTCATATCTTCATGTGAAATCAGCCTTGGGGCTGCTGGGTATGATGTCAAGATTTCATTTTGCTACTTGACTTAAAGTCTCAACTTCTGAGGGCAGGTAGCACACAAAAATACTCTGATTCAAAAAAGCAGTGTAATAAATAAACACGTTTTCAGTTCTCAAAGATACTATCATAATTATTTCTAAATGGTCCTTCAAATGTTAAACTTATTTGGAAGGTAAGACAATCACTGCTTAATTTCATTAGAAAAAATATTTTTAAAATATCAGATATTTTTTTTAATGTGAGTTTCTTCTAAAGGCTTATACCTGTCTCCCAATGCTTAGGTTTCATATTAATTGACAAAATTTGGGTAATCATCTTCAACGAATTTTAGCTTTCCAGGGAAGGCAGAGTGGCAGGGGTGTAAAAAAAAGCAAACAAATTCTAGTAAAAAGGCAGGGGGAAATGTCAATGCTCAAGCCAAGAAAAGTTAAAATGTCTCATCTCAGAAGCATTTCCTCCATAAGGGGCAAAAGTTTGGATCTATTTGATAAATGATGATTATATTGGCATGCATTTGACTCTATAAAAATTCCCTCTGCAGTGAATGGTGGTGAATGCAGCAGTGCAGAGAGATTTTGGTCCTATTGCAGTTATGTTCCACGTGGTCATTTATGCAGAGTAAGCCATTCCAGGGTCTGTTTGGCAGTGTTGGCTTTGCCATGCATTCACTGTAGGAATATCTGAGTACCGTGGTACCTTCAGGCAGACTGAGAACCATCAAGACTTGGACAGGCGTATGAAATCCACCAATTCTGCCCGGACAGTGTCCAGAAATTTTTCCAATGCTCTAATTTGTTCCCACCCCAATAAACACTTGCTCTCTGCTCAGCAGTCAATTTTCCCATTTCCTGGTGGACAGGAGCCCGTCCCCAGGCCTGCTGCTGCAGCTGGCTCTGGATGCTCAGCTGCTGGCAGCAGCAGCAGGGAGCGCAGCCAGCGGGGCTGGGCTGGCCCATGGCCCCCAGAGGGGTTAATGCACATATGCTGGGCCAGGGGCAGCACTTCCCTCTGCTTCAGCTGCTGGACTGACTCATTTTACATGACAAATTGCTTGGAATACTCATGCATAAGCCAAGGTGGTTATTAGTAATTTGGAGATATTTTTTCCTTCCTTGTTCTCTTTCCTGGGGGAAGCGGGCTGTGAATTGTGACACAAAATATGTCTTGAAACACTTGTTTAAAACATGCCCAAGAGTATATATGTACATATATATATTTATTCCTCGTGTTTCATATTTTCTTTCTCCCAGATGTTGATTTCTGGGGCAGCATTTGTGAGAGTTTGCCATTACCATTTGCCCTGAAACTAAACCAAACACAGCAGCAGGCCAAAGATATGGCCTTAAACCAAACTAACCTTTAGCATAAAAGCAAGCTCTTTATTTATTTTTTAATTTTAGAGCCTCACAAAGCAAGATATTTTTAAAATTATATACCAATAATTATAATACTCCTGGTCTTTTTTCCTAATGGGTACAGAATGACTAATATAGATAAGCCATCAAGCCAAGAGACTGTGAATAAGAAAACAGAAGAGGGATTATTAGAATTCCATAGTTTATATTTGTTTTCCTCTTCTAGGGCAGCAAACTGAGAGTGTAATCAATTTTCTGTTGCAATGAGCTTTTTTAGGAGAAAAAATGTTGAACTGTACTCAGGAGAGAACAATACTGCAAACAACATGTTTTTATCCAGTCTGAGGGACATTATCACCTTGATCACTGCAGCGAGCTTGGGTTGCTCCATCCAAGAAAGATAGATTGTAATGGGAATAGAAATGGTCCAGAGAAAGATTAAGACCATGACAGAAGCATGGAACTGTAGGATAAAAAGGATTGCCCTGAGTTATAAAGAAATTATGTAAGGATAGAAAATAAAGAAAAATGTGAAGAAGTCAAGCTCCTTCCGTTGAATAAAGGTGTTCTTTGGATTTAATCTCATCTGCTGAAAGTTGTTAACCCATTGAGAAGGTATTACTGGACAGCAGGTTGAGGAGAATTGAAGGAAGGATCAATCATTCTTTTGGGGTAACTATTTTTCATCCATTGCACTTAAACCAGGTGTTCATATCAGCCCTTTTGCTTCTGCATCAGCATCAGAACAGTTTTCTTAGCAACAAATCACTGCTGCTTCAATAGAACAAAGGCAGTAACAGGTGGATGATGTTGGTTCCATGGCAGAGACAGGAAAAGGAACAAGAAGAAGTGAAATACAGAATTCAGGAATCTTTTCTGGAGTTTAGTGAGGACTCTGTGTAGGAGCTGACCCAGTCACTGCAGGCGAACCAAACCAGTGTGTGATGCTAAGGAAAAGCTCCTCACTCCTCATGGAATCATAAATGGTTTGGCTTGGAGGGGAACTGAAAGATCATCTATTTCCAACCCTGCTGCCATGGGCAGGGACATATTCACTGAACCAAGTTCCTCAGAGCCCCATCCAACCCAGCCTTGAATGTGGCATCCACGGCTTCTCTGGGCAGCCTCTTCTATTGCCTCACCACCCTACTTAGCTGACAGTAATTTTGCTATTCCCTCATCATTTGGTTTAGAAACAGTGGGACTTTATGTATAACTGCAAAATGTTTCTCCAGGAGTGGCTCCCTTGCAGTTGAGTGCAGGAACCTGTGTTCTCACTCAGGTGCCATTCCCTACCAGTCTCCTGCCCAGCATCGGATCTAATTATTTATGAATGGCTCTTTGCAGGTGTTGAAAGTGTTTCCATTGCCTCTGTAGCAGGGTGCCCTCTTGTGACCACTGCATAACCAGTAATTGTGCACTGGTAACCAAAATGTGTCTTGAGGGCTTGGATTTCATCTCTTATCTGCCCTGACTTTTAAAATCCTGAGGTCAGGGTGATGGCCATGACTCTGACAGACTCCTCGTACACTTAGACTGTATCACAATCCTACCTCACCAGACACATCTGAAATGACAGGGAGACATGAGAGGGATTGTGAAATACTGTACACAAAGATAATTAAAACTTTACCCGAAGCTGCACACAAAGCATAGCTGCTTGCCAACATACAACAGTCTAATTCAGTCTGCACTGAAATTTAAGTAATCTTCCCACAATAATAATAATGAAAATCAAGAAAAAAAACACTTTATGTGTTCTTTCTGCCGATCATGGCCACTAAAAAGTGCAATTTGGTTAGGGGCAAAGAAAAGGAGGCAGGGGAATGCACAGAGAAATTAAGTGAGCTGTGGGGTCACATTTTAATGAAAATTTATTCATGGATTCCTTTTTTTCTGAGTGTCAAATGGATTATTACATTTAGGTGTAACACTTTGGATTATGCACTCCCCTGTGTGAAGACAAGGTAAATAAGGCAGATAAGAGCTGGTGCATTTGGCAGAGAAGAGGGAGATCACTGAGTGATGCTGCACCAGCCTGGGGCACACCCAGGAGTGCTTGGAGCAGGTGTCCCTGCATGGAACGGGCAAGCTGGGTGCAACCAAGCAGGAATGGTATCTTGGGCTCTCATCTGAGCTACCAACTACAGTGGAAAAAGCCCTGGAGGTTTTATATTCCCAGTGAAACCTGTGTCATTGTGTATTTGGGGCTTTGCACCCACCCCAGTCACTTCGTGGAGCTGGGATAAGCTCATGCCTGCTACCTGTTGACTGCACTTTTTTTTTTTCCCCTCTTCAGTTGCATGATGGGACTGTGAAAACTGTGTAGGGTGTGGGTAAAAGCATCAAGGACCATTTTCTGGGAAAATAGTAGTCTGGGGTTAAATTGCTTCTGGCCTGTGTTGAACGTGAAATGTTTCCAGCAGCGAATCAAAGGGGTGAGTGTCATCTGCTGCCTCCAGCTGTCCCTGGGTTACTACCCAGGGGTCATCTGCACCTCTCCTCCTATAACATGTAGGGTTTGAAAAACACGTGGCATGAGCTCAGCTGAACAGGAGAATAAGATGGCAGAGAATTTTTGAGGGAGATTTCTCAGCTCTGGAATACACTGAAATCATCTCAAAGTGCTGCACTCCCCTCCTCCCCTCAGTCACTAGAAAGAGGAATCGAGGCCAGCAAGCAGCAATGTGGGAGGTTTCATTGCTGTTGTTTGTTAGGGTTTTGCAGCAGCTTTGTAATCAAGGTGGTTTGCCCTGGATGGAATGAAAATGGATTTAGACCAGTGAACGTCTCATTCATTTTTTGCCTAATTGTAGTGTCTCTCTTTCCCCCCCTCCATATGTTATAAAAGCAGATAGAAGTAGGGAAGGGAGTTATCTGAAGTGGAAACAAGTTCTCAGTTTCTTACATGCATTTCAGCTATTCATGCCTGTGCCACTGAGTTGTGATCTGAGCCCACAGAGTTCCCAGACTGGGGCTTTTGAGGAGGAGTTCAATCTCACAAATGAGGCAGCAGCAGCAGAATTTTACCTGGTTTCAAATTTGGGACCAAGATTTCAAAGGTGTGCTCTGCCTGGATTTCAGGCTTGGTGCTGAATTTTTTTTTTTTTTTTTTTTTTTTTTTTTTTTCTGCCTGAGTCTTGGAAGATTTGGGATTAGATAAAAAAGAGGAGCAGACCAGCATTGCTGATTTTTATAGTTTTAAGTTTTCCCAAGACTTGATCTTCTTCAAGCTTTTGACAAGTTAATTTACAAGCCTGCTAGAGGTGCACATTGATGTGGGAATTTTCCTGAGCTATAATTGTGTTTTATTTTACTGGTACTGCTGTAAAAGCACTATATTGGTGCACCAAGTGCAACAGCATTGAGATGATGAGCAATTAAAACCACTTCTTGCATAATAAAGCACATTCTATCATGTTGCACTTACTTAATATACCAATCCAATGTGTGATGCAGCATTTAGCTAAATTACAGTAAATCACCTATTTAAAGAAGTTTCTCCTTCAGCCTTGCATGTGGGGAAAAAAGTGCTGGGAACAGTAAAAGGATAATGACCCATAATGGGAGAAAGCTAAAAATGGGATTCTAGTTGTCTCCTGGAATTAAAGGCTATAGCAATGTTGTTAAAGGCAAGCTGTTCTCTGTCCCCTGTTGCTCCTTGTATCAGCATCACAAAGTCTAAGAAATTCTTTATTTCTGCCAGGCAAAGTAGCAAGGCAGAAGACAAAGGAGTTACTGGTGGGAGCAGGCAGATTGAAACAAAAAGCAAGGTGGTGGCAGGGGCTGTAAAAATTTACAAATGCCAAGGTCTACAGGGCCCATCCCTAAGGAGCAGCTCCCTGAGGGCACAATGAAGCTGTGGGTGTGGAAATGGGGTTTTGCTGCTCTTCCCTGTTCATGATCCTTGCCTCTCACTTTCTCAGTTATCCCAGGCTGCTGTAGGCACCAGGGGACAGGGAATGGGAAACCTTCCCTGCATTTTCTCTCTGGGAAGCAGCTCAGTATCAAAACAATCTCTGCTTCTGCCTTGGGGAGGGAATTTCAGAGTCAGTTGTTTGTTGGGTACATGCTGTAAATATCAAATAGATGCACTGCAGCATGTCTTGAAAGAACAACAGATCACAGTGTTAAATGCATCATCACAACAGCCCTATTTCCACCTGAGACTCTGATTGCATCTCTCTGGACACCTGAATAGGCTTCCATTGGGGGCTGATTGTGCTTTTAGTTTGCATTATGGTCTATGTGGTGAAGTTTTGCAGCAGTTAGTGAGCCTGCACAGTCCTAGCATTTGTTCAACATCTGTTCTCAGTGCTTTTCTGAGGAGTAAATTCTACCTGTCCCAAGGACTGTAGGTCTTGGGGGGCTACTCTCCTACCTGACTCCAGATAGGCAGATACTCTCCTAAGTGAGTAAATTCCTAAGGCCTGGTAAATAAAATGCAATTTGCCCTTTCATGAAAGCAAAGTAAAATAAGTATTTCCATAAAGCTGCCTGTGTTCTTCCTTCTCCCTGCTCACACCATGCTGCATCTTATTCCTCTTGTTTGGTCCTTCTTAATGCCTGCTGGTTTGGCTTTTTTTTCTGACAGTTTCTATTTCCTCTGTGAATTTAGCCTGTTCTGTAGTTTTCCTCTCTGCTTCCATGATGTCCAAAAACCTCAGGCTCCCTCTCTCTCAAAACCAGTCTCGAGAAGGTAGCAGGCTGTCTCTGAAAATAGAGGCTTCTGCTGCATCTGGCAGGATTCAGGTATTTTTAGGGTCTTGATCCCTCACACAGCAACCTGTTAACCCCAGCTTGTGCTATTCCCTCCCCTGTGACACTCAGCACATCTTTTACAGAAACTCAGAGTCCCCCCCCAGTTTACTTTCCCTGTGAGCTGCTCACCTGAGCTGTGGGGATGGCTGTACTGAGCATCCTGCCTGGTGCCTCACCTGCTCCTGGTGAGCTGCTCTCTCCCCTTGGGCTCTGCTGCCTGGCCCGGGTTTTGGGTGTGAATGTGGATAGTCAGAGCTGAGCCCCAGGCTGCCTGGGTACCCAGCTCAGTCAGGGTGCTGTTCCCACAGACACTGTCCTGCAGTGTGAGCTGCCAGCCTCCCCCAGTCCTGCAAATGTGCACAATCACTACAAACCAGTGGGTTTCTCCTGTGTGCTGCAGGTCACCTGTGGATAGTCTGGATTTGCTTTCTCCAGCTGGAGCCTTCTCTTTGGCCCTGGTGTGTGTGAGCTGGGATGAGAGCTGTGACATGCCCGAGTCCTGGGGCACAGAGCCTTCTTTCCCCACCCTGGTCTCCATCCACTGTTCTGGGGCTCACCTGGCCTTTCAGAGAGCTTGCTGAGATGATAAACTAGCAGAAGGTTGTTTTAATTTAAACTCCACTGCCTGATCCTCATGGATCTTTCCAAAGGAATGCAACTGTACTACATCCTGTTGAAAATACCAATTCTGTCTGGAGAAACATCTGTCCTACAATTGCAGTCCTCCTGCCTGTTACCTTGTTAGATGGTGAGTGCTATCCAGGTGTGTCTGATCAATACCTGCCTGGGAGGACTCCAAGAAACCCTTGGCTGGTTCAGGGGTTGCTGTCCCCTCAGTGAGGGTGGGCTCAGCCTGGCCAAGGGCCGAGTGATGCTGTGCACCACAGTGGGCAGAGCTGCAGGGCTCCTGCAAGACTCATCGCTCAGATGTAAGATAAAACACCAAAGGTCTGACTGCTTTGGGTCGTTAAAAACCCCACAGCAGCTTTTCTTTTCCTCCCATGAGGAATAACAGAAGGGTGCCAGGGCTCTCATGGTGGCCCTGTGACAAATTTGCTGTGCCAGTGCAGAGCTCCATCCCATCATCCCTGCACGTGGCCTGGTGCAAAGTGACCTCTGTGCCCAGGGAGGGATGAGGGCTCATCCCACAGGAGCTGCTGCTGTCTGCTCTCCTGACACAGTGTAATATGTCTGCCAATCCTGCTGGTATCTGGAGACTCATTTATCTGAAATGGCTTAGAACAACTTCAGGACTTAAATTTCCTTTACTCACCAATCTTCCTTAATCTTAGGGATTGAGAACGATAATTCCCTTGATGCTGGCTTTCATCAGACTGAGACTCGTTCAATTATCTTTCATGTCTGTTGATCAGGACTCAAGAAGTTGCCTTTTCCTCTAAATCTGTGGTTCTAAAAGACTGGAATGGCATTAACAGTCCTGATTCCCCCTTCTCTAGTTCACTGTCTCTTGCTGCTGACTTGCTGCCTGTGAATTTCATAACGTTTTTTTGACTACTTTTCATTCATCAGTTATTAAACTGATAGAAAATTACAATTTCATTAAAATACTTTTTAGACCTGGATTCAAATACTTTTTTTATCGTATTATATCACTCAATTGTGCCTTCTGCTTTCCATAAACTCTGACAAATACTGATAGTTCCCCTCAGAAGTGTGCAGGTCCTGCCAGTATTGGATAAACCACTCTCTCCTCTCTGGTAATGTGGGCTTCAGAGAAGCTGTAATGCACTAAATTTTTGAGAACTGATGTTATGTTCCTGCCAATGAATGTAGTTCCTTCAAATTCTTTGCACTGCCAGCACTGAAACTTGCTCCTTCTAGAAGTAGATTTGTCCCAAACCTTCTCGGCCACTGTGATGAGCTGTTTTGTGTGGTGCCCAGTCTGACTGGGTGTCCCCAGCCAGGGCTCAGGGACCTTCAAGGGACATGAGCTCCCCCTCACTGGGTCTGTTTTCTGTGCCTGTGTATTTCCTGACTGAATTCAAGACAGAGAAGCAGATGGGATTGATGATTTTACCCATTCTGCTTACCAGGTTTTTAAAGGTTTCTCCCCAGGGCCCCCCATTCCTCTGCACTGACTCTGTACAGCCCCAAGGCTGCTCCATTATTTCTGGTAATTGTTTTTTTGTTTTTTTTTTTGCAATCAGTCACTTTTGAAAGTGTGACTACATACCTCTGTCTACACTCACAGGCAGAAAATGTATTTTACCACCCAGACAATTTCCTGGAAGTTGAAAGAGGGGTGAGGAGTTGTTGGAGTGGACTTTGCTATTGAATCATAGAATCATAGAGAGGTTTGGGTTGGAAGGAACCTTAAAGACCACCCAGTTCCAACCCCACTGGACACCTTTCACTAGACCAGATTGCTCAGAGCTCCAACCATCCTGGCCTTGAACACCTCCAGGGATGAGGCATCCTCAACTTCTTTGGTGAAGAGGAAATGGAAAAAATCCAAGGGAGATTGGAGAAATTGAATAAATGGCTGCATGCCTGAAAATTATAATTTTTGGTATCATTTATACTGAACATCAGCCTCAAAGAAAGGCAGATATAAAAAATGAGATGCAGTGATGACCTTTATCAGCTCTAGTGACAACTATAAATCAGGCTGCAAATTCTCATCAGCTTGCTGGACAGAATTCATTATAGATACAGGCTGCTGCATTGCTTTCTGGCTTTGATTGAGGTATGTCCCATTTAAATAAATGCTCTTGCACTGGAACAAATCACACATTTCAAAACAGAAGTCCAGGAATATTATTCATCTTTTGAGGACTAAGACCCAACTAAACCTCACAGTGTTTTGTTTGGAATATAATGCAGATCAATTTGTTCTTCTCTTAAGTAGACCAATTTTCTGTTCATTAACTCAAACGATGTGTTGATGGCTTGTATGGAATATAATAGCAAGATTTACAGCCCTAAAAAATCAGCACTGCTTCATTTATTCTTTTTTATGCATTGTAGAAGTGCATGCAGCAGATTAACACCTGATTTTAAACTTGTTACAGTTTAACAAATAATGGGAAAATCTGTCATCTCCTACTTCCAGCCATGAAGCAACTTCTTTGTGATCTTGAAGTTTCATAGTTTATTAAAATGTTATGGGGTTTTTTGGAGCATAAGGAGCAATAAAATTTGGTAGCAATGTCATTATGGGCAGTAATGTGACTTCCATCAGTTCCCACAATATTCAAAAACAGCTTCACAGACTCATTAAATTAATAAGGTACTTTACCTGTGTACTGAACTTTGAGCTGTTTCATTGCTATTTTTTTTTTCTGTAATTAGGAAATATCCTGAGAGCCTTACAATTATCTAAATGTTTTGCTGGCCATATTTAAGACATGATTTTTCTGTCTGGAACTTAGTGTGTAATTGGAGAACATTCTGTGTTGTTGACAGAGGGTGATTATTAAAGCAGTAATCTTTTTCAGAATGTCTGATAATTAGGTAATAGTCTGTCTCTTGGTTTAATGTTTCCTGTTATTTCTGGAAAATAAAAAATTTGGACTGCATACTTTCCTCTTATAAAAAAAATAATGCTTCATACTTTGTGGCCTGAGTATATAAAGACCAGGTATGTCAAAGCATTATATCTTTTATTGCCTTACTTTCTAAATTGTTGGCATAAACACATTTTTTAAAGATCTGAACACAGAAGCTGAAAGTTAGAGTTGTAAATAAGTTGCTTCTGGATCAGACTCCAGGGATTGTCTCTTCTGGCATACAACCCTGGACAAGGGCAGATACTTAAGGAAGATTCTAAAAAGCAAATTTCTCAAGATGATGATTCAGGATATTCCTTTAGTCCCTCATAATGGCAGGTTCAAGAGCTTCCTGAAAAGTGTGTCCCTTCAAGACCTATAATCTTTGATGGATTTTTTTTTTTTCCATTTTTCTAGTTCTAGTTCGGATCCACCTGCAGCCCTGGCACCTGCTCTTTTCTGGGACTGTGTCTTCCACACTTTGTTTGCCTTCAGCATGAAGAAATAATCCCTTTTATTTGTTTTGAACCTGACACTGACTGGTGTCATCTAGTGCCTTCCAGTATTTATTTTGGAAAAGGCAGGGAATAAGCATGCCTTATTTTTCTTCTCCATACTGCTTGTGACTTTTTTTTTGATTTCTGTCCTAGCTCTGTTCAATCAATTCTTTCTCAAGTTTAAGTTTCTTGGTTTCTTCAGTCATAAATTGTATGAAGGAATACTTTAAAGATAAATGCAAGTCAATCTAATTCAGATCCTTTTTTTTTATTATTATTCAAGACATAAGTTGATAACATTTATTCCATAATTTAAAAAAGAAAGTTATGCTTTGAGAACTTTCCCTGTGAGTCTGAAGGGCTGCTGCTCTGATTTGGACCCTGAGAAACCCTAAAGTCTCTAAAACCTTGTGGTTTTGAGAGGATCAACTTTATTTTGGCAACCATTTGCCCTTATGGAATCTGATTCATCCCAATCTCAGAGAAGATTCCTTCTTCCTCCACTTACGTGTAAATCTGTGATATGGAGGAGATTTTTATTGATAGCATTGAAGTAGAGTGTAGAAGCTTTTCACCTGCACCTTCAGAGCATTTTATAAAGCTGGTTAGTGACTGTGATGAGGATTATCATCACCTGTTGTAAATAAAAGACTAAAACACGGATAAGGAGTATGCTAGGTCTGTACAGCAAAGTTTTGAAAGACCCAAGTCTCAAAACCCAGTGTTTCCTTTACAGGTCACCCCAACTGGGCAGTGCACACCTCTGTGGTTACAGCGAGTTGGGTTTGTGTTTGTACAAATCCTAGAGGTTTTAAACTCACCTTTGACTCATCCCAGCACAACCCATGGATAATTTTAAACCACCTACGTGTCTCTAGCCCTTGTTGCATCATGGCAACACCCCTGGGGTAGCCACAGAAAGGAATTGTTTCCCAGACTGAAACTGGAAGCAGAGGTTTGGTAGGATCCATCAGTTCTCAGTCTCAGTTTAGCCAAGTTGCAAAAATATCATAACCCTAGTCCTGTGCCAAGAAAAGCTGCTGATTCCTTTAATGGCAGAGTGCTTGGGACTTATGTTTTATGTTTTATCTGCAGGGCAGTGCATGTAAGCACTGATCAGACTGGAACTTCAGTTTATGACATCCCTTTGTTGTTGTAATGGTTTTCATCCTGAACTCCTGACCTGCTACCTAACCCTCATTTGGAGTCCCTTTCATAGGTCTGCCCCAGCCTTTCTGTCAAGCAGGTTGTGTGCTTTGAGAGCTGGACACTGTCTCCAGTATTCTTGTCCTTGTCCACCTGTTTTGAGAGCTGGAGTAATCCCAAAGTGCACAGAGACAAGCTGATTTGCCTTTTTTCATGTGAAAATTGTGATTTCTTTGCATGTATCATCCTTCTGGTATAAGTCTGCAGAACAAATGTCAGAGTTGGAGCACAGTATTGAGTTCCAGAATCTGCTTTGTTAGAGGGTCATTTGCCTTTCACTTTCAGAGACTTTCTAGGCTTATTAAACTCCTACAGAGACTGTGGACCTTTGGAAACCTTTAAGCATAAGGAGTGTTTTTTGGACCTTGTTTTCCACACCAACATTTTAGCAAGCTGTGTATGTACATTCAAAACAGGTCACTCTTATATTCATCTGAGGGAAAGTGTGGCACAACAAACACGTGACAAACAGTAACCACAGCATTTTATAGCTGTCCTCAAAGCCACTTTTAGCAATGGCTGTGTCAAAAAATAATCTGTGTTCTTCAGAAAGAAGTTCCCAGCAATACTTTTGGTTTACGTCCATAATTAGTTTTCACTCAGACAATTTCAGATTTCCTTAATGAGCTTTTGTTTTCCTCCTTGCAGATAATGAATTCATTTATAGAAACCAGAATGGCACAGTGATTCTGAGGAATGTCGAAACCAACAGCTCAACAATATTAATAGAAAACAAAAAAATTGTAAGTATTTTCTATGACAAGTAGCTGAATTTCACAGCTCTCTTGCAGTTGGATCAGTAAAGCAGAAAATGACTTGGATTTCAACTTCATGTATTGTCAAGGAGAAGCAATTCACTGGTAATACAATGGGCTATGCAGTGATGGATAATGTGAGATTGAACTCCAGCTTTTCTTATTATTCTGCAAGCTCAGTTTCTCTCATACTTCTGGAAAGTATCATATGGAGATTTGCAGCTAGCCTTGCATATCCTATATAATTGAAAGATGCATAATTCTCATCTCTCCATGCTTAATAAAAAGAACAATTGATATAATTTACTGTCTGTTGTCATTCTCTACATTCCTTCATGCAAATACTTACTTTTAATTTGTGCATTTGTTGATTTTTCTTGCCTAATGGTTGAAATGTAATTTCAGTGTTGTTTATCAGTAGTGTTGACGAATAGAAGTGGAGCTGTATTTGAGGGAAACCCTAAGAAATTGTTGTGAAAATAAATTACCAGATGGCTATTAAAATGAATATAAAGAAAACAAATTCACATCTGACAGAGTATTGCTTATAGTGATTGAAGTGTTTTATAACATTGTTTTTTGTAGTAGATGTAGCCAACACTGTGGCAGAAGTTAGTACATCAACTGTATTAATTATTTTTTAATGAGACAAAGAATTTATCACTGAATTATTATAGCAGGACCAGGCCCAAACTTAAACTTCACATGCTGTATTTAACCTTCAACCTTTTCTGCATCCCATAAGCAGTCCTCTTCTGCCAGAGTGTAACCCCTTTATCTACAATTCTAAGGAAGTGGGCTGGCTTCCTTTAATGTCAAGGTCTGTTGAAGCAAAGTTGTTTCCGTTTGGCCTCTATGTATTCCACTGCTTTTTAATTTTTGTCACTTGTAGGAAAAACACAAGATAATCCTACATTTTCTTGCCATTGCCACCCTACTGCCTTTTCTACCCCAGTTCCTCTGCCTTCTCAGTGAATAAATCTGCAGGCCACCTCCACACTAACCCAGAAAGTCACAGTGCAGGAGCTGCCATTACACCTCTCTCAGACATGTTGTGTTTTTCCTCTTCCTTCCCAGCCCTGGGGGAGAAAACTTTTGCTACCTGGCCACGTTTTCCTTTCCCCATGTTATTAACATAGCAGGAAATAAAATCTGTCTTCCTGCTGACACTGCTGGTCCCCAGGCTGGCCCACCCCTCCCCACCCTGACCCACGCTGGCTCGTCAGCCCGTTGGGTGTCCCAGAGAGGTGGTGGGTGCTTCACCCCTGGAAATGCTCAGGATCAGGTTGGATGAGGCTCTGAACCCCCTGGTCTGGGTGAAGATGTCCCTGCTCATTGCTGGGGGTTGGACTGGATGTCCTTTAAAGGTCCCTTCCTGCCCAGATCACTCTATGATGGTGTGACCTGTCCCCTCTGCTTTTGGCTGTCCCCGGGGCTCCCCCCATGGCACGTCCATCCTCGCTGGACTTGGGGAGGGCTCTCCCCAGTGAGGTGCTCTGCCTTTCCCAAATTCCCCTTTCAATTTTGCTCTGTGGGACTCTCTCAAGGACTTACATCTAATTTGTCAGGTGAGAGGGTGAGATTTAAAAGGCAGTGGATGAGTGATGTGCTAGTGGCAGCTCTCTTTGACCTTGGTGCCATCTGTGCCAGAAATGCATTACATTGAAACACACTGGGAAGGAGAAATGGCTTCACTACACAAATGAAAAGTGGAGCAGGGAAAAGGTAATTCCTGTCAAGTCTGAGATACCCTGGCATTTCTTCTTGTTTGCAAGATTTATGGTGCTGATTTTTGCAGAACCCAGGTCAGGGTGCACTGAATCCCTGCAGCATCCCAAAGACCTTTAACTGGTGAAAGTGGAATTGTTTTCCTCCTTGTTATCTTAACTGAGGGAGGTAGTCTTTATTACTAATTTGCTCCAGAAGCTGTTTATATTTTTTGTCCCCTGCACTGGCCAGTGAATACAGAGAATTAAAGGGAATTAATAAATTGCCATTTATCAGAGTTTTCTACTAACTACTGGCTACATCTGCCACCTCACCAGCCACTGTACAGTAAGATTGTAAGGAAAAATTCTTGGGTTTTTTAATATAACTGCCTGCTCTGAGTCACCATTCATTTATGCTTTCTCTTATGGGTGCCCACATAACATTCCTGGTGTTTGAAAAAAAGCCATTCTGTTTTCCAAGACACTTAATCCAGCAGTACTCTTCATCCTTCGAGAGATGATCATAACAATTAGTTCTGGGTGTCATTAGCTTGAAAACTGAAGAACATTTGTTTCAGCACTGTGTTTATTTTCCAGGTCTCCTTAAAGGCTATCCGGTATGAAGTGTCACCTGACAGGGAATATGCACTCTTTGCCTTTGATGTTGAACCCGTAAGTAAACAGATTTGATCTCAAAATACACAGCCAGTGGCAAACTTGTTATTTTTTTTCCACTTTTATGCCAGCGAGATGATATTTTAAATTAATTGCTTCCTATGAAACAAAGCAAGAAACCCCCTCACTTAGCAATTCAGAGAGCATGTCACACTGCCATCTAGTAGAGGAGAAAGGTATAAATTAGACCGTAGAGGAAACACTGTCACTGCCAGGATTTTATAGCCTTCGGGAGGGGGATTGTAAGGACATGTCTTTGCTACAAGGATTTCTATTCCTCTTCTGTGATTTTTTTTTTTCCACGGTGCCTTTTTCCATCACCCTATAAATTTCTTCCCTGGAACAAAAAGCTACTGTCAGTGTCTCCCACAACTGAAATAATACATTAATTATGGTGTCACCATTCCCAGTGCTGCAGTTAGGGTTGAGCTATCACTTTCATTATAAATCCTTTTCTTCAGAGAGCTAGGTATAAATCATTTGTAAAAAATCACCATTAGGTTGCTACTAAGTTCTGGATTCCAGCAAATTTTTTTACCAAACTTCAAAAGGGAAAAGTGTAATGAGTCATTTTTAAATGATGACCAAAGAGTCAAACATGGGGGAAGCAATTCTTCTGCATGAATAATATTTTTGTCTTTCTCAATTCTGCTGGTACAAGGCCTGAAATGTTTGAATGATAGCTATGCTGTACTACTTGGATGAACTATAAGCCCTATATATTTTGTTTCCATAGTCTAGAATATCACCAATTCTTCAAAATGAAAATTATTAATTCACTGACAGCTGTAATTCTTTTTCCATAATGTAAATAACATTTCAGCTGCTAACCAAAGGAAATTTGTTGGTCCTTTAGGTAGTAGAGGTTGTGGTTCTGTTGCTCATCTGATTTATCTGCCATCATCTTTGGAGTTATTCCTGACTTGGTTCTGCGAAAGTCAGAAGAAGCATGCCTAGTTTTAGGAAAAGGGAAAATAAAACTGAATCTGAAACTTTAGAATAATTCATAATGATTTTTCCTGGGAAATTACTGGTGGTGTGACTTCACTTACCTGAAGCTCAGCTGAATTCTAGACAGAGATGGATGTGGAAGTGTTAAGTTAGTTCTAAACAAGGGGAAGGCAGCCTAAGGGTCACTGAGCAAGCAAAGCCTTTCTCTCAAATTTCCCTGCCTTGTGAGCCAGAGATGTTTTGTAAAATCCAGTTCTTTTAGTGGAAATCAGCCTTTGGCTGTGGAAGCCCTGTGCCAACACTGCTCAGATGCACTGTGCAAGCTGGAAAAGCCTAAAGAGGGAAGGCTTCCTCAGTTCCTCTGAGAATGACAGAAAAATGCCTTTAATGACAAAACAAAACAAAGCCTACAAAAATAAAAAGAGAAAAGGTTTAATTTCTGAGAAACAGTAATGAGAAAATCACTTTTCTTTCTCAATATTTATCCACTGAAAGGACTGCACACTCTGAAGATCTGCAAGAAGCAGAGTTAGGGGGGCTTTTACAGCCCAGACTTTGTGTTCAGTCTGGGCAGCAGTGCTTGATGTGGACAATGTGGCAGGAGGGGCAGGGGAATGGGAAAGGATGGGCTGGATGTGTCTCCTCTGCCTCCTCCTCTCTGCATGTCAGTGCTTGCAGACCTGTGAGTTTGAGGTACAGGCAAAACACTGAGTTTGTGGTTCCTTAAGAGGCCCATCTGGAGAAGAGAGAGCAGCACAGCCAGGTGCTCCCTGCATCACACCACTTGTTCTTCTAGAAAGGAAATCCCAGGGTGGAAGGCTGAAAACACGACCTTTGGGAACCTTTCAGGATGTGGCATATACTCACTATAAGAGAATATTGCAAATTGATCAGGTATTTATATATAGCAAGAGTTCCTGAAGCCAAATAAAACAAAACCTCCTCTTTTGTTCCTTTAAGATCCATGTTTATGGAGAAAACAAAGTTTGTTGTGTTTGTTTTGTTTGTTTTGTTTTGTTCTCTTTTCAAGCATGTTAATAGAGGAGTAGTTAGGTTCAGTCTGATTACTGCAGCCTTAAGCCATGATCGGTGGCTCCGTGTATTAAAATGGCAGTAACTGTTAAATTACTTCTTCAGCTTCCTTCTCCCTTGGTATGCAGACTGTGGCTACAAATAATTGCATGTTAGTTAGCTCTTCACATTTTCTGCATTTCCAACTCTATTCTTGGACAAAATTCAAATTATGCTGTTTTCTGCAACACAAAAAATTGATTAGCAAAGCCTTGGGCAGTTGTCCTTGTTGCAAAGTCAAAGGGAAATTTTGGGAGATGTATTGGCAGAGGACATGTCTTTAAGATTTAATTCTACAATTTCAAAAAATGAGCTTCTTGGAATTATTGTGCACTTATTTGGTAGGTGTCAGAAATGGTTTCTTATTTTTTTGGCATTTGAAAGTGTGATGTGCTGCCTTTTAATTGTTTGTGAGTATAGATATTTTCATCTTTTTTTTTTTTTTTCACAGTACAGTTGTGCTGCTTTTACATATGTGTATAACATTTAATATGCATGGTATGAATTAATCATTTTTCTGAATCCTGAAATGAATGGTTTCAGCCTCTATGTTTTGTACCAGCCAGGAATGAACGTCAAAACAGACGAGCACAATGTGTCACTCCAATGAAGCGGAATATTTTTAAGAAAAGTGCTACAAAGTCATTTCCTTCCAGTAATGGCTGCTTCTGTATTTATTTTTTGTTGATTTATTGGCACAGAAGCATCTCTGCTCAGTGTTGGTCTGGGTGACAGCACTGACACCCACGTGGAGTAACACAGCACTGAACTGTCAGACACCTCCTTTGCAAAGATCCTGAGGCAGCCAATGTGTGTTTCCCTCTTGTATCACTCCACCATTTTAAAGGATAATGAATTAAAGCACGTTCCTTAAAATATATTTCTCCCAGGAAGCTTGGCAGACAGCTGTGGGGCTGGTGAGGGTACATTGTGGCTTGTCTGGCTGTCGGGTTTCGTTGCAAATGCTTTTTTTTGCTGTGCTTCTATTTACAGAAGTTTAATCTTTCAGGCAGCAATATTCTAGGTAAGCCTTGTGCTAATAGGGAGCTTTTCTAACCTTGAACACAGAAGATTTGTTCTTTTTCTGGAAAGGTTACTGGAAAGGCATCAGGCTTCTTTGTCTTAGAATTTTAAGAAAAACTCCCACAGTTTTTCTTTTGTTTGTTTTTAGTTTTTTTTCACACAAAAACACGGTGCAACCTGAGGCTGAAATGGCAGAGTGAAATTTCAGCAAACATTGGGGAATAAACACGTCCATAGGGAAGCTGTGTTTCAAATCATTCTTCACCAAAACAAATGTGTGGGGCCCTGATACAGGTTTTAATAACCCCAAAACACGTGGGTAAATGGGGTTTGGCCACAGCAGCTCAGCAGAAGCAGTGCAGAGGCTCCCAGCTCTCTGGTAGTGCCATCCAAGGATGCTCCTGCCCAGCTCGTGCTCCACCAGCACTGATGGACAAGCTCTGTGCTCCTCGTTTGCCTCCTGGGGAAATTCACAGGTCTTTGGGCTGAAATCACCTCTCTGGGTCTCCCTGGTCTCCAAAAGGGATTTCCTAAACAGCCAAATGCCAAAGCAACCCTTAAATCCAGCAGCATTTCTGTGACTGAGGTAAAAGATGAGTAACTGAAGCTTGTGCAGCTTTCTGTGGCAGTCACTGACCAGTGGAGTTTGTGTAATGGAATAAAAGAAACACAGGAAATATGTGAGAAGAAAACTTACTGTGTGGAGTGACATAGTGAGATGTTAAATAGGAAATATGTAATTGCCTTTTTTGGGAATCAGTGTTGTCATCATGCAAGAGATGAATTGAATCTGCCAAGATTCTTCTTAAAACTTTTTGTTCTTTGTCTCCAACTTTACCAGCCCATCACTGTGTTTGTGGTAGTTAAGGGCAATTACACTTAGAAATCCTGGCTGATTATCATGGACCAAACTGCAGAGGCTTCTGAACAAAGTTAGGGCTCAGAGGCTTTTGCAGCTGATCCAACAGGTGCTGTTACCTATTTTGCAGTAAAATAAATGCCCTTTTCTGATGCTGAAGGCTGGAAAGAATTAATCGTTGTAATTAGAACACACTCTATTATTATTTTTTAGACCAGTTCATGTGGTGAGTTCAGTATTTCTGTTCTCCCTGCCTATATCTCTAACACAAGTGGTAGGACCAAAGAGAGCTCAGAAAGGCCCACACCAAACCTTAGACTTGGTATTTAGAGTGTGAATGAAATAAAAAAGCACTATTTATTGAAAGCAATATATTACTATTGTTGCTGTTACTATTTTTTATTATTTCTCCAAGTCGTGGTTGTTATATGGAATGAATAGGTTTTGTGCTTATGGTCCAATTACAACCTCAGACTAATTTAATTAGTTGTGTAAAAATTAAAATAATATAATGCTTGCTATTTCCAAAACACTAATGGGTGTAAATATTAATGAATCCTCACAACATCCTTTTGAGCTAGGTGATAAATATTATTATGATAAATATACCTCTGAAAATTGAACACTGTCACAACTATCATCAGTAATACTGCTCAGACTGTAGTCATGATATTTATTGCTTAATTGAAATGGATTTACCAGGCTTAGAAATAGGCTTACATAAATGCTTTCTTTCTATGGCAATAAATATATTTCAAATTTATTTTTTTCATTCTCACCCAATGTTTTTTTCAGGAACACAGAAAATGTTTAGTGATTTCATTATAAAGTAAGCACAGATAGAATATTTGTGTCATAAAACTATGCTACCTGTTTTATCGATTGTTGTTTAATTTTTGGTGTTTGTTGTAAATTACTAGGTTTTGACAGGGCCATTTTTAAGGAAAAACTTATGTCTGTGGTTTTTCATATCCTCTTTTTAATGTGAATACAGTTTTGAATCGTTGTTGTTCATAAATCAGAAGGACTCCTCTATTGGAAAGCTGCACAATATAAGGGCACTGTTCACTTATATCAAAGGCTGGAGGCTAAAATTATTTTTTCCAACATTTTCAAGCCTAAAGCACTGTAACTTCATATACTTGTGAGAAATAGTTACTGTTGTTAGGATAAATAATGGATTGGGATAAACCACTTCCTAAATAAAAAGAAGAAAAGGACTCAGTCCAAATACTGTTTATATTGGTTAAAGTGTTTTTCTGTTATTACATCTGTGCATGTGTGTGCCTTCAGGCAGAGTATCATCTCTTTTCCCAGCTCACCAACTGTGTGAATGTAGCTGGGAATGAAGAATGAGCTGTATGATTGTAGCCATTCAGTGCTTTTTTAATGAGGTAAAGTTATTAATGAATTAGTGGAAACACATAGACCAGCCACTCATCAAATCTGATTAATTTGCTAAATTTTCATGAAAGCAACATCTTCAGTTACTTCCCATGGAATAAAGATTATTAATACCATTCAGCTAGTCTTTAATAACAGCTTCTGAAAATGGCAACATTTTTATGTATTTGCCTGTGTGGGCTTTCAGTGAGGTGGTTCTGGGGCTTCAGGGTTGAAGGTGGGGACCACCTTTCTTTCTCCTTCTTACAGATCCTGTTTTGAGTGATGTCATTTTAACAGCCAAGATCAGTAGTGTAAATAACTTTGTTTGATAAAGTGTTGTTTAACCTCTTTGTGGTAGAACAGCAGTGCTCCAGCTACATTTACATAATTAAAGCTAAGGCCTGTGTGTCCACAAGTGTGGTATTAACAAGAATGTGCTAAGAACATAGAAGAGGTTGAGTTTGTGGGTGATAGTTTACTTTGGATTAGAAGTTGAAGCAGCAGCTATTGTTTGACAACACTTAAAGGCAATATTTTATTTTAAAAGGAGATTGTTGTGGGAATTTTTAATTATGAACCTGGTCTTTGTGAAAGGCCAGATCTTTTCCAATCTCAAACTCACCATGAATAAATTTCCTCATCTATCTTGTTTTCAACAAGATAGACAAAACAGAATTTTCAAAGGCATGAGAGAATGATTCAAAAACATTTCTGCACTCCCATTTGCTTTTCTGTCCAACCTGGGGGAAATGTATCTAAGCCAGGACATCAGCTCTTCATGGTCACCTTTCATTGAATAAACCAAAGCTGCTAAAACATGAATCCTCAGCAGCAGGGAGGTTTTCCTGCCAGTGCATCTCAGTGGAGGCAGAGTTAGCAATATCTCTGTCAGATGTACCAATGTGCTCTCATGTGTTGGTACCAGTAATTGTTTCAGCCTAATTAATATTTGATATCTGCAGGGGCACAGAGAGAGAGGGAAGGTTGCCACACAGCTCTAGGGGGATTCCTGGCTTTTCAAAACTCTATTACAGAGTGTGCAAACTCTGCCTTCTCAGGTGTCCTCAGTCGTGCCTTCAGCAGCAGGACCCTTTTGGTGCCAAATCGTCTCTGCTGCACACGCTTACAAAATAAAAAGTTCTTTCTATGGGGGGGTGGGTACCCACTTTAATTGAGTAACATGTTATCAAGTGATGAGAATGTTTGTTCTTACTGCTCAGCAGTCAACGCTCCATCCAATCTCTGTCACTTTGTTTAGACCAGAAATTTTTGGACACAGTCACAGGCCAGTGGAGCAATAATTACTGACAAGTTTAATCCTAGAGTTTTCTTTTGAAGGAGAAACTCCAGAAACTAATTTCATATTGCTAAATTTCAGGGCAAATTTTGAACTAACACAGGGGAAGGAAACCAGTCAAACCTATCCTTGATTTGTTTTGGAGGACCTACATGGTTCATTTGAAATCCTGACAAAGTTCCAGCAGAAACTCTTTCTTTATGTAGCCTGAGTGGTTCTTTGCTTTTGACTGCAGTTCTTCTGCTCTGGAACAGCTTGGTTTAATGAGAAAAAAAAAAAAAAAAAGAAAAGTAGTTTAAACAAGAAGTTAGAGGGGGGTTAGGAACTCAAACAAATGATCTGTAGGAATGTTTCAGCAGTTAGGATCCTTGGGCCATGGGAAAACGGGTTCTTATTTAAAATTAAGGATCTCTCATTGTAACTCAGTAGAAACTGGAAAAAAAATAAGTGGAATGAAAATACATATCCCAAATCTGCATATTTTATCTTGGTTTTCCAATCTTAATAAAAGGGAATTGATAGGCACTGAGATTCAGCAAGGAGGAATGGCTGGGTGGGGGCTGCTTGTGTTTATTATCCATGGAAAATGTGTTAGCACCCCTTAAATACAAGGAATGGGTGCTCTCCTCACTCTCAGCAGGTATTGTTGGAGTGAGATCATCTCAACATTGAAGGAACCTGGTCCAGTGGAAGGTGTCCCTGCTTGTAGCAGGGAGGTTGGAACTGGATGATCCAACCCAGGCCATTCTGTGATTTATTCTTGGCAGCCACTGTGGTGACTCAGGGCCTGCAGCTCTTTCATGGACTAACAATAAAACCAGATTGGATACCAGATTCTGAGCTCTGCTGCTCCCTGGTTTTGGGGGATGTTTCCAGGGGAGAAGCCTGTGCTTCTGAACTGATGGTCTGGGTGCATTCATAAAGCACAGCATGATGGGTTTGCCCGAGCTGGGGAGCAAAGCTCAGCACAGCCTGCAGTCCTCCATCCCCACATTTCCAGTTTTGCTGGCGCCTGCTCCCTGCACAGCAATGGTTTTGGTAAAACTGCACCAAACACCGATTTCTTACCAAATCTCCGTTCTCTCCATTCCAGGGACTGTTTAGTTCTATCATTGCAACAAAATACTAACTTCATGAAATGCAGAGCATTAAAAACTGAGTCTGCTGACTGCAGCTGCTGAGCTTTAACTGCTTTCCTATAAAAACAGTGGATTAAAGCCTTGCTGTTCTCCTAATAATGCAGATAAATGGAGTTAGAACTAAACCTGAAGCCTCCTGATTTGAGCTGGGAGGCTTCAACAGAAATTTCAGAGACATGACTGAATGCAGAATTATTACTTCAGACTGAGTTGGACAGCCTTGCTTATGTAGCAAAGGCCACTAAACTGTATCCAACATTTATTCACAGGCACAGATACACATCAGTAGACTGAGAAGCAAATCCACAGTTCCAGGGAAGACTAGAGGAGCATCAAAGCTCAGAAATAATTAGCCTGTCATGCAGAAGTACATAGGTGTATTATGTATCAGTATCAGCTATCAGCAGTCTTCCTCTGTAAATATTTTCTTTGCTAAATGGGATTTTCATCAAGCAGGGAAGGAAAAATAAAAAAGCCTCAAGGCAAAACACTGTGATACAAAAAAAACCAATTTTTCTTAGCTTGTGTAAGGTTATATTTCTCATTCTGCTTCTTTTTCTGAGTGCATAGATGAGCTAACTTGAACAAACTTTTAGAGATTAATGTCCTAATAAGATTCAGAAAATGTCTTAAAAATAAACTGAAATTTGTTTTTGGATAAAGCTTTCATAACATAATTATACAAGGTTTCCTAGATAGTCAAAATCAGATGGATAGCAGTAAAATAGTCACAGTTTTCTTTCTTGCACTCATATGGGGACCTATCTTAGTGAAACACAGGGGAACTTTGCTTTACAAGGAATGAAATAAATACCAGTATGAGAATTATTGAAAAAAATTAAAATTTAACAAATAATTAGATTCCTTGCAACATAGAGAGGCTTCAGAATTACATTAGAAGTGAGTTCCTGCTTTTTAGCATAAATTTGCTTCCTAGGTTTTAAGGGACAATAAACATCCTGGTTTGTGCTGGATAGTAATAGGCGTAGGTGGTTATTTTAAAATGTTAAGGAAATAAATATATTAGGCATAGCATGTAAAATGAGAAAACAACGGTGATTTAAAAGGCTTCAGAAAGCAAAATTGGAAAGAATTTAATTCTGGTGTCTCTGCAGAAACATATGAAGCAGTCTATAATCTAATTCTTCTGATTTCCAGTCCTTTTTATTTTTTTTTTTATTTTTAATCACTGAAATAGTTTAAAAAGTATATTTAGTGCCCTCTTCTGGAAAAACAGCTCTTGCTATGCAGGGCACCTCAACGAAGTTCCTGTACTAAGAAATGCAAATCTTCTGACCTAAATGTTCTCCTCTTTAGCTGAGTTACATGCCTAAATCCAAGGAGTGTGTGGCTCTCTGTGTTTACCCTGAGCAAGTGCCTTTTATCTCTTGAACCGCCTGCAGAACTCTGCTTTTACCGGCTCGATGTTAAAACCAACAATTAACGTTCCTCCTTGGGCAGCTAATGACCCAGATTTGAAAATGGAATCTTCTATTCTTTTTTTTTCTATTCTGTGCTCAGAAGAAGCCCTTTCTTGGAAAGGGAGAGGTGTTATAGGGCTTTAGCCATGTCTTTGAGTGCATGAGTCCTCATATTTCTGTGTGCAGCAGTGGAAGAGTGATGCTGCTGATGGCAGTGAAGGGTTCTGCAGCAGGCAAGGAGCAGGGCAGGTTCTGTGCTCCTTCCTGCCCTCTTTGCTCTCCCCTTTGCTTTCCAAAGAGATGCTCATCATCACCACAGACCATTTACCCCATGGAGGTTGCCCACGTCATCACAATGATAGCACATAAAAGGCCTTCCTGCCTTCCATGTGATTTCAGTTTGTTTTCTTTATGTCAGAAAATAGAATTGTCTCCTCCTCCAGTGAATTAGATCTGTGTGTACATTGAGATACAGCTCTGAGTCTTCTGATCTCATATGGAACTGGAAAACTAATTTTTCACTGAACGGGGAGAAAGTTTTTGACCAAGGTCCCTGGCAATATCTGAATATTTTCATTTCTTTCACATCCACTTCACTGCTTTTAAACTGTTGCTCTCTAATGCTTTCCAATGGACTCCTCTTTCTTATTTCAGAATCTTTTTTTTCAGTCTTCTGAAAGTGCCCTGAGCCTTGGACCATCTTAAAAAATTTCAATGCCAGTGCTAACTTCTTTGTAGTATTCACATTCTCAGCTGCTACAGTAGAAAAGGCAATTTTTACATGTGAAGAGTAAATTTTAATAGAAAGAACGTATGCTGTGGTTCTGTAGTTGCTAATTTCTGCCTCTAAAGTGAATTATTTTAAAATGAATAAATTAATTAGATATACTAAGAATTCAGCACGTTTTCATGGCTTGGTTCTCACATAATTGCTACAAAGCTTTACCACTTGCATTGTAAACTTCACAAAAAAGAGGCTTTTAGAATCTTTCCACAGTCAGTGTCTGCACAGCTCAAGAAACGTTTCTTTGAAAGAAAGCATTATCTAATGTTTCATTAAAAGCAGTATTATGCTTTCATTTCTCGTGCTGTCCTTCAGCCCTCAGACTTGTAGCTGCAAAGGCAATGAAGGTGGCAGTCAGTTGAGTGAATGCAGATGTGAACCCTGTACACCCCCATCTCCACCAGCTGCCTCTATAAACTGTGTAATTCAGGGTGTAAATCTAATGCTAAAATAGACACCAAAAGCTGCTGAGAGGAATCATACCCCACACAAGCTTTTGGCACTGTTGTCTGGGGAAAGGGAGTTGCTGCATGAGTTTGTAGGTGCAAAAAGGGTAACTGCTGTAAAGAATGACTGGAGGGGTCAGTGGCAGGGACATCCCTCAAGGCAGGCAGCTGCCAAGAGAGGCACTCCAGGTTGCAAAGTGCAAGAGCCTGGGAAAGTATTTTGGGAAGGGGTGTCTGTAAATCAGATAACTCTGGCCTTCTGTCTGGATTGTCTTTGGGCTAATGAGCCAGGGTAGTGAACTGGATGGACTTTGGGGCTGGACCAATACAGCTATTACTATGATCCCAAATATTCATAGAGAATCATGATTGTGTGTTTTTGTGGGTGTGTTTGTATGGATCTGAAGGTGTTCTATGTTTCCTGGGATTTGGGATGATTTCTTTCTCCTTCTAAAACATTTATTTGGCCTCAGGCTACTTTTGTACTCTTAATCCATAATAATGTTTGTTCATCTTTTACTTCTTTTCCTGAGATATATTGTTTGGTATGTTAACAACTATGTACTAGATAATTTTGTTCTCATTTCTAAGGTTCTGAATAGAGGGTGGGAGGGGAGACATGGGAGCTTATATCTGTGACATGAATACTGATAAAAGTTTAAGAAGTTCAACAGAAGGACGTGCTCATTATTGATAACCCTCATTTGTAATTCTTAAAAACTTCGTTGCAGCTACTTCCCAATAACCTGAGCATCAACAAGTGCACAAAGACTGGTGCAAAAATCCTACAGAGTGCTTTGCAGCTCCCATTTCATTTACCAGTGAAAAATGGAGCAGTCGTCCTTTAAGGCAGTGACTGCAAGGGCTTTGTGGTGCCAGTGGAGCGCTGTGAGGGACAGGTGGCTGGGGAGCAAAAGGAGGCTTTTGTAATTGCCTGGCAGGGCAGAGCTCTATTAGAGTGCAGCAGCAGTTGGCAGATTGGATTAACGCTCTCCGAGGGGTGAGAGCTGGCACACGAGCTGTGTGTTAATACCTGTGGCCTAAGCTGCCTCTGGATTTGTAACAAAAAAAGCATCCACTCCACTCCGGTCCCGTCACAAAGTCAGAAATCCTCAGGCCGGCCTTGAAATTCCCCTTTGGCATTGTCAGCAGCATAAGGCTCTCAAAAGTGTAATTTGAAAACTAATCTTTTAATAAAAGATTTTATGAATTTTTGATTTTATGAAAATTATCATGAAACAACCGAGCTAGATGATCAGTTTGTGGGAGGTGAATTAGCAGCATTATCTCACAGTACAGCAGCCCATCCATTGCTCGGGTGGATGTTGCCATCACGCTTCATTTACGGCCGTTTTGCAAACTTGGGACGACGCCATTTGCAAAGGAATAACTCCTTGGCTTTGCTGTTCCAGAGACCTCTGGTTTGGTGCTTGGGAAATCAGCTTCTAATCCCAGCAGAGCCTCTGTGTGTTTGTGGGCGAGACTGGCACAGGAACCCTGCGTGCCGCCCATGGCGCGTGGCCCCGCGGCGCTCAGCTCCGGCTTGCCTTACAAACGCCTCCAGAATGCCAGGCCCCCGTGGCAGGAATGTGCTGTCCCTTCCTCGTGGCACCTTGACGTGAGACTGCTCCCCAAGGAAGCCTCTCTGGTGTGGGTGGCAGGGCATTCACAGCTCTGCATGGCTGGACAGCTGTCCTGGTTGTCCTCTAAACAACAAGGACAGTGATTTCACTTTCGGTCTTAAGAGATTAGATTGTTAAAAGGTTTGCAAAACAGAGATGTGTCCTGGTGGTCCACTGCCCCTTGAGCTACTTCCTTCTTCCAAATCAAAGGTTTGTTCCTGGTTCTGGAGACACGTAGTTGCTGGTTTCCTATGAGACTGGGTATGAGTGGAGCAGCTCCTGATCCACACGGGTGTGGTTGAGATGAGGCACGGACCAGCTGGCTCTGCCTGAGGCACTGACAGGTCACTGTTGGCTTTCTCACCTCACCCAGGCACAGTGATACTGCTGGGTCGGGATCTTTCCTTCCTCTTTGCAAGAAAAAGGTTTAATTACCATAACGACTCTCTCTGTACCTGGGGAATACATGTATCCCCCATATATATATATTTTCCTCCTTTTTTCCACATGTTAGTTCCTCTAGAATAGCGAGATAATCATAGCACAGGCAACCAGTTGCCAAATTCTCTGTATGTTGATTGATTCAGAGACCCCTTCTTCTCATCACCTTCCTTTCTCAAACCCCATTTCCCCCATTTCTGCCCTCCCCTGGGCTCCCCAGACTGTCCTGGAGTGTCCCAGCAGTGCCAGAGTGCCCTTTCTGTGCCTGTGAGCACATCACACACGTGGCTGATCAGCTGGATACACACAGTGGGTAAGAGCATCCCAAATCAGGTGTTGGATGACAGCTGTGGGTTATTGGCTGCCAGCTGAACCAGTGCTCAGGAAATGCTCACTGATAGCATTTCATTATGGGTTTTCTAATTTATTAGAGGCACGAAGAGAAATGGGCAGTGTTCCTCAGAGGGCTGCACAAGCAGGTTGACACACAGCATGAGACTGTACTGGAGGTGCATTACTGGAGAAGTGATGAACTATAAAGGGATAATTCAATGCAGGGAAAAAAGAGAATATGCTGTCTCAGAAGAAAGCAAAATAGGTCAGTATCACAATGAATCTGAAAGGTGAGAATGTTGAAGACACCTTAAATTATACATCTTTATTGATTTGTTTTGTTCTTGCAAGCAATCAAGCTCCACTGAGTGCAGGGTACAAAACACCAGTGTGGATTTCAGTAGTTTTTCTTTTTTTATTGCAGTGACACAAAAGGAAAGGATAGCATGACATTTCTGAGAGAATCTAATTCCAAGCTGGTTACTATGGAGTGCCTATTAGCAATAAAATAAAATCCTTTGCAAAAATACTTGGGCTGAGGAGAGCAGTGCTGACCATTTTGTCTCCACTGAGAGAAAAAATGAAAAGGCCATTAACCAACCATGCCTCGGCCAGAGGTAACCCCTTGTGCTCTCAATCACAAATACAGGGGAGAATCAAAGTACAAAAATTGAACAAAACATGACACAGAATTTGGTGGTCAGGTACAGGAGTAGATTTTTCATCCCTTTGGGGGGCCAGTTCATTATGTAATGGCAAAAGAAGGATTTCTTCTCAACAGAACTGAAGAGTTCAATGAAACCAATGGTATCATAAAGAATTTTGATCTAGGCAAATGATGTTCACACATTAAGTGAAGATTAAGTTTTTAATGTTGACTTCCATAAAAAAATACAGAATATTCTTCAAACAGGTACAGCGACCTGCTTCAATCCTCCACAGACTACCATAACAGATTATGGCAGTGAGGTATTTTAATCAAATACATATCCTTTTCTCTCCTGGAAGATCTGCATGAACAACACAGTTACCCCATAAAGTGAACATCATATTTACCTATTGGAGACTGACCAATAGAAGAATCCATGTGACAGTGTGGTAGTGACTTGTATCCCTTACACACATGGGTTTTCCATGCAGGAGAAGGAAACACAACCTCTGGCTGATGTTTGCTTATGATTCTCCTCCTGAACTTGTTTTCCCCTCCTTTTCAAGCCATTGTGAGAGAACAGGGTACAAAATACATGAGCTATTTGCCAATGCAGAGCAGCAGCCTTCCTGCATTCTACTTTATTCTCTTTTCCTTGTTAATCTGTCAGCTTCAGAGGCTGGTTAAATATCACAGATACTAAAGGCCAAATGGCAAATCATCTTTTACCTGCATATTTTGCATCACAGTGTTAGTTACTGTTTAAGGGTGCCAGGATCATTTTGAAAGGTGGAATATGTAATTATGTCGAATGTTTGGGATTATTCAATTGGTTTGACATTCATATGTGCTTCTGGGGATTTGTCTGCTCATAGCAGAAGTAGGAAAAGGGGCTGTATAATCTATTTCTAGCAAATGTCTTTTTAGAGACTCTTTGTGGGAAGCCCTTTTAATGGATCTGGCAGTTCCTTTTTCACCAGCCACTTGTGATATATTTTTACTGTCTTACTACACAGTGTAAAAGCAGATATATTATCAAGACAACTGGGGTCTGTTAAGAATCCTGAGGGGATCTATTATTTGTTAATATACTTTATTGTTACAGAATAAAAAATGAGTCATTTTACCCAGATAAATCCTGAGTGCTTTATGATTAATTACATAAAAATATATTCTTGCTATTTTCATGCTTTAGCAAACTGTTGTACACTTTTCTTTCTGATGACTATTTGGTGTGTTCATTTTTATTTGGAAGCATTGGGATGACTTCTTGGGTTCAATGTGTGATTCCTGAAAAAAGAAAGACATTAAACACTGGAAATTTTTGTATTTAGCCTTGCAAGCTGCAAACAGCTTGCACTTCTGCTCTGTGCTGTACTGGTCCCTTGTGAGCTCTAAGTTTTATGGGGGTTTTTTGTGAGTTTTCTGGGTATTCTTTAATGTAAATAACAGTACTGTATGAAGGTCCAGGTGGCTTTATGGAGCCATTTAGAAAATGGATGCAAAGCATGCTTTATTACTGTATTTATCAAGTAAGTAACAATCATGAGTTCATGGCAGCCAGTCCACCTGGGTTTAATCCCAGATCCATGAACTGTTTTGTATGCTGGGTGGTAAGACCCTAAATCAACTCTTTTGGTAGAAAAGCCCTCTGGAAGATGAGAGGATTGGGCAGATTTGGGGAGCCTTCTTCCAAGGGCTTCANTCCTTGAAATGAGGTACCTCTTCATTGTGTTGATTCAGCACCTGGTCGTGCACACATCAAAGAAAGTCTTCTATAAATGCTGATTATTGCTGGTGCTGGCCTGGCATCAGCCCACAAAGTGAGACAGAAACTGACAGACAGAGGAGATGGAAGTGTAAACTAAATTCTTCATTTTTTTCTGATGTTTGTGATAAATCTTCAGCATGTCGTGCAATCCTTCATACCAGCCATAAGATGCTGAAAGCCCATTTCACAAACTTCTTGGATTTATGTAGATTTATGTCTTGGATATTTCTGCAGTTACTTTGGGGCAAGAACAAGAGCTATGGATTCCAATTTAAAGTATATGAATATATACCAATGAATAAATCAGTCCAAATCCATTCTATGCTTAAATTACATGTAGTTTCTATTTCAGCAAGCCCTGCTGGACTAGGACCTGCATCCTTCCAGCACTTAAGCAAGTGTTTCCAAGGAGACATTACCACTCACACCATTCTTTGCTCTGTAGTGGCAGAACACAGAAATTCCTTCTTCCATCTTGTTTCTGCACCGTGTTGGAACCACAATTTCCCTGTTGCTTTGGGATTTGCTGCTCTGTGTGCTGCAGTGTTTCCATGTCTGCTGTCATCTGGCCAGGTCCAGGTTTCTTCTGTTGGTTACGTAAGACGAGGTCAGTGGCTTCACAACAAGGTGTTGTCACATATAATTAGCCCTGCATTCTTCTGAATTTTAGAGAGATAATTGCCTTTCTAAGACTTCAGTGGGAACAGACAGATCTGTCTCACAGTCCCTTTATGATTTCAGTATAAACATGCACCTGTTGCACAGCATAATTTAGATTGAAAGTAAACAAGATCTGTGCCGTGACCTGGGGTGAGAAGCCCAGTGGGAGAGTGATTCTGGCCCAATGGTTTTGTCATAATGACTTTCACAGCATTTGTTGGTGACAGCTGCTGTGGGACCTTCTGTGACCTGATTGTGGTGATACCCACAAGCCTTCAGAGCACTCTCAAACCTGTTCTGACTTATTTTGGTGGGATAGCTTGGCACACAGAATCCACAAAGTAAACAATTGCCAACACCTCTGCTACCCCAAATATGCCTCTCTGCTGAGAGGAACTGTAATGCTTCTGGGATCCAGCTAAACATCAGGGCTGAAAGCATCAAACCAGTCAGTGGCTTTTACCACACTCTTTGACAGAAAAGGGGAACACAGAGGTAATACAGCTATTTTTGTTGGCCAAGCCTCAGAAACACACAGGTTTAATGAAATGAATACTAACTTTTAAGTACTCTCCATTCTCTAAGGGTTAGTTTTGAATTTCAGAAAAATGCTCATCTCTTCCCTGCACTTTTCCCTGCTGTGGGGTTTTCCTACTATGAAGTGAATAGCCAAATTCATCTTCACCCAGCAGGAATTTTAGTAGTGATATTAAGCAAACATAGCCATCCTCTGAATAAGGCGAGTTAACTTCATTTGGTTTGCATATCTAAGAGGAAAGCAGATATTTAATTTCTCAGAAAGACATGAAGTGATTTTTTCTCTTGGATTCTTGTCTGCTTAGAACCATTGCTGGCAGAGTATTTTCCAAATAGGTTTGAAATAGTTGGGCTGAGAGGGATTTTTGAGCTGCATGTGCTGGTGTCCTTAACAACTGTAATAATAATAATAATAAATGTCTGATCATTAAATCTTTGCTCATACAAGTAGTTCTTTTTTTACCTAAGCAAACCTACAAATGGTAAGGATTTATCTGAGGGAATTTTGCTCCTGTGAGTGAACTCTGCCAGCTGCAAGCCTTTGAAGACTGTATACTATAGCACAGATGATGTGAGATATTTCTGTCTGGCCAAAGACCCAAGATGATGACAAATGACATTCAGAAAATAAAAGAGTTCTTTGAGGGTCCTGCAACTTCTGTTTTCCTCACTCCTAAGCTCTCTCAGCAAAGAAAATGGTTTGCCTCAGTCTCCATTAATGGTTCTAGGACAGCTCTGAACTCTCCAGCATGGCTGCAGGGCTCTGTACCACAAGCAAGGACATCAGCAGGGTTCCTGTTTGAAACTCCCTGGCTGTTTCTTTTCCCTCCAGCCTGCCACATTTTTCGATTTTCTCCTGAAGGCATCTGTTCATACTCATTGTTGGGTGTTTATGTCTCAGGTATCTGACAACACAGCATGGCTTATAACCTTGAGCAACCATCCCAGCCTCGATCAGAATTTCTATATCTACATCACTTTCTGCAACTGCCAAGTTATTGGAAAACAAAGGTGGATCAGTATTTAATGACAATATATCATCAGGTTTTTCAAATCTGCCGGCAGATTCAGTCTTCCTGTGCTTTTTCTTTAAGGAATTGTATCAGTTTTAGGACATCATCAAAGCTGGAATAAACTCTAAGGCTGCATACATCAGCCAGGTCTCAGGTATCAATGTCAGGAGATTCAAGAGCTCTTTGGGATGATTGGATGAGGCTGAGGAAATGGTAATTTATTTGACATCATCTGGCACATGTGGATTTGAAAAGGACACTTGTACTAAAATAAGTGCTGACTTGTGATGAATTCACTTGTATTCCAAGACCTTCCCTGATACCAACACACCAGAGAATCACCTTGCATGAAGAGTCCTTATGGATCTGATTGCCTGACAGGAGATAGGATTTGGGGGTGTGACCTCATGATGTCCTTGCAATGAAGGGAGTGAACTGCATGGGGAAGAAGGAAATCACATCAATCCAGCATCAGTCTCTGCATTTCATAGGTAGAAATCCAGTGCTTTCACCTCTGTGCCTGTTTTTCAGGGAGCTCATGGAGTAGTGTAAGGATTTAGTGTTTGGTTTCAAATTGTAACAGAGAAGTTTGATTTGATATTTACAGGATGATGTGCTTTGTGTTTATTAAAGTGCCTCGTGTTTTTCTGCCTCTTCACTGAGACCCCAGAAGTCACAGGGCTGTTGTAGACACCACTGTGCAGGTTTGGCCTCCAGAGTGGCAGGGAGTGAGTCATGCACACTTGTGATGCTAATGATGAGCTTGGCATGGCCCCTGCTGGGGCTGGCAGCACCATCCAGGACATCTCATGGTTTCTTGGCATAAGCAAAAAAAAATATACTTGTGCAAAACCAGAGGAGCCTAGGAAAAATAATTTTGATCAAACTTGCTTGGTGAAGCAAGTATTCAAGAAATTTCTCCTTTGTCCGCTGGGATAGGATGCTTTCTGAGAGCTGCTGGACAGCAAAAATGGTCTAAGGATTTAAGTAGAAGCCAAATGCAATGACTGCTAGGAGACTTATTTATTTAGTTAGTTGCATACAGTAAGAGGACAGAATTGCAAAAAGTGACACCCTGTATAAATTTGTGCAAAATGATTCACTTTTAGACCTTTCACACTGGTACCCTGACTCCTTATCACTATAAGGCACTATGCTGTCACCAGTGGAAAATCACCACCTCTTAAATCACTGACATTGACTCTGGTGTTATTATTTACTACTCAGAAAATAAGTAATAAACTGTCCCCTGTGAGATGAGCTGCTGTGCAAGCTGGCCAGCTCCTCCCCAAGGCCCAGAGAGCACAGATTGATGGGAAGATGCAACTTAGCAGGTCGCAGAAACGTGAGGGCAGCTTTATGCCTCGAGTCAATACAGTTTTATTCCCTGACTGACAGGGCCCTGACAGCCCACTCTGATACCACCCAGCACCGCTCCCTGTTTTATTTATGCAGAAATGAGGTGAAAATACAGGCGTTGTACCCCTGTTGTGTCTAGTTACAGTGATGGAGAACGTCTGCAGCTGACCAAGGTGTCCTCGCTAATGGCTGTTCTATATTTAGCCTTTGCAGAGCCCGTGTGCCCCCAGTTTAATCAAAGACCTGGTAGCCATGGTAACGACAGCGAGCATCTGGGTGTGTTTGAGCTGCCAAACACCGTAATAAAGTGCAGGATGAAAAGAACACACAACAGCCCTAAGTGGATTAATGCGTTGTTCTTTTCTACTACAGATTCTGAAGTGTTTAGAAGAGCTTCTCAGCCACAAATGCTAGACTGCTTTTACAAAAAAGCGAGCCCTATTAACACAGGTGGCAGTTACTAATCTCCTTTTTTTTGTTGTCTTTTTCTTAATTTTGTTTTGCAGGTGTATCAGCATTCATATACAGCATATTATGTCCTCAGCAAAATACCTCACGGGTAAGCAATTTTTCAATGTCTTCATTTAAAAACTCAGCCATTAAGAATCCTGCAAAACAGTGTGTATTGTGACAAATGGTTTCTTTCCTGTGACAACCCTTTGTAATGGCCTGGCTTTCAGCTGCAGCATCCACTAAGCTGTCTGCTGTGCAAAAGATGACAAAGTCTGGAAACAGAAATACTCAGCTTCCCCAGGGAGTCAGACTACATGAATTTCATATTCCAGATTTCAGTGTTTTTGTCTAGAATGTAGATGTGGTGGTGTCTGGCTGAGAGCCATGGTTGGCCTCTCACCAGAACATTGGAGAGGAGAAGGCTCTGGGGAGACCTTATTGCAGCCTCTCAGTGCCTGAAGGGGGCCTGGAGTGAGCTGGAGGAGGATTTTCTACAAGGGCATGGAGTAACAGGACAAGGCTTCAAACTGAAAAGTGGCAGGTTTAGATTAGATATTGGGAATAAATTGTTTCCTCTGAGTGTGGTGCAGCCTGGTCCACGATGCCCAGAGGAGTTGAGGCTGCCCCATCCCTGGGAGTGTTCAGAGTAAGGTTGGGTGGGGCTTTGAGCAGCCTGGTCTGGTGGAAGGTGTCCCTGCCCAGGGCAGGAGGATTGGAACTGGATGGTCTTTAAGGTCCCTTTTAACCCAAACCATTCCATCATTCTTTAATTCTTTAGTTTTGATTAGTTGCAGAATTGGTTATTTTACATTAAAATTAGAATATTTTTTTTAATCCCCCTTTTTGCGCCTTGTCTTTGTGGTGCCTGTGGTTCCATCCCCCCAGCCACTCATCTCACCTGCCTTGTTTCTTTAGAGTTCAGCTCTTAGTGTCTACCTGCTTTTCCCCCAAAAGCTACCTTCTTTTTCTATATGCAATTCAGGCAGTGGCCCAGCTGGTCAGGAATGGGATGCTACCATACCAGAGTTGCATGTGGGCATATGCTGGAACAGAGCATTTCAGGGTGACATTTCCATAGCACCAATGGAAATGCATTACTTACACAGCAAAATTCCTCAGTTGATTGTCAGTAAATGTGAAGGTAAAAGCCAGGAAGCTGCTGCCAGGCTGGTTGTTTTAAGTATCTTAATGGTGATAACTGTGCAGAAATGGTAAAAAGAGACAATATAGTTGTGCTCTGCCATTTCTGCTCAGCATTGCATAACTCATTTAAATACCCGTCAAGATTCTTTTAGCTGCCATTACTATACATTATGGCTAAACAGATAGTAGGTGTTTCGGGTCTTTGCAACAGCTGGCAAAACATGCAAGATTTAAAAAACACTTCCTGATGTGTATACAAGGTCATCATAGGATTACCAGCTAATTCAGGCTGGAAACACTCTTCCAAGGTCCATCCTCCTGCTCAGATCAGGTTACTCAGAGCTTTATCTAGCTAGATTTTGAAAACCTGCAGGGATGGGGACTGCACAGCCTCCCTGGGCAACCTGTCACACTGCCTGACTGTCCTTATGGGCAGAAGGTTTCTCCTTATGTCCAGGGTGAACCTCCTCTTTCAGTTTCTATCTGCTTTCTCTCACCAACACCACTGCATTAAATGGGTTGGGACTTGGGAGAACACTGGAACGTGTCCTAAGGACTTGTTGATTTCTGCCTCCAGGGGCTTGCCCTGGGAGAAGGCAGGGTCCTGGCCATGCCTGTGCTCTCACTGTTCCTGCTGCTTTCTGCAGGCAGCTCCCTCCCACTGCTCTGAGCACGGTGGATCAGCAGCCTTCCCACCGGGCAGCCCCCAGGGGAACTCATTTTTCAACACTTGTGTGCTGTCTTAAGGGCCAAAGGCCTGGAAATCAGACATTGCAACACCTACATTTTTTAGTCCCCTGCCCTCCTTCCAGTCCAGTTTTTTACAGTAATCAGTGGGTTTAACAATGGAGAAGTAGAAATATTAACACATCTCTCAGCATTTTTTCGGCATAAAAATCCTAGCTACATTCAGGTGTTCCTCAAGGATTTTTCTCAGCATACTAATCCACACACACACACACACATTACAGCAGAAAACAAACAAACCAACCCACAAAAAACCTGCAACCCCTCAAACAACAACAATAATAAATAAAATAAATAAAAGCAAAAATAATTTCTCCGTCTTCTATTTAGTGACAGACAAACCCTACTTTGTACAAAAAAAAGTGTGTACTAGAGACATACATGATTTAAAATCTCTGAGCCCTGGAGCTTGTGCAGCCTGCTTCCCTCCAGCTTGCATCTTGTGATCTACTCACCACAGAAAATCATGAGGTTGATGTTAAATTGTTTCCATGTATGGTTGGAACATGGAAATTAGGAGATTTCTCACCATCAACCCTGTTAAAGCTGTAGTGTCCATGTGACACACTCCAGATTTCTTCAGTCTTTCCCCTTTCCTGCCACAATTTGCTCTTTGGTTTTTTTTTGCTTTCCCTTTTTCTTAGCAGGTTTTTGTGTGTTTGTGTGTGTTTGTTTGTTTGGTTTGGTTCGGTTTGGTTTATGTTGTTTTGTTTGGTTATGTTTTGTTTTGTATTGGTTGGTTGGTTGGGCTGGGCTTTTTTCTGGGAATTTACTCAATATGCTGAGTTTTTGAGAACTCCATCTTTCTGGCAATGTGTCTGAGTAGTAGCTTGTGGGCTGAAAGTGTTCAGCAACAGGATGAAGACACAGCATGAGCACATAAGCTTTGTGTCTGCAGCAAACCTGGCTAAGAGCAAAAAAGCCTTGACTGACAGCACAGTTCAATTCCAGACAAAACAAAGGTGGAAAAGATAGAAATATCATGCGTAACATGTATTAGAAATTCTAAAAAGATAATAATACAGTGGTCCAAGCAGCCTTCTCCTACTGCATGATCTTTGTCTCTGATATCCAGCTCCTTGTTCCCCCCAGCTCCAGCTCTGTTGTGCACCTGGCTGTGGTTCCCCTTGCTCTCTGTGTTTGTTTGGGCAGTGGTGCAGGAAACTGAAGGGTTGGACATGTCAGAGCAAAAGTTTCCAGCCTAAGGGGGAGATCTGGAAGGTGAGGGCAGAGCAGAAGGCACACAGGTCTGTCAGGCATTGGTGTCCCCACAGCACAGTGTGGTGGTGGTGGTGGTGGTTCAGGAGACCACGAGCTGAAGAGGGGTTGGAAGGATCACTGAATTTTGTGTTGGTACAGGTGTGATTTGCAAAGTTCAGGCTTTAGATGCCTGCACAGGCATTGTAAACTGTATTGTGCAATGACAATTTCATTGACCTTTCAGGTGTACGTGGTGCATGTGAGCGGTGGAAAGGGCAGGACACTGCCATTTCCCTGGAACCTGGGCATTTATCCTCCCTGTGGAGCTCTGTGTGTATTTTAGGGTGCTGCATGAGCAGAGTGAACAGGTCTAGGAGGTGAACATGATGTAACAGTGGTGAAATACACCAGCTGAAAGTAGAGCCTCTGTTGGATGAAGGGGTAAAAATCTCTTCATCACCTATATCATATTTAACACAGGAATATTGCTCTGATGGATATCTGTGGATGAAGTTTTTTGAGGGCAGGACACAGCACAAGGTTCAGTTCAGTTTGACATTCCAGGACCTTTGGTGATGATTGAATTTGCCACCCACAAGCAGCCATCATTGTCCTTCACCCATCAATCACAGGAGTGACAAAATTCTGCACTGAGCAACGACCCCTTTGCCACTTTTAGAAAAGGTTTTCAGTTCTTCCTCTTCTGCAAGCAGGCACAGCTTTACCCCCTGTTGGTGAGTGCCCTTGGACCGTGGCACCTCTCCAGCTCAGCAGCCAAGGCTCTGACTGCTGGGGAACAACTCCCTCCCCTGCAGCGTGTCCCTCCTGCTCAGCAGACAATCCCTCCTGGGAACAGGCTGTGACAGTGTCCCTTTCCCTGTGCTCCCCCTCTCTCTCCTGTTCCCCATCCCCAGCTATGATCTGCCTCATCAGGAAGGCCAGGCAATTTAGGATTTGCTCCCACTCATGCCCTTGCTACTCCCCTGCTGAGGCTAACTAATGAGGGAGCCAATTAACCTAATCTCTGGCATCACTTTTTAAATAACATGGCATTAATCTGCCAGCATAAATTGTTTTTTTAAAGGCATTTTCTAATTATTTTTGCCACGTTGTGCAGTCTCTCCAGGTTCAGGCTGTGCCTGAAGTCAAAAGGAGCTCATACCAATGTTTTCCAAATTTCATTTTGAGCTCTCAATAAGTCTGACAAACCAATTTGGAAACGTCCTCAGTACACATGTTCCCAAATGGTGTTTTATACAGGACTGCAACATTTTCCCACAAGAGCTGCTGCCAAAGTAAACTCCCCACACTGGGTCTCTATAGGACAACTAATAGATGCCAATGACATAGACTCAAAAGATCTGATTTAAAAATTAAAATAAGCCCGAGGTAGAAGAAAGAGATCACACAGATTTAACACCTCCCTTCTTGGTATTTCAGCTTTTTCACAGCCTCTTGGTAAACTCGGGGTCGAAACCCCCGCTGCTTTGACTCATTTGCCTTCTGCTTTCAGTGGTTTCTGTTTTGCACGGGGGGAGCCGGCTGAGATTTCTCTGTTCCCGTTTTCCTGGGCGGAGCTGTGTAGGGGGTTATGTTCCGTTCATCTTCCCCTCCCGACAGCGGCTCTGCTCCCGCTGCTCACCCGAAAAGGCGATGCAGGCGCCGGGTGCCATCTAGTGGAACCAGCCCCGTGTTCCCCGGGCGGAGCATCTGCGTCCCGTCCCGTCTGCTCCCCTCCGAAGGCGGCTGCTTTTCAGATAGATCGGCTGGGAGCTGCTTGCAGCCGTCCCCACTATAGATATCTTTGCAAGGCTTTTCTCACAGCCCCACAGTCGCACTTGGCAGCACTGCAGTTGCCGACTGGTTGTAGTTTATAGGTAGCGAGATGGCATCTGCAGATCCAGATGTGGAACAGGGAGCTCTCCTACAAGGTGCTGGGGAAATGTGGAACTCCAATGCCATATACAGTTATTTCCTCATATTATTTTTCCTAATTTTGTAAAATAAAAATCTAGCGGTATGGGCAACAACCTGAAAAACAGGAACTGAAAATTGTTTTATTCTTTTGTGGGTTTAATAATGTTGCTTTTACCAAGTCCAATATGAAATATCTTAGTCATTCACATCCTCACTGAAATAAGGGAAAAAACTTAGTTTCTTCAGGATTTTTATGGTCAGGCTGAGACTGACCAGAGTGTTTCCCTAATCCATTTGCAGGATTTCCCTCACCAGTGTTCAGGTGTTTTCACCAGTGCATGCTGCTGGACCACTGGTGTGATCTGGCCCTGCAGGTGCTAAGCAAGAGCTAATTTTGGACAGATATCCAAGGGGGCACTTCTGTATTTTATCTTGTGCTGTGGCCAGCAGAAATGTTACACTTTTTTACAGTTGTGTTTGCATTCCCCAAAATAAAGCCCAGCATGAAACAGATGTTTCTTTAGACCTCCCAGCCCTCTCCCAGTTCTGCATGAATCATTTCCCTCTGGACACAGCCAAGTGTCAGGGATTAGAGCTGACCCCTCGTAGGAGCTCTTAGCACATCCAGCTGGGACATGTCAGTGGGAGCTTCCAAATGTTCTTACCAGGATCAGGGAGAAAATCAGCAGTTATTCCCACTCCTCACTGATTTGGGATTTGAGAAGGAGGGAATTGTGCACAGTTGCACCTAAGCAGAATCCTTATTTCTGACTGGATTTATGTGCTGTACTCAGAGGAACATGGTAAGCACATAACAGGAGCACCCTTGCTGAGCCCAGCTCTTGCTGCCTGCACTGCCAGGGTCTGTAAAATCCTGCACGAGTGCCCCATGCTGAGCCCAGTAACTTCAAGAGAAGTCCCAGGAGTGGAGTGAGTGCACAAAACGTGCTGGAGATCCACAGAAGTGGTAACAGGGAGAGGAACTGAGCCGGTGCTTCACTCTGAGTGAATTTTCAAAGTGATGTCTATAGATCTCTCTGCAGAGCTCTCACTCTTCGTCCTGCTTCCTTCTTTTTTTTTTTTTNACTGGTAGGAAAAAAATGGACTTTAAATTTAATTAGGGAAAGCTTAATCAGTTTTGTACGTGTCCTGTTATGTATTTTGAAAGACAAGAAGCTTACCCTTGCACATGTTCCCATTTCCATCTTCGCAGTGAAAAGAAAATTGTGTTTCATTATTTAAAGTCATGGATAAAAGAACTTCAGGGGACTGAATCTACTTCAGACACCTGCCCATTTGACCAAGATTGCTCTATTTGATTTTGATCTGGCCTGTTACACATCATCTCTGTGGCACTAAAAAATCCTGTGCCTCAGTGTCCCCATCTGCAAAGCAAGAAGAGAAACTGTACCTACCCAATGGAGGCAAAATGCAATAATTATTGTAGAGATTACTGCACAAGTTCACTCTAACATTTATAAACTTCTACTAGTGCCTACATTTTATTTTAAGAGGAAAAAGTACAGTATTTAATAAAATCCATTTTCAGCTAATTAAATTTTACTTAGAGGAGCTGAATATTTTCCCCCAAGAATGATCTGTAGAGGTTGAAATAAAAAAGGTATGTAAAACCAAATGAAAATGTGAGATTTGTTAAATAAGTAAAAAAAAAGTATTCTACAGCTCATGAAGAACCTGCTATGTCTACTCCTTCTCTCTCCTCCCTAACAATTCTCATTCTGTAGATTTTATCACATTTTGAGATAGTTTATATAGTTAATTAAGGCACTTCTGCACAGTGTGGTGGCTTTTATGCTAGACTATAAATAAGAACATCCTCATGATATCAGATGCTTTTTCAGTTGCATTTTGACAACAGAAAACTGACCCTTGGAATGGTGACATTTGGTAGCTTCATCATGGAGCTTGACCTCACATCCTCTGATGTGGACAGGAATTTTTCATCTGAATTTGCTGGCATTTGGCTCCAGCCCTGATGGAGCTGTTTGGCTTCTTGCTTTTTATAATCCTCTGAATTAAACACTCTGCAAATCACTGGAATAGTGGTTAAATCACATACCAGCTTATTGCTTATGAATACATTTTTGGGCCTCCTTGAAAAGAAAGAACCAGCATTTCATTAAGCAAAGCTGCTATTTGAGCATCACTCACTTCCAAGCTGTGGCAGGTTGAAAGCAGCTCAGCCTGGAAGGCAGTTCAGGAAGGACTCTTGGCTGTGCTGGTGGGAGGAAATCCACTTCAGCAGCTCAACACCTTATCATTTCCCCATGGGGTTTGCCACTTGCTCACCCATGTTGGTCACTGCACAGCATTTTTTTAAATTAATGTGAAATGTTCCTTTCTTGTGTAGGCAAAGCAATTCCCACCACATGCTTCTTTCTTCCAGAATCAGTTGTGATGTGGGTGGACACCTTAGAAACCATGTATAGTGATAATAATAAGGAATGGTCCCCTGAGGGGAGGATTTGATATTAAGAATTAGAATAATGACTTCAAAAAAAAAAAAAAAAAAAAAAAGGAACTTGGGTAATTAATAGTTAGACACAAATGTTAGCACTTTAGCAGAGAAAAGCCCAGCAACCAACCTCCTTATGTTACAAAAAAGGTCAACAGCTTATGGCTCATCAGGAAAAAAAAAATTTAAAAAAAGGAAAAGAAGAAATGTTTGAAGCAAACTCTCCCATTGTGTTTTTCTGAGACAGCACCCCCTGAAATGGAGGCAGGGTTCCTATTCAAGTCTAAATCTTGAGTAAAATATGCTTCACTGCTGAGAAACATGTCTGCATTTGGGAATGTTTTCATGCCTCAGGGTGAATGAAGCTCCTCTGGACCCCAGGCTGTGGTGAGCCTCCAAACCACAGTCCCTGCCAGAGGGTACATGTGCTGCCTGACACTGCCACCACCAAAAATCAGCTCCCTGGCATGAGTATTCCTCCTCTTTCATACTCTCTAAGGCTGAGTTAGTACAGAGTTTTGACAGAAAAGGGAGATAAAGGTGGATGAAAGAGAATTTATAAAAGGATGGTGCATAGCACTGACTAAGCACAGCCTGTACAACTCCTGCTTCCCTGCATCACATTCCCAGGAATAAAATTGTAGCTGGATTTTCATAGTGGGAATCAGGAATTTTTGTTTGCATTTTTGCCCTAATGTTCAAGGTCTTGGATGGGATTTCCACTAGGATAGGAACAAGAAACACAGGTTTCTCCAGAGAGATGGTTTTGCTGTGCTGTTATGGGACTTTGGGGACACCCCACAGGGTGAGCCTTGATTATTTGTTGCTGTGGTTGGGTGACAAACTCGTTCAGCCAACTAAACTCTCAGTGCCCTGATATTTGATTACAGAGCAAAAACAATGTGCATCCTACAAAAAGCAGGCTTGTTCCATTTGTGGGCACCTGAAAAATAGTCAGTGTTGAGGACTCAAACCTGCAAGTTTATGGGCATTTCCTCACTGCTGTGGGCTTCAATGAGTCCTGGGCTCAGTCACATAGTGAGAGCTATGTAGGGACCTGTGCAGTTCCCCCAGCTCTGAGAAATATGTGGCAGTCTGTGCCACAGCTCCTGTGCACCCCAGCCATGTCCTGGGGCTCCCTGGTATCCTTGTTGCTTGGTTCTGTGACTCCTCCACAGGTAGTCACTAACCAAATTTAGCAGTCTAAAAATGCCTTGTTATCTCAAAGTGGGCACCCTGAACCCCTGTGGAGCTCAAAACATATGGGGAAGAAGGGTATGGGGATATTTTGGAGAGCAAGAGTGGTGGAAAACGAATGCTACAGCCAGAATTTTCCTTGTCACAGTAAGGACTGAGAAAGTCTCTTTATGGCAAAGGTGATAAAATACCTGGCTGATAGCCCAGACTGTGTCACTCCAGCCCTGATGCCTCTTCACCCCTTGCCCTGACATTTTACTGAATGCTCCACTAGAAATTTGAGGAGATAAAGACAGGAATAGAGAAGGTTGCTTTCCCCTGTCACACATGAGAAGGGGATAAGAGGAATGTGAGGACCTTCCCTGTGCAGAGCCCTGAGGGCAGATGTTGTATCCCCTTCCAAATGCAAGCATTCCCTCTTGTGTGGGTCCTTCAGCTTTATACATCTCTGTTGTGGGGCAGAAGTGCAGAGCTGGAGTGATGGTTTCCTTTGAATAAAGAAAGTATTTTTGCCACCCACTTTTAAACTGTACCCAAAACCAGGCCAATTGTGGTGCTGCTTAAAAGTGATCACATCGCTGTTGATAAGGAATGGAAATAATGGCACAAATAATTGTATGCCTTGTAAATTTTAACTGATGGTGGCACAGTCTGTGTGGGGAGAGGCTGTTGAAAAGGGTGTTTCAGTACCCCTGAGAACTTACACACAAACATCCAGGAGCTCCTTATCCTGTTGACATGGGAAGAAATAAGATTTGCTGAAAAACTTATTTTTCAAAGAAAAAAAAGGAGAATACTGAGTCATTCTGGTTTGGTTGGAAACCAAGTAACACAGACTGTTAAATTATTTCAGAGCTCAAGGCCAGGAATCAATCTCTTGCCCAATTAGAAGTGTGACCTAACAGCCAGTGAAGTCGTATTGTAACGAGGCACTTCTGCTGTCTCTGGTGGTAGGAGATCATTTCTGTATCTCATTTTATGTACTAATCATCCCATATTGCTCTCTGCAGGCATCACATCACGGTGCCATATTTTTATTAGTGCTTGAAAGTCAGACAAGGTCAGCTGGATGGAAAATCCTCAGGTTTCATCACAAACATCCTTTCCTGTGGATTGGCAGAGTTGCTCAGAGGAATCACCTTCAACCCAAGCTCATCCAAAAGATCTTCCCAGTTGATTCTTAAACATCTCAATGCTTATCAAGTTGTTTCTCTGCAACCTGCATTTTTTCTCCCCGTATTTTGAATAGCTGATCTTTGGTTAGCTGCAATTCTGACTAGCCTTGTTGATAGCATCCAAATATTTGGATTTTCATTTTTTCATGTCTCTGTGGTAGATAAATACTCGTGAAACCATGGTAAATCCAGTGCCTTACCTCATGCCTTGCATAGCACTGAGGTCAGAGCTGGCTGAGAAAGATCTACAGAGTAAAAGAAAATTACATGAGTAAGAGAAAATTGCTTTTAAGTGATTGCGTTTATCACCTGAGTGCTATTGCCTCTCATTGTCTCTTTAGGAGACAAAATATGACTCCAGGAACAAAAGTTCCTTTTAAAAATACAGTAAAAATTCATTCTGTCCTCTGTGATTTAGAGAGGTCACATGAGAAACATGATAATGTCATCATTTTAAAAGCAATAATACCAGTATCCAAGGTCCATTTCCACTGTTTGCTTACCCAGGGAAGTACAGAGGCTTTGATCAGTGTTTTGCAGGCTGTATCACTGCCACCCAGAGCTGTGCACCAGCCTCTGATGCACTTCTAAATCTATTTTTTTTTTACTAGAAAGGCAGGTCTGTGCCAACATTTTACACCATTACCAATGGAAGTTGGTGACTCCTTTTCTGACAAGTGATTGATTTTTGTTTCCTTGTCCATGGCAGGGGGGCTGGAACTAAAGGATCTTTAAAGTCCACTCCAACCCAAACCATTCTATGATTCTATGATTTTATGGTGGTATTAGTAAAATGCAAGGTTTTACAGACTTAGTACCAAATATTACATTGATGGGGGGTACAGATACAGACAGACTATAATAAAAAAGACCTCTGAGTTCATGTTGTTGGCCTGGATCCAAAAGAATTGCCAAATTAGAGACAAATGTTCAAGATTCCCTTGCCTTTTAGCTTTTTTACTCTAAATCCATGGAATGCATTCATCTTGGAAGAAATGGTTGGTGAGTGCTGATGTTTTTAAGCTGGATGAATTGATATGCATCTGCAGTTGAAATTAGTAAGTTCAAATTGCTTTCATCACCTCCTTCTACTTTTGTTCACTGAATAGTGCTGCAAGGAAAATATGTGTGTGTGTGTGTGTGTGAATTAAATATTTAATAGTGGATGAGCCTAGATGAATGGAAGAGTCTTTCCCATCTAATTAAGCACTTTTATTAGAATTCCAGGAGGGTTCTTTTAGTTGCATCTTCTAACAGTCTGATTTCTTGATTATCTGTTCTGGCAAATCTTTATTCCCATTTGTGTGATATTTTATTCTTTCTCACTGTGAGTCTCAGCAGGGCTCTGTATCTCCTGGGGAGAAATTTTCTTAATAGTACCTGTCTTCTCTTCTCCGTGGTGAATTTTGAAGTAAACAACTCATTTAATTGTGTCAAGTCATTAAAAACAACTCATTAAAATTGTGTGTTTGCTACTCAAGGAATTTAATTCCTGCCTCTTAGAAATCTTTCCCTCTTCTTCCATGTCTTTATCTATGGTTCTTTGTGCATTTATTAATTAACCTGTATGTTTTACATGCTTCTGTTTAGTTTTGCAGATTTTTTCCAGTTTGCTTTTTTTCTCATCATGCACCAAAAACTCTTAAATATTAAGAAGTTTCCAGTTCTTTATTGCCCTTCTGAATTTATTCTCTATTTTATTTTCTATTTTCTTTCCTTCTTTCTAAGGAAAAAGAAATCTGTCTTAGCTGCTGTCCAGTTTTATTTTATTAGAGGTAGATGTGAAGACATTGAGTTCTGGTGCTGAGACAGATAGTTTAGATAGATAGATAGATAGGTTTTTATAGTTAATCATAAAAAATACTTAAAGTACTGTGAGCTGATATCCTTAGGACTGTTGTCTTTCAAAATACTCACTTCTGCCTTGATGCAGATAACAAGAGAGGATGTTACCACCTCCCCCACATATTTTTGTAACTGTCTTTATTTCTTCAACTTTTATAAACTATTGACATTTAACATACTAATTACACAGCAAATGTTTTCCAAAATTATGACATAGTGAAGTAAGTAGGTTCAAATTTTCCCCCAGTAAATCTCATATGCATAGTTTCTGTTATTTCTTTAGAGGGCGGACATATCAGAGCAGTCTTTGGTGAAAATTATTGCATTTTTGTTCACAGTGGCAGTGTATTCAAAGAATTTCCATACCAATCCTGTTGTTCTGTATTTGAAATTAAAATTAAGTTATGAAAACAGACCTTAGAACAACAGTCTATACCAAACCCCAGAATCTGACTGCTTTTATCACTTTCAGACTTTTTCAGTCTGGCATTGTAAAATATTCTTCTTGAAGTAAAGGGAGCCATTCCCTCAATTACAGTGGAAAATTTTTGGGTATTTTTAAGTTGCTTTTGAAGAACTTTATATAGAAGAATTAATCATGTTTGTGCTCAGAAGGAGAACCAGCACCATGAAGTCTCTGAGGGAAATTTGCCTTCTTTAGTAGAAAATGTCAGAAGAGGGAACACATAGATATAAAAATTTCAGCAAAAACCAGTACAAACTCTTTCAAGCAAGTTACTCATTAATCACAGTAATTTTTAAAGTCAAATGCAGGTAACACATGATTGATTAGTTTGTTTTATTCTACGTACTTTTTCTGAGCTCAATTGCAAGCAAAGATGACTTGGCAGTCAGCAGTCAGCTTGCACTTGGGAACTTTACTTGTTTGGAAATTTTGAGGGGAGACTTTTTGGTAAAAAAATGTCACTTAAATGAGCAAATTTCTCAATTTATTACTTCAGTAATGTTTTTTGAGCATGGTGCTGAAGTCACACCTGTGTCTGGAGCAATTTAACAGCCTCTGGTCCAGACAATGTCATTTTAATGTGGAAGAGTTTATGTAGCACCTGCTCCATCTTCTGTCTGCCCTAAAAGGTATTATTCCCTTCTTTCCCAGGCTATAAGATCAATCATTTGAAAAGATGAAAGGGATAATGGCAACAGTTTAATAAGGCCTTGCCATTTCTTTGGTTGGGAATTAAGATTAAGGTTCTTTTGTGTGAGGAAATAGTGAAAATACTGTGAGGATGCAGTGAAGCAGGTTCTTCATCCAAACCAGGAGCCAGAGATGTACAGACTGCCTTCAGAATTGCCCATTTCCAAGCCAGCATCCTGCACAAATGAGCTCACAAGGGACAGGCTCAAATCCAAACAAGCCCTAATTATGAGGGTCTGTGAAGAGCACTGGCTCTTTGGAGAGGCTGAGATGACCCATAATATTGATTGATTCAGGATAAAATGTACAGAGGAATATTAAGCAGGCTGTTTAGGAGGAGAAGGAAGGGTGTAGCTGTGGAGGGCTGGAGCTTACTAGGAATAACAAACTTCCCAGAGGAAGTTGACTGGCATGAGATGCCATTTATGCAACTGTAAAATGGCTGAGTGCTCCTGGGGCACAGGTGTGCATTGGGTCTGACTCCCCTACAGGAATTGAACAAAGGAGAGTTAAATGCCCACAACAGCACGAGATAATTGGAAATGTGTTTGATAAATGCTCCCCAAAAGGGTTTTCCAGTTTGAGGATCACTAAGAGCTTTCTCAAAGAGAATTGTGGCCATCCTGCCCAGAGCAGCTGTGTGGACAGCTCTCCCTCCTCCTTCTCTCTCTAGGTGATATAATAGCTCAGAGAAGTTAACTTATAGTTTGTTAGGACGTAATTTTCCCAGAGAATACCCCATTCCTGAAATGTTCAAGGCCAGGCTGGATGGGGCTTGAAGAAACCTGGCACAGTGGGAAGCATCCCTGCCCATGGCAGGGGGCTTGGAATGAGAGGATCTGTAAGGTCCTTTCCAACACAAAGCTATCTGGGAGTCTTTGATAATGGGTTTGTCAATGGGTTGCCTGGGGCTTGCAGGGCTGGGGTCTGTGCATGTTCCACCATGGACCATGCACCCAACATAGCCCAGATCTGTCTGTGGGAATCTGATCTTTCACAGTGAGGTTCACAAGTGACTGAGCTCCATTTTCACGCCACCTTTGGGCTTGCTGGCAGCACAGTTTCCCCTGGCCACTGCAGGGGCAGGGAGCTCCAGGTAACTCCTGCAGTTTCTCTGAAGCCTGGGAGATCAGGCTTGGCAAGGAGAAGTCTTCTCAGCCCCCTTGCACGAGGTACTGAAGTGTGCTGCAGGTGGGTGAGGGAGTGTGGCTACTTCAGGGAAGAAGATTCTCTTCAAAAGATGAGTATCAAGCCAAAATATACCAAGATGAAAATGTCCATCTCTTGGGAGTGTTTGTGGGGGAAAACTAGGATCTTAGTCTGCTTTTATAGCCTGTGCTAGAAGGGAGTAGCTCACAGCATGAGGATGGATGCACACAAGATTTTGCTACAGAAGAAGTTTCCCAGCCATATGAAACAACTTAGGAAAGAACTCAGGAGATGCAATTCTGGTTTTCCTTGGCTATACCCAAGAATGAGAAGATGACTTTGCTTTTTTTTTTTTTTTTTT
>VZTR01031108.1:134919-196101 GCA_013400775.1 Chaetops frenatus
TTTTTTTTTTTTTTTTTTTTTTTTTTTTTTTTTTGTCTGCAGCACAGCTCTTTGCTTTTCCTTCTGCCTTATCAGCTACCAAAGCTGGTTTATGCAGCATTTCTTATTGCATTAGAGTTTTCCTCTTCTAAAAGATGATGCAGTGAGCAGAACTGGCAGGACTTGTCTGAGCTCTGGTCCGAATTATTTGCTGTAATTGGCATGTCTGTCCCTTAGCTCCACCTGTGCTATCTGAAGCATTACAACTTTAAATTCTTACCATTTGTATAATCTGTTTATTTAGGGATGGTATTTCCCCCCTCTCTTTGTAATTTCTTGCTCTTCTTCTCACCATGGGTAAAATAACCCAAGAACTAGCTAGTCCATTTGACGAATAGTGAAGTGCTATTTTTTCTCCCAAAAGGGGTTTTGATTTGATTCAGTGTTTTTCTCTATTCCTTCTACCCTCAGAAGTTACTCTCTGCTAAGATATCAAGATAGCTAACCAGAGAGATTGATTCCTAACAGGCATAGCTGACTGGAAACTTAAGTACCTAGTGCACACAGGCTTGAAAAGATCCAGAACAAGTTGTATGGCTCATCTTTTTAAAGGGAAGGGAATTTAGTGGCTGCTCTCAGTATGGGCATTATGTGTTCTCCTATCCATGCCTTACGAAAATTACTTTAGGCTGCTCACAAATACACCTTCTGGATGAAAAACATAATAAAAGATACAATTTTGCTCTACAGGCAGCAGCTGTGGATGGCATTTTTGCATGTAGAAACAAAAGCTATCTGGGCACCTGATGATACACTCAGACTTGAAGTGTCAGTGCCTCAACAACCTGTTTTGCCCCTCTCCATCAGACCTGTCAGCTTTACTGTGAGGCTTCCACCTGCAGGAGACATGGAAAGGGAAACCTGTGCCCATCAGGGTCCTCACCCTGGGTCTGCCCTGGTTCTGGTTGGCCTTTGAACAGTCCACAGAAAATTAGAGCTTTTTCACAGAGGAAAGACTGCACAAAACCAATTCTGAGCGTTCCTCTTGCTGCTGTGTTTGCCCTTGCTGCAGCAGCAGCACCAGTGCAGGGGGAATGTGGAGCCTGGGGACTGACAGAGCAGAGCTGGAGTGGGACTGTGCTGCCAGGCCCCAAACAGGCAGTAAAGAGAACTCTCTTACTGTCTAATTATTGCACTCAGTTCTGTTCTGTTTTGAAAACATGGCCTGGAAAACACTGTGCAAGAAGGCCTTTTGCTTAAAGGCTGGGCAGGGTTTGTCTCTCTTCTCTGGTTTTTTGGTGATGTTGGCCTCAAATTGCCTTGTTATTCCTGTCTGCAGACCAGAGATGATAATACCCTTACTTTTTCAAGCAGTTTGAGATCTTCTAATGAGGCATATTTTATACAGGCCTTATTAGAGTTCTTGTTTGTAGGATATTACAATACACAGGGTTGTTGCAATGTGACTTCAGAATATGTAATGTAATTATTTGTGCTGAGTAGAAATACAGTTAAGGCAATGCTATCTGTGCTGGGAGAAAATGACATTATGCTGCTTTGACATTTACCAAAAAAGCCTCCTTTTTCTATATTGCATTTGCTGTATGTCACTTGTGTTCTGCTACAAAATGAAGGAAATGGATGGAAGAACAAGAAAAGCATTTTGATTTTATTTTCTAAAAAATTAGATATTTTGTATTAATAGGAGCTTTTCCCTTTGAAGCCAGGCTTTGTATCAGTTGTCATACAGTTGCTAATCTTTCCTGCCATCATGTTCAAAGGAAAATTATGAGGCAGAAAAGCCACTGGGTGAAGAAGATGAAATACTATTTTTCTTGTGGCAGTAGGATTCAAAGATATAATTATTGTTTATCCTTTGTGGACATCATCAGTGTTGATAAATACAATGACATTGTTTTGCCACCCCTGAACTAATTCTTAAGGTTTAGGCAAGTCAGCTGTGGAACTAATTAGTTTAGCTTCTTACTAATACAGAAATTGTCACTTAAATGCTTGATCTTACCAACACTTGCTAGTGATGTAGTGCTTACCTTACTGCTAAAAAAGTCTCCTGAAATCTGGCTGAAAGGCATCTTTACAAGTTCGTGGTGTATTTCCAAAGCAGGTGTGCAGCAGCTTAAACGAGGACATTTCTGAAGATGAAATCTTATTTTTCTCTTTTCGCAGGGATCCCCAGAATTTGTATCCCCCTGAGGTCAGCAATGCAAAGCTTCAGTATGCTGGTTGGGGTCCAAAAGGGCAACAGCTGGTAAGAGACAACACTAGTGTGCAAATGCATTTAGAGACCATGCTGCTATTGCTTGGAAGTAAAGAAATCATAATTCCTTTTTTTTGAATAATTTCTTGAAACCTGTGTGGTAGCTTCTGGCATTTATTTATGATTGTTCTATCATGTAAGTTATTTATAAGACCCCCAAATATATCTGTTCACTGCAAAGCAATGGTGTCTAAAAATGCAGAGAAAGAACACTTTCTGAAAGCTGTTTGAGAGGATGCACCTGCTTCTCCTGATGTTGGACACAGGACAGATTATAGAGATAATAGACAGTTTGATTTATTTAGCATCTCATTGCTTCACAAGGGCATCTTCAGACTTGCAAACTTGGCACTGGGGATATGTTAATATTAGCAGCCCCCTTTGGAGAATGCATCTCTCTAGAACAGAGCTGCCCTGAATTTGCCCTGTGGTTGTTTGCAAAATAGACAGAATTAGAAGTGAATCCTGGAAAGTTTTCAGAGCTGCTTAGAAAAAAACAACCACAGCCACTTGTCAGGGATTCATTATATTTCATGGAGCTATTCATACTGCAACAGTCTTAAAATCTCCAGTATTTTACCCCTCAGCCCCTGCTATCCTGGATGTGCCCGTTTTCTCAGAGCATGTATTTCCTGCCAAGATCCCCTGGCTTCATTTCCTGGTGCAAATCCAATATTAAGTTTTTCCATATTCCAAACACTCTCTACCGTAACAAGAAATGAAAAAGTGCACCATCTTTTTTGATATGGAAGCTTTATACCAAGAAATGAGCTTTGAAGGCTCATTATAAGAGAAAATCTGGCATTTGTCTCCTGTTCCCAGTCCTCTCTTGGGGACTGTCTACCTCCTTAACTAGATTGTTTTAAATTCTGTGATTTAAAAAAACAGCAATAGGAGTCATTATAATTGCAAGTCTGGAAATCAGGTCGGAGAAAACATGAGAGATACAGGAACAGGAAAGTCTTTCCACTGCTCCATCAGGAAAATTGTGTTTGAGAGCCATTGACCTCAAATCTGATCAGAGAGGAGAGGCAGCAACCTTTACCTCTATGCAGAATGTCTTCTGAGGAGCTCTTTGCTTTCATTGCACACAGCTGGAGCAGATTTTACACATTATGCTGTTCCAATCCCCCTACCACATGTAGGGAATACCTTTAGGACATAGCAAACAAAGCCAAAACACTTTTTCCTTCACTGCTCACTAGTTCCACTTTAAGTCTAACAAACTGAATTTCACCATCTGCAACAAAAACAACACCTGCTAATTAAAAGCTAATATTGAGTGGCATTAGCCATGTTGTCATGTTCTCCACCCCACAAGTGACTCTTCCCTCCTTTAGCAGAGTTTTGCTGGGAAGGTGTGTGCCCCCAGCACCTGTGGTCACAGCTCATTTTACCAAGCTGAAGGGCTGCATCTAAAAAAGATCTAAAGAGACCTTACCCCAAAGCCAAGATGACCAAGTTACTGCCTCCATTTTCTTCTCTACCAAAGTAAAATAACCACACAGAAAGGAAATATGTTCATACCAAAATAGACAAATTATATCTCCAACAGGACAGTATATACAGTCCAGGAGAAGAACAGCCTGCTTTACTCCCAGCTTTATCATTTCATGCTGAATTGGCTGATACCAGTTTCTGCCATATTTTATTAGGAAATTTACAGTGAAATCTCAAAGCCCTAAGAATTCCTGAAGACATCAAGTTTCATGCATGTTCCTTCTGTGGGGTACATGCTATATATGTATTTTTTTAGGTACCTTTAAAAATACCTGTGGTTGTTGAATTCCATATGAATCTTGGAAATATCTTCCTACAGTAAATTTGTTCTGCATAGTTATTTTCTCTTTTTTTCTTTTTTTACTTCCCAATATGTAAATTTATTGGCCCATGATTGAGCTCTATTCCCTGTTCTTGCATTTGGAATTAGGGTAACTGAGGAGCAGCTCACTGATAGTTTAAGCATTATCTTTTCAGACTTCTAACATATGTGCCTTTTTGCCCTTTTCTTTGCCAATCATTTACCTTGAAATAAAATTATAGTTCTAGTTTATAAAATAAACATGCTTTTTTATACATCAGTGTAATCTTTTTATATCTAATAATCAGCAGAGAATTGCAAGAGAAAATAAAAGAAGCTTTTAAAATAAAAAAAAACCCCAAAACCTACAAACATTATAAATGAGATCTAGAAATATACCATGTTCACTCTTCTGTATGTCAGGACTAATTGGGTTACTCAGAATATAATTGCCAGCAAAATTCGTGTCACCTTCTGTGAAGATGCAAAGACAGAGAAAAATTAAAGTCTATAAAAATTTGATAGTGAGAACGTGTTTGCTAAATGTGCATTGAGTTGTGTTGCAAGAGAAGGAGGGAAAATATGTTGAGTGGGAGGGAAAGGAGTGACTGGGAAGTGCAAGTCATCTCCCCTGGTTCCAGGAGGCTGCTGGGTGTGTTTGAGGGGGGTCCCACAGCAGCAATGAGGAAGCTGAGAGTGTGTCAGCCCTGGTGCTGCACACAGCAGCAGCCCCTGGCACAGGCTCAGTCCCATTCCATGCTGCATCCCCCAGGAAAGGTGGGAGTGAAGGGCAGGTGGGTTTTGCAGCACCTTGAAGATACCCCAATTTTCAGGAAATAAAAAAGCTTTCCCCTTGAAATCTCCAGGTTTGTTCTTTTTTGGCAACATAAAGGAGAGGCAGGGCAGGAGAGTAAGAGGGCTTGTTTCCAAAATTTTTATCCTCTTTGTAGATTTTATTTCATCCTTCCTAGGGGAACTTTGGGTTGCTGTGCCTGACCTCTTTCTCTCTTGCATGTCTAATCATTCAAAAAAGAAACAAATCTGAAATAGAAGGAGCCTGAATGATCTGCATTCTCTGCAATTAAAAATATAGTGGAATATTCCCAGGAGCAATTTTCTATTTATCTTGCTTTATTTTGTCTTCTCTCATTAAATTATATGCCAGTTTTTGGACGATTAAGTCCTTAGAGCATGGTTCTTGACTTCTTACTAGCCTGCAGAATGTAACACATGCCAACTGAGCTGTTTAAGTAATGGCAGATATTGGATCAGAGAAGATCTGTCAGAAGATCAGAATGCAAAAAAGCTCTCGCTCCTGGCATCTCAGAAAAAATGCTTCAGCTTTTCTCTGATCTCAGCCAAAGTCTTGACAAATTAAGTCTCACAAAGCTGTTGGAAGAATGGGGCCCTCACCAGTGTGAGCTCCAGAGTCATTAGAGAGAGAGTCACTAATTTCAGTGAAAGAAGGAACACATTCCCTAAACCTGGCTGTCAATAAAGGGCTCATTCCTCTCGTTTGTCCTACAGCATGAGTCATCATTTATGCCTTTACAGAATATGTGAAAAACCCTGGTAACTTGGAATAGCCCTGTGATATATTCACTATTTGTGGGTGTAAATCACTATGCAAAATGCCTATGGGAAAAATCCACCCTTTCCATGGTGCACCTGACAGCCCAAAGTCACACTTAGTATTCAGTTTCATCAGCCCACTGGCCTTCAACATGGTTCTTGGTGCTTTTTTAGTGAACAGACTGTACTATCCTCAGTTTGTGTGATACTTTCCAGCAATACCAGGCTGTGGGTGGCATGACAGGACTGCAAAAAAAGTGTTATTCTGTACCTTTGTCCTGTTCTGGGTGTGCTTATCTGCACAAGAATCTTCACTCCTTGGATTTCTTCTCTTTTTCTGATCATGCCATCTATGACTCAACAGCTACCCACTTCTGATTTTGCCATAAAAAAATAAAAACCTTCTGTTAATTGATCTTATTGGAATATTTTACCAGTTTCATCATGTTCTATCTCATGTTCCAAGGCTCTGCCCACATGCCCAGAGCTCACATAATGTTCCCGTGGCACAGTTGCCCCAAGAGTATCTAAGAAAAGGTTAACAGTGCCTGTGATCCTAAACTCAGCTTCAGAGAACTCGAGTGGCTGACACACCTGGACCTGTCTATTTATCAAGAAAAGCAGGTGCAGTGTGAAGAGGTTTCCTTGGCTGTTTCCATGGGCAGTGCAGCTGAAGCCAGGGAGTGCTTCAGGAGTGAGAGACTGTCCAGGGCATCTCTGTAACTGAGGTGCTCAAGGAATCCAATAAACCCAAAGCTTTCAGGAGGCTTTTATCTAAGTTATCCCAAAATGAGCACATCCAAGTTCGAAGTATTTGTGTTAAGGACAAGCCAGGAATATCCATGGGCCCTGCTGCCAAAAGGAAGGAGGAAGCAGGAGGCCTGCTCTAATAAAATGCAGGGAATATTTGTCTGCATTGACAGCACTAAATACAGTTCACAGGAGCTGCTAAACTCCAATATCAAAAGCAGAAGCACAGCAGAAGCACTTCTGCTGTTCTGCTATTTTTCTTTTCTTTTTTTTTTCAAAATCAGAATCTGTAACTGTCCTGACCGATATTAATGGTAATGGTGCCACATCAGATGCTGGGGGAAGCAGTTTTGCACAACTTTGGAGGCAGCAGTTATAATCCTAAAAAACCTCTCTCATAGATCATAGTATTTATTCTTCTACCAAGAGAAACATTTTTTTTAAAGATTCTCCTGATCAGTCAGTCTATTACTGTTTCTTTGAGTAGCAAAAACATGCAGACAGGGGTTTGAGGCTGCTGGAAATTTTGTGTGTCCTTGCACTCACTGCAGCCCCACAGAAGGGTCAAAACAGGTTTTTCCTGCATTCATAGGCAATAAGCCTTTTTCTTTTTGGAGCATAAGCTATCTCTTATAGATTGTGCTGCAATCAAGTTTATAATTGGTTCTAAGGTAACACAAGTTAAGTTTCACAGCAGGTGCAGAAGATGCAATAAGAAATCTCTATTTCAGAGAAATGTAAATGCCAGGGGAAAAAAAAAAGGAGGAGTGATTCTTTCAGCCTCTATCATGTTAGGGGTTTGCCCTCAAACAGTGAATGCTGATGCTGGTAAACAGCTTACTGTCATTAATATTGCTGTTCTTTAAAAGTGCAATACGATTAAGAGAAACATTGGATATTTTTAATATATAAAACATTTGAATGATAGATCCTGCTGCACATGGCCAGAACCTATCCATCTCCATTATCTCTTTCTTTTTTTAATGCTGTAGTACAATATTTTGCCAACTAGGATATATAGATGCCAAAAAAAGCTGGTTAAGTGATGACACCTGAAACTAAACTAGAGTGACTCCTCTGATTAGGAGATTTTTCCTTGCCTGAATTTGTGCCTGTCATGCCAGCTTAGTTCCAGGCAGAAGGGATGCACAGATTTCAAGGGATGAGGACCATTTTCACAGGAGGCACTGAATCATCTGCTGTTGTTCCTATTCCAGCAGGGCTTTGGAACTGCTCTGTGTATAATTGCTGTAGATCTATTTGTCTCTACCATTCTTTCATAGATTTTTGCATCATTATTTTCAAGCTGCTGTTCTCTCACCTTTTCTTTTTGCAATGACATCTGAATCAATATTTAGCTATGTTCTGCTGTATGTAACTATTCTGGCTTGCTTATCTTGCTAGTTGCAAGAAAAAAAAATTCTGCCCTGTCTCCCTCTCGCCCCTCATCCCCAAAGTCTATGTAAGCCCTATTTAAGCACAGTGAAGAATATTCAGAGAGATTTTAGCATGGTCCCTGCATTCTGGAAAAGCAAGAATTTCAGTATAATAAGGTGCCATCTCCTCATCCCCTTCTTCCATGTCAGAACATGAAATTTTTTAGGGAAAATTCAGCAAGATATAATACACACACACTGAGCACCCAGACAGGTTGCTCCTTTCCCTTCTCCCCTCATTTTATTCAAATAACTCCACTGGAAAATTGTTGTGTTTAGCTTCTGTTTTGGTTTTTTGGTTGGGGTTTTATTCCTTTGATGCTCTCTCTTTGGTTACAGTGTGGCAGCAGTGTCCTGTTTTTGACTTTGCACATCCTTGTCATTCCTTTGTCACCCCTGGGCTTAGTGTTGGGTCCTCATTCCCCAAAGGGAGGCTTTGGCACAGTCAGTGTTGTGTTCTTTGCTGAGAAATGGTCACTTCTCTTCCCCTCCCAGCATCCTTGGTACTGCATCTTCATCAGGGTTGCAAAAGAGCAAGATATGTAAGATAATTGAAGATGCTGCAATAAATGTTACTGAAAGAAGATGTAAAAGATATTGCTCTTTTTGTGAGTTTGAAAGATTTCAGAGGACAAAATGAAATTGATTATTTGCCATAGCAGTTTTACCAATAAATCAGAAAGTAACTGCCCTTACACCCAGATATGAGGCATAGCATGATGCAGGCATTTCCCCTGGGGGTGAGACACTGCCACAGGCTTTCTCTCTGATTTCTTACATGTCACTTTGTTTTCTGGTGAAGTTACAGCAATAGATTCCTACTTTTAAGTGGACTTACAGAATTCATGCATTAAATGTTGCTGATATTCACAGTCTGCATTAAGGAAACTGAGTGTGTTCTTACAAGAAATGCAAATATCCATGGATTTACCAGCTTAGAGGAACTCACCATCTTGTTCCTCTGCAAGGAAAGTACTGAATTCTCTTCCTTTATATGTTACCACATTTTCTTACCTGCTATTCTACAATATTCCTAGCAGGAAAACACTCCAGCACTGGGTCAGCTCCACTGAAAGTAATTCTCTCCTTTGACAGAAACTTCTTGAATTTCAGTTGAGATTTATGTATATTGAGCAACTCTTTTTTGTTAAGGGCAGTTTTCATTTCAGAGATCCAACTGCCAAAAGTGTCTCCTTGTCTGTGCAGAAGGGTTCCTGGCATCTTACAAATCAGTGGTTGGTGGGTGATGTCCATTGAAATACATGCTTGTGAAAAGTGCTATTCTTGAAAGCTGCTGTGAAGGTATTTATCTTTTATTTTAGACAGAGCAGTCATTGCTGAGAGTGTGGTGAAGGGACAGACATTGGGGTGCCACAAGCAGGACTGAGCAGTGCCACCCACGGGACCATGGAGTGTCCCACCTTGGCTTGTGGTGCTGGTCCCTCCTTCCCCAGAAACTGCCATTTCATCAGGAAGCTTCATGGAATACTCTGTTAGCTCTCCTCCTCAGCTGCTGGAATAGGTGTTGAGTGTTTCTACAACCAAGCTTCTAATTGCAGAGGAATATTGCAGTGGCCATCTCAATGCCCAAGGTCAGACATGCACCTGGAGGAATCCTGAACCCCAGTTGCCACTTCCTTTGTGCTGACACAAATAATCCCTGTGCTCTTCTTAGTCAGGTATTCTTTCTGTAACACAATAAAGTATTTTAAATGGAGCACTGTATCATCTCACATTAAATAATCTAATATATAGTCATGTCCTACATAACCATCAGAGATATTAGGTAATAGAATACAAGATAATCCATCAAGCAGAACTTAAAAGCAGAATCAGAGTTCCATACTAAATGGTACATTTACTATTACATTCTTTTATATAACAAGGCAGTTATAAATTAAAATAACCCCATTAGAATACAGGGCAATGAAATACAAGCAGATATGGTTCTATAATTCTGTCTTTTTGTTAAAGTGAAACAAACCCTCTTTTCTTCCCTAAAGAACAGAAAATATGACAGCACATTTTTCTTGAAACGTATATTTTTAAAACTCCAGCATTGAGATAATTGTTTATTTGGCTGTACTTTGGCAGATTCTAGGTGTGATTAGAATCTGTGCATGTTGTGGTCTAACCTGCTCACAGAATACAAATGGAAATGAACAGCATTTGTAATGGTGCAATGTCAAAAATGTAAAAAAACTTTTAGACAACTGAGAAGAATATTAATGCACTGAAGGACTTGAATTGGGAGAATCAAGAAGGAAAAAAAATCTCTTCTGTACCCATTTTAAAAGGAAAAAAATTGGGAATGTGTCTCCATATCATAGAAATCTGTCATTACTTCTATAGTCCATTATGTGGAACCATTCCATTATGTTATCTCGAGTATTAGTTTTGGATTGTCTAAAGACATTTAAGCCCACAAGATCTTAAAAACTCTACTGATTTCCTAAGAGGAATCCAAGTGGGATATTTCTGAAATGGCCAAAGTCCACTCTCCTAAATCCCAGGGCTTAATACTTTTTTCACCATATTTCCTCTTGTGACCCTGAACTTCATCACCTCATGGTGTGTGCAGCATCAGCTGCTCCCAGCTTTCACCTTGCCCTGCAGTTTCTCCTGGTTTGAAATTGTGAGGTCCAGCAGAGCATCTCCTTCCTCAGCTCCTCTATCACCTGTGTCAGGACAAATGCCCTCCACAGACCTCCTGGGTTATTGTGCTCATGTTTTTGACCCTCCAGGAGATAAGGCTTAAGGTGTCCCATGAGGATCAGGGTATTGGAATGTGAGGGTTTTTCCATTTATAAGAAGGGCACATCTCCTTCTCCCTGACCAGCCAGTTGGTATCAGATGCTCCCACTGCTCCTTTGCTCCCTCCCCCCCATAGCCACGTCCTACAAGGTGATCACCTGCCCCAGCCCCAGAGAGAAGTCACCTCCACACCTGGAGAGCCACATCCTCTCTTGGGAAGCCTTAAGACTCTGTTCTAGAGCCCTGGACACTGTTCCCAGATACAGGAAATGTTTCTTTATTTGAAGACATGAATGAATGCTTTTTCCACACTCTCTGATGTTTTAGTGGCTTTGTTGATCTCAGGCAATGAAAGCAAAATTAACTTCTTAATGTTTATTTTACAAGGGATATTGGCAGTTTCCAAGGTATGTGGCTAAAATCAGGAGATTTTCATGATTTAATAGAGGTGACTCTTCTACACGTCCCAAGTGTGCCATCAAGGCCACTGAAGGCAGCAGATTTTTTGTTTGACTTTTGCAGTGGTTCTGGTGGCTTCCCTTGCACAAACAGTTGCATTTCTTTTCATTGCACTGATTTCCCTGCAGCTAAGCTCTTACACCACTGGAATCAGGTGTGTTCAAGTCTTCCATCCCCAGTGAGGAGTCATGAATATTGGTTCAGATGTGCTCGTGGACCAGCATGATTCTTACATGCATCAATCTTCACTACTGTATTCTCTGGCTATAGTGGTTCCCTGGGGTTTTTTTCAGCTTCTCTGTCCAGGAAGCTTCCCTGCAGAATTATTTTAAACAGGTGTAGACCTCACTTTGATGTAAACATTACCTTTGCCTATGTCTGAGCAAGGTAAACTTGAATTAAACTAAGCTTTATCTCTTTGTGGCATACATACAGAAACTGCTATGTCTTCTAAACCCCCGGTGTGTTAAGGAGTTAGCTTCTTACTTTGAATTAAAACAAAGGCAAACTCTGGTATGAAAAACTGCAACTGTAGCCTTTTCTGTCAATTATTTATTAAGATGTCATTCTCTGCAATTTGACTATTGTGTGGAAGAGCTTCGTTTGTAATCACTGGTCTTAATAATGACATTTTCATTTTGGGAAGAAAAAAAAAAAAGTTGGTTTAAAGTCTTAATCTCACTCCTCCATCACAATTGCTATCTGTCTCTTTCCTAAATTAAGAGCATGAACCAATTGATGGAGACAATGAAAATATTTTGAGGTCTTTTTCTTGTATCATTTTTATCACCTGCTATCAAACTATATTTAAATGGCAACAAGAAAAGTCTAATTAAAATACTCGATCTTATTATGCAAGCTCACTGGTGAGGAGCAGTTTATGGCTTTATTACCCTTTTTGAAGAACTGATAAGAGCTTGTATAATCACATCATATGCATTAGGAAAAACACTAATGACAGAATACATTAATGGCAACTATTCGAACATCAAAGTTTGCATTTTATGAGGCTCAAAAGAAGAAATTGGCAGAGTGTTCATTAAATAATGCATAATCAATCAGCAACAAGCTTTAGAACCGATTTTGAATTGATCACACATTTTTCTGCTGGAGTTGATGTAAGAGCAATAACTGCAAAATGCCAAGACCTTTCCAGTACAATGCTCATCACACTTCCTTGATATCCCAAAATGAAAACACAATTATTGTATCTGCTTCAAGATGCTACATGGATGAGGACAGGGCCATGCTAACTCTGGGTGGTACAGACAGGTTTTAACTTGAACAAACAGCAGGGAATCTCTCTCTTTACAGCTTTTCATTTTCATAGCTCCTCAGCTTTTAGGTTTCATATGGCAACATAAAAACAAAACCAGCTTAGGAAGGGATATCTCCAAAATATTTGGATGGAATTGGAGAGCACTAGAAATGGTGGAGAGAAGGGAGAGGTCTTTCTGAATGTGCATTTCCAGGAAGGGTTTGATCACAATCAGAACTACTTGTGTCCATGATCTGACATTTCCAAACCCCATTGACAAGCTGCAGCTCTGTTACAGACCTCAGCCAGCTACTTAGCATATAAATAAAGACATAATGCTTTTCCATGGCCTGAATATATTGGTAAGATAAATCTGTGTATTTTCCAGAGACTTACTGATCACTGTGATGAATAACATCATATAAATATGTAGATAGTTAACATACAGTTCAGCACAAAAAATTCCTGTCATTGAAACCCAAAAGCAAATGAACAGGAGTCAGACTATTCTAAGGAAGTGTCTCATACTGGAAAGTTTAAAAAAAGTCCTGGATTAAAGGGACTATAAATCCCCTTGTGGGACTATTGTGGTGGGTTGTCCACCAAGCTGCTCTATTACTCTCCCTTCCCTATGGGCCTGAGGGAGAAAATTCCCTGAAAATCTCATGGGGGGAGTTAGGGACAGGGGAAACACTTGCCAGTTACCATTGGGGAAAAACAGACTTGATTTGTGGAAATCAATTTGATAATTTCTTACTAATTGTAACAGAATAGTGACAGTGAGAAATAAAACAAAATCAAACATACCCTCCCTTCCTACCCCTCCTCTTCCAATGACCATGGTGTCTGCAAGGCTATTTCTGTCACATTCATACAAACCCAGCAATTTTACAGTTTTATAAATACATTTTCAGAGATGCACTGGCAGTGTCCCTGATGGGCTCAGCTTTGACCAGTGGCAGGTCTGTCACTTTTCACAGATAATTTTGTTTACTGATTCTGCAAAATAAATACAAATATTTCTGAGACATGCATAAAGTTTTAAAATTATTCTGTTTCTGTTTTTATTATTCAAAATATGCTCTCAAGTAAGCTGGTTTTCCATAAAAAGAGCAGAAAAAGAAACAAATAAAAGAAAGGTTTAATATTAAAAACAAGAAACAATGACGTACATCATGTTGGATGAGGAGAGAATAGTGTGTTTGTTTGTAGTTCTATTCCCCACTCACTGGTCTTCCATTTTGTGCCTGGTCTTTTTAAGGTTCAAAGGAAGATTGAAGTGATTTTGAATTTAAAACAGGGCTTTTTGGTTTAACCCCAGCCAGCAGCCAAGTGCCACACAGCTGCTCACTCCAGTGGGATCAGGGAGAGAACCAGCAGAGTAAAAGCCAGAGCTCTCCTGGGTGGAGATAAGAACAGCTTAATAGGGAAAGCAAAAGCTGTGCACACAAGCAAAGGAAAAGAGGGAATTAATTCACTGCTTCCCATGGCTGGGTGAGTGTTCAGCCATTTCCAGGACAGCAGGGCCCACATGTATCAGAGACTTGGGAACACAAACACCATCACTCCAAAAGTTCCCTCTTCCTTCTTCCCCCACTTTATATACTGATCATGATGCCATGTGGTCTGGGAATCCCCTTGGGTCAGTTTGGGTCACCTGTCCTGGCTGTGTCTCCCCCCTTCTTCCCAGGAACCCCCCAGCACTACCATCCTCAACAGCGTGGCAGCACAAAAAGCAGAAAAAATCCTTCGCTCTGTGCAAGTCCTGCTCAGCAGTAACAAAAATATCTCTGTATTATCAACCCCGTGCTCAGCACAAGTCCAAAACACAGCCACTGGGAAGAAAATTAACTCTACCCCAGCCAAAGCCAGCACAGAGTGTCAAGGAAAGCCTTTGTGCCTGTCTGTACATGAAGGCCAGTTCTTACTGATCAAACTCTCCATGTCAAAGTACCAGCCTTGCCATGTTATCTATTCTCTCACAGATTAATCCTGTGGGCTTGCCTTCCAGTGTGGAAAGGTGCCTTTTAATGTGTGGGAAACATTTACAGTTCTCAATGTGCTAATAGTTCGAAGTAATAAGCATCCAGGCATTAACTTTATGCTAAATTTGAGTGATGCAGCTCATTCAGTTGACAAGTTATACATTGGAAAATGTGGGGTAAAGAGAACATAAACTTAGAAAGCCACCCTACAGCTGGAAAATAAATAGGAACAGTAAAAATGCAGATTAGTGCACATGAATTTATTTTCCTTTGATCTATGAAGAAATAGGAGTTTCACACACCTCTTTGGCTGGAAGGAAGATGGTTGAAATGTAAAAGAAGGTGTAGTGTTCACCTACTCAAAATAACTGGTCACTGTGATGTTTCAACTCTTAGGGAGATTATTTTCATTATATTCCTGAAAAAAAAAAAAAACAAACCAAAAATTAATCCATTTTAAAGTACCAATATTTTAATTAATGCAGCATCATTCCTGAATACCACTCTGGGTCAGTTTGGTAGAGAGTATTATTTTAGAAGCTCTTAAGCAGTTGCAAAAGCATTTTAAAGAAATCCTTGAATCAATCAGTGTCTTTAAGGCTCTTCAATGTTTCAAGTGAATTAAGTTTAATTTGTTGTTAGATCAAATATTTACCCTACTGTATAAATTTATCTTACTGGATATTAAGCTTTGACTTTTCTTCCTGTCCCAGGTTTGTGGTCCAATCAGTCTCTTTTTTTTTCTCCAATTTTAGTTGTGTCGTGCAAGGATGTCAAATAGTTTGAAGTAATCAATTCTAACACCAGTTGCAAATGGGCAGAGATTTCTTCCCAGACCAGAGGAGTTAGTGGTGTGCTGATACCTGAGGCTGAAGGATTTTATCTGAAAGTTTCAGCTGATATCCTGAACCACATAAAGCCAACAGCAAAATCTCCATTGACTTTTATTATCCTGGGATTAAGTGAATGCATTTGAAAAACCCCAAACTTTGTCTTAATCCCCTCAGATTTTCCAGTTATTTATGTTAAGTGTTTAAGCTTTTGGGCATCTGTTAAAACATCCAGCAGAAGGAGAAGTCTTCTGCTAGATCCAGTGGCAAGAAGTCCCATATGTTAATTCTGATCTCCTTGGGAAAACTATGCTAGGTTTCATGGGTTTGCCTGTTGTTTTGGAGAAATAAAATGGTGAAAATACATTTTTCCTTTTTTCTGTGTCCTGTCCATTATCTTGTAGAACATATTTCTTCCTTGTTTTTTTCTGTAAGTTAGCAATTTCTGTTTCTTCAGTCTATGTATGGATGTTTCCATTCTTCTTACTGCTTTCAGAACATTTCTCTTTCCTTTGTGTTGAATGTGTCATGATGAAAATGGACATGGTATTCAACCCAGGGCTCCTCCTGACTTAGCACAGCTTGATTTTCCATGCCAGTAGTTGTGTTCAGTGTTGGATTTTAAGGCAATCTGTTGCAAGAATGTCTGGGCTAAAGTCTTGCTCAAATATGCACACCAAAAGAGAAGACACCAGAAATTTGGGCTCTGCTCCTTGTTCCCTGTACAGAGAGGCATAAAAATGAGCTTGATCCTTTGTGTCATCATTTTAAATTTGTCTAGGAGTGCTGTGCAAAGCTGGCATTAAGTACTGTAAAAGTGATGTCTGTATATATTTTTACTATTTTTCTTCACTAAAATTTCTTGTCCTCTAATTAGCTGACAGGATTGATCATTTGATAGAAAGCACTGCTTTGATGCCGTGAAACCAGAACAGTAAAAATTGTTACACGGGTATTTCACAGTAACTTCAAATATGTTTCTAACATGGGATATGAGGTAATCCAAAGACATTTCTTTCTTGATGAATAACAGAAGTCCAAAAGCTTTTTCTTAATTTATAAGATACATTACACAGAAATCTTCCTTGTGCCTCTTCAGTTATCTTTTATCTTGATTATGGTTGACGTTTTTAGGGTACAAGGCACTGTAGTTAGGAGGATAATTTTTAAATCTCCATGAGGTGCTGCAGTTTGGCTCTGAATTATATGGGAGACAGTTTGAAGTCAGAACACTCTATTATTTTTCCACTGCAGCTACCAGATACCTCACACAGCCTGATGAGTGCAATGAAGCTTTGAAAGACCAAACAGTGAAGATGGAAAACATTGCAATACTTTGAAAAGGGAAGGGTGGGAACATATTGTCAATCCACCTTCTTTGTTTTTCCTGTAAACTCATAAAACATTGAATTTAGTACAAAATATTGCAAACCTTATTTTTCTGAAAGAATCTGGGCGAGGGAAGGGTTGCATCACTTGAATAAATCCACTTGATTGTGTGCTTGTCAGAGAAGAGCTCTCACCCAAGCACCCCCTTGCACATTTAGTACTCAGACAGAGAGATTTGGATTTATTTGGACCCGGAGTATCTTATTCTGCTTAGTCTTCACAATTTTTATGCACATTTAAACTTCAACAACCTGCCCATATGCAGATTAGCCAACACATAAACTTCTTTACTTGGAATCCCTTATCTGGCCCCTCTGTTTACTAACATTCAACTTAGGAAAAAGAATGTAGTATCTTCCATAATGTACTTTTTACTTTCAAAACCTATTAACTGAATGCAACTCTTCTTAGTTTAAAAGGAGGAGGAGAAAGCTACAGTTTCAGTAATAACTTTTACCTTTAGGCAAACCTGCTGTAACTCCTGCCAAAATTAAATTGTGTACTTTCTTCTGGAATCTTTCCAGCCCATCTTTGGGTGAAACATACACCATAATAGGATGTGAAACAGAAGATGAAAGCAAATATTTTCCCCAATTCTGTCTTTTATGAGAAATTGTTTTCTAGTATCGTGGTAAAGATACATAACATTTATTCCAATATCTTCAAGTGTATAAAAACTCATCTATAAATGTCTCCTGAATTATATTAACAGTTAAACAGTATAGTTTTCATTTTTTGCATCATTTCTTAGTGATACCCTGTTCAGTACATTTTTTAAGTTTGAATAGATTTTAAAAATTTGTTAAAGGCAGGGATGGGGAGCAGAATAAGCCCCCATAATCTGAGATGAAGGGGTCAGTGACCTGCCACACCTCTTAGACACACACAGGTCTACGGGACAGGGTGGGATCCACCCAAGGGTGCTGTGGGAGGGGGCAGAAGTGCTCACTGAGCCACTTTGCATCATTTACCAGCAGTCCTGGCTAACTGGGGTGGGCCCAGTTCACTGGAGATCAGCAAATGTGATGCTCTACATCACATCTACAAAAAGGGCCAGTGGTGTGAGGTTGAACAAGGCCAAGTGCTGGGTCCTGCATTTGGGTCACAGCAACCCCAGGCAGGGCTACAGGCTGGGGACAGAGTGGCTGGAAAGTGACCCTGTGGGAAAGGACCTGGGGGTGCTGGATGACAGCAGCTGAACATGAGCCAGGTGTGCCCAGGTGGCCAAGAAGGCCAAAGGTATCCTGGCCTGTATCAGAAATGGTGTGGCCAGCAGGACCAGGGCAGTGACTGTCCACCTGTACTGAGCACTGGTAAGGCTGCACCTCAAATCCTGTGTTCAGCTCCCCCACAACTAGAAAGACTTTGAGGTGCTGGATCATGTCCAGAGAAGGGCAGTGAGCTGGGGAAGGGTCTGGAGCCCCAGTCTTACGAGGAGTGGCTGAGAGAGCTGGGATTGTTTAGCCTGGAGAAAAGGAGGCTCAGGAGGGACCTTATCACTCTCCACAATTACCTGAAAGGAGGCTGTAGAGAGGGGGAGTCTGTCTCTTTTTCCAAGGAGCAAACAGTGAGACAAGAGGAAATGTCCTCAAGTTGTGCCAGGGAGGTTCAGCTTGGATTCTAAGAGCAATTCCTTCACAGAAAGGACTGTCAAGCACTGGAACAGGCTGCCCATAGCAGTGGTGGAGTCACCATCTCTGGAGGTGCTTAAAAGATGTGTAAATGTGGCACTGGGGGACATGGTTTAGTGATGGGCTTGGCAGAGCTGGGTTAATGCTTGAACTAAGTGATTTTAGAATCACAGGATGGTTTGGGTTGGAAAGGACCTTAAGGGATCCAAATGATTCTGTGATTCTGTGACCCTGCTTAGAGCAAGATGGGGTGAGGGGACAGGAATGGTGCTATTGATGACAGCGAAACACAGAACAAAGTATTTAACCACATGATAAAGATTGATGCCATGGAACAATGTTTTTATTATTGGCTGGTTGAAGTTTTACTTCCTGATCTGCATTTAAACACATAAATAAAGAGCCTGATTCACAGGAGCATTTCACAGCAATAGATCTAACAACTCTCAAAACCTGAGCAATGGCATTCTTCATGTCATGCCCTCTAACTGAACTGTTCCATTTCTGAAATGAAGACAGGAGTGAGAGAAATAAAGCTTGTATCAAAGCACCAAGGCTTCAGTTTGTTGTAAATTAGCATCTTTCTATTAGCTGATGGCATTGGAAGCAAGCTGTGGAAATCCTTTTTTTTTTGACAAAAGGTGCCATAAAACTGTGATATGTGATTTTGTACTGCCAATAATTGTAAAAGCAAAATGCAACATTTTATGCTGGAGCCACTGCTTAATGCTGTTCTCTTTTTCTTTTCTTTTTTTTTTTTCCTTCAAATCAGATATTTATCTTTGAGAATAACATCTATTACTGTGCCCATGTGGGGAAACAAGCCATCCGAGTGGTCTCCACAGGAAAGGAAGGTGTTATTTTCAATGGGCTCAGCGACTGGCTCTATGAAGGTAGGACACAACATTTGGGCCAGCAGTTAGTTCTGAGTTTAAGTTACGCTCTAGAGTTACAAACCTTGCTGGAATTAAACATCCAGCCTTGCATTTCTGGGCACTGCTGGACCATGGAGCTGAAAACTTGCTATTCTAGCAGTTGCCTGATATGCTGGACTGGAAATAATGTAGAATGATGTAAGAATTCTGTTTTCAGGCTGTTTTCTTTCCCTTAGTCCAAAGGTAATAAATCACTGGGCTTTAATGAACAGAACTGCTTCATTATTTAATGGCACCTGCAATCACTCATGGATGTGCCAGTTTTCAAATCACAGAAAAGGACAGAAATGGGGAGGGATAGGGGTTCTGTCTTAAAGGAAAGAGCAAGGAAACAATTTTGCTTGATTGGCTGTTTTCCACATAGCTAGGTGGGCCTTGGGAGCTGCCCAGATCTTGCCACCTAAAAAAATTTGTAAAAGCAGGCCCCGGTAATTGGCTTCTTTCCCGTGAAAATGGGCCTGGCAAGGTGCAGGGTCATCTCTGGAGCACTGCTTTTCTTTGGTCCTTTCAGCTGGCAAGTGGCCCTTTAGGTGTCTCTGAGCAGCTGCTTGAAAAGTGATCTCAACTGCTCATTAGCTAGGGAGAGGACCCCCACCACCCCCAGTTCTTTTGGGGGTAGTTGTAGGCTTTTAAAGTAATATATCAGAATAAAAATGTTAACACACACACACACACACAGCCACAGCCACACATATACATATGCATATACATATGCATATGCATATGCATATACATATACATATACATATACATATACATATACATATACATATACATATACATATACATATACATATACATACACATACACATACATTTATTTATTTATTTATTTATTTATTTATTTATTTAAAACAGGCACACAACATGCATCCCTCTCTCTGTTGCTGACTAATGCTGCTGCCAGCAGCTCCTTCTCACAAGGATCCTGGCTTTTGGACCTGGCAGTGTCTCTTTCCTGTGACACAACTTCCCTCTAAAGTCACACTTTCTCCTACAGGCCCCAGCATAGTCCCAAGGTTTTCTTACCTCTACAGAGAGATTTCCAGATACATCTATTAACTGTGCCCTGTTGGCTGCTTCCAGTTTTCTTGAGGCTTAATAGAACAGAAGAGGCTGCAAAATGCCACTAACAGTTAATTGGTGTAAAAATAAGAATCACCACTTAAATTACTCTGTATCATCGCTAGACTGAGGGCCTTAGACTCAAAAATGAGGGAATTAAAATAAAAGGGTTTGTTTGCCCCTCTCAAAGAAACTGATCCCATAAATCAGTGTACAAACTCATCAAATACATCAGTGGAAAAAACTGATAGGGGTTTATTATGTTAATATTTAAATATGTGTTTCTACTGTATTACAGCATATTTGCAAGTAAATGTCCTCCTTGTGCTGTGAAAGCACTTTGTAACCAGAGGGGAGGCTAAGAAGTTACAAAATGGTAATTTTCTTTATTTATTAATTGCTGCTGAAGTTGTGGGCAGGCCTGTTTGACTCTGTGGGTCAAATGTGCCTACTACTACCCATATTTTGCTGATAAACATCATTTAGTACATCAGGTCTCCTCGCAGAGTCTCACACAGCACCACGCTGAGAGGAGTTTGTCAAGCCTGTGAACTCAGAGCACACCAGCAAGCCCAGGATGACACTTGTTTTGCTGACACATATTTTTATTCAATTACACGATTGCTCAGGCAATTTCTTGGCTGACATTGACTTTCAGGTTTGCCCTCTATAATGAATTTGCTTGTTAAATTTATGTTAATGTACTAGGGTAGGAAATGAATGTGTGATCGAGTGCCGTCTGGTTATCCCAAGCCAAGTTCTGTAACCTGTGAGGCACGAGGCAGATTAGGACCACTGAACCTGCTGTTCACTGGGAGTATGTTTGGAAGAAATGAGAATTTGGAAATGTCACTTTGTGTCCTAATACAGTTTATATTGAACTAAATAATTCTTTTATTTCACAAGCAAGGTGTAGAAGGTCCCACAGGAAAACCTGATTTAAATGTTCTCAACTACTGGAAATCCAAAATAAAATCTCGAGCTCAACTGTGTGAGCTGAGCTCCTTCTCTTGTCATCACTTGTGCAATCCTCACGGAGATAAACCTGGGACTGGTGTCAGGACTGAGGACTTGTGCCAGGTGCTTGAACAAGCTGTGGAGCCATGGTATCTTTGGGTCTGCAGTGATCAGATGCCAGCATGGATGGATGCAGCAGGATCCAAAAGAAGTTGGATATTCCATGGGGATAAATGGATAAGGACAATTGACCTCCCCAGTGGAGTCCAAGGGAATCCAGTTACGGTTGCCAGTGATGCTGAAGCTTTAACCTGGGTTACTCTGCCAACACACTGTCACCAGAACCTTTGTTCTTCCAAAGTCTCTCCTTTTCTTGGATGCCACCTCTTCAGTGGGATAAACCTGGACAACATTTTAAATCCAAACTCTACCTGACTGGAAATGCTTGAAAACTAGGCAAAGACTGGACTGTGCCACCTCAAGACTGTTTTTGTTCTTCACCCCTTCCTGCTGTGGTTTGTAGCCGTGCCTTCCCCACCTCCCCAGCTGAGCTGGCTGGGATGCTCAGGCCCGTGTTTGTTTGCACTGCTGCTGTCTCAGCGAGCTACCAGGATGAATGCTGAGCATATGCAGAAATCTCCCTCCATCTGTGCAGCCAGCTCCAGCAGATAGTCTGCAAAGGAGCTGTGAGAACCAGGATCACAGGGAGTTCAGCACACTGCTCTTTCCCTCCCATGCTCTTTTTGTTGCTGGGGTTGTGTGACCCCTGGCAGCGACAGCAGAGCCTCCTCGCAGCACCCGCTGGGTTTCTGTGACAGCTCACAACCTGCTCCTCACTGTCCCTAAATGCAGCACAGGAAATAAAACTCGCTGTTTTCTGTTCGAGGAAGATGACTTTTAGCCACTTTTATCTACGCAGCAAGAGCACACCAACAGCAATCCCCCCCTCCCCTCTCTGGGAGCTGTTTGCAGAGTGAGCTCTGCAGGTGCCAGCCCAGCAGTGCCACCCTTTGGGGTGGCTCCTGACACTTCACATGCATGGCAGACCCGGGGGGACACTTTTCTTCATCGTGTCGTCACTTTTGTCACAACAGAATAGATGTGCTGCACTATTAATCACTGTTTTTCCCTAAGTCCAGAAGCACAGCAGATCTAGAGTGAATTTGATGGGGTTTTTGCCCTGGAAAAAATGCAGAAGTTCATTTCAATTCAAGTTAAGCTCTGCTTTTTGTAAATCTGCCAAAGGAGAAAAAATTTCTTCGAGGTATTTATGCTGATCTGTAGACTTTTGATAATATAGTGAAAAACATTTCAAATCAATCAGAGCTTAATCTACTTAGTGCATTTAGCTGGAAGGTTATAGATTGATACATAGATTACTGTAACACGAAAGCATAGATTAAGCATGGGGTTTATTGCTAAAATAAGCATTGACAATGTTTTCATAGTCTGACTTAACATTTTCAGAGCTGTGCCTGATAGATGCTTGTACTAAAGTCGAGTGATATCCTATAAAAGAGAGTTTAAAGTTCCACAGTTGAAATCAGCTACACATTTAAATGCATAGCTGCAGCAAAGAGTGGTTTTTATTTCAGTTTGCTGTATGATCATTGTTGGTTTGAGAATATATTTTAGAAACAATAAGTCTTACAGATAATTTTAAAGCAAGTGCTGGTATAGCAAAAATAATTTCCAAAGCAGTAAGATAAGAGTATTTATATGTTCTCTATATAAGTAGTAATATCTTAAAAATAATGTGCATTTTAAAAGTAAATTGCAGGTAAAATTAATTTAATTTATATGCTTTTTTTAGAGCACTCTCCCACAGAAGTTAATTCTGTCATGGTGTAATTAAAGTGTCTTAATTTGCCAGCAAGCACTTGGAGAGGCTGTTCAGATGTTGTGAGGAGGGCTGGCAGCAAGGCACTCTGATGGAGGTCACCTCTGTGATTCTGTTAAGTGACAAAGAGAAGGCTGAGGTGTCCCTGTGTTGCAGTCTGGAAGTTTGTTGATTTTGGGATTGTGTGATGCTGAATCCTGGGGAATGGGGCAGGACGACATCTCTCCACACTGTCATCTTGCTGCCAGACCCGGAGCAGCCCAGCAGGGTGATTCAGGATCCCTTTAGCAGGACAGGGACCTCCTCTGGGCTGCACTGCTGTCAGGTGCTGGTGTGGTGCCCTTTGAGCAAGTCAGTGTTCACAGATAGAGATGGATAAGTGCTGGTGTTGAGCTCTGAGGGCATGCTTGGAAACCACAGAGGAGCAGGATGGGACACAGTGGTTTGTGCTCCTGTCACTGCTGGGAGGGGAAGGAAGGATTCCCACCTATAAATGGTCCTGTGCCATCCATGAAGTGTGAAATGAGGAGTTTGCTGCATGTGTCCTCAGCTGTAAGAGTAGAAACGAGAAAAACATAGGAACTATTTTGCAGCTTGGTCTGTGGGACATATTTGTGGTTATTAGGGACTTTGGTAAGGATTGTATGTGATTTAAAAAGTAAGAACTGAGTTAAAAAGTAAGAATTGCATGTGAGTTACTCCCCTGTCTCATGTCACTGTCAGAGGATCAGAGGTTGTCTCTTAATTTGGAAGTTTCTAAATCTCGAGATGATCTCAAAGTGAGAACTGCCATTCCATACTTTGCCCTGACACCATGGCTGTGACTTCTCATCTGGACATTTCCTCATCCTCAGACTCCAGAGGGAACCAGTCCTGGCAGCCAAGCCCCAGCCCCAGCTCCCACAACACACACTTAAACCTCGTGTGTAGTACAAGCTTTACAGCCATTCTTTAAAACTGGTCCTCTGCTTTGTTGAGCTTAATGCACAGTGGTGTTGCTGTGTTTCTTTTTTGGCTAGGAACCAGGAGGAGGAGAAGAGAAAAAAAAGACTCTTTTTCAGAGATGACTCTTATGCCTTATTAATCTTCATTTTGTCTGCATCTTGCATGATCACCAACAGATCCTCTTGTGTGACTTCGCAGTGACACCTGCTGGGAGAGGCCAGCATGTCCTCGTCATTAAGACCATGAAACTGCAGATCTTTTTGCTGCAAGATCTAGGAAAGGCTCCCAATTTCCCCCCCACATACGTTTCCCTGAAACTCTCTCTGAGCTTATGGGAACTACACATGCAAAGCCACTGGCTGATTCATGCTAATAGTGCTTCTGTTCCTTTTGTACACTTTATAAAGAGAGGAAAGAGAACACAGTAATAAAGAAAAATCTTTTCCATAATTTAATCAGCATCTCACAAAAAATATCAGAGGGTATATTTAGAACATGTATGACTGGTCTCGGAAGTGCAGCGCCTGGCAGGAGCTGCCAAATCAAATATCAGTTATTTTGAGCAGTATCTTTCATGCCTATAGCATTTCAAGCAAGTCAAGTAGACATATTTCTTATGTTTAGAAATATTAATTCTGAGACTCTGGAAGTGGTCTTGGTACTGAGAAACCAGTCAGTAAGTCTGCTGAAGCAGTGCCTTACCTAATTCGTCTCTGTGCTCAATTTTTCATTGTATAACATGAGAGTGCTGAACTTCTGCTTGGAAACATTAACTTTGATGATCAAATTATGCCTGAATTTGAAAAGGAACATTCATAATTAGGCTGAAAGCAAGTATGTCCTAAAGTTCCAGTTTAGTGCCACCAGAGAAGGAGATGACATATCCTCATATTTCACAGGCAGGGCTAACCTTTCCCAGTCATTAGGAGCTCCAAAACCTGGTGGGGGAGAATGAGATGAAGAATTAGACTGACTCATCACTGCGTTTTTTAAGATACTCTGGATAAATAAATCTCGTGCCATGAAAAAGCCATTGCTGCAGACAGTGAAAGAAGCCAGCCTTAATGGGACTACAAATTACTCCATTTTGACAAGATCTGTGAAGAATCCTTGGGACAGAGAATACAGATTTTACTTTAAGAACTTTCACATTTTCAGTCACAAAGAAGATACTCCATGGACATGGGTAAATTTGAAGTTCTACAAAGCTGCTGTGGGGTAAAGGAAATTTGGGAAACGTTTGGAACTGGGACATGGCACCACATAGTGCAGATCTAAAAACCATTAGTTTGCTCTCAAGTATGTGCTGGTGTTTTTCAGGGGTTTGGGGGAAGCTGCATGGAATTTGTTCCCTCATTTGTGTGCTTGCTCAGGTGAGGTAGCAAATGCAGTGTGGTGCTTCAGTGACAGTGTCCCTAAAGTAAAATAGGAATTTTTCCTCTTTTTTGCATTTCAGACATCATTCAGTGTTGCTCATTCAGTACATGCAGCTGCTGTGCAGCACTTGGGGCCATACAAGTCCCAGTCAGCCATTATTTAGCTGCCTGTTGAAGGTGACTATATTTATGTGCTCCTTTATGTGCACGCTCATTTATACCAAATGTGCATGAAATCTGCCCAGTTTAGTTTCAGTCAAAGGATGAAGAGCAGCTCTTGACCTCAGCCATGTGTTTGAAGTGGATATTTCCACCACAGAAAATTCTGTTGCAAGGAAGATGAACTAGATCCAACATTATTTTGCCATATTCATGTTAAAGCAGAGGGAAAGAGAGTCTTAAATTTCACCAGATGATGTCATGAAAGGTTCTGTAGAAGTTCCCTCACCTCCTTGCTTGGGCAGAGGTTCCCCTATCCTGGGTAAGATCCCATTACAGATTGCATCACCAGGAAAAGGTTTCTGGCCCTTCTAAACTGGCAAAGGTCAGGGAAAATGGAACCATTTAAAATGCACATAGTGAGTGCCTGCCTAGAAATCAGCAAGCTCCCGAAAATTTTAAAATGTGCTGTTACCTGGACTGGCTTCAAAATCCAGCACTGCACCGTGAGAAACCCTGCCAGCTCTAGCCCAATCCTTAACCTTCCCTTTCTGCAGAAGGTTGTTTAGAAGGAGGATGCCAGCCAAAACCAACACCTGTCATCCTCTAATTTTTGGATCGCCATCATTCAGGCTTCAGGATGGCTTTTGGAAGGAAAAGAGGATATTGTTTACTGTGGTCAGTGATCTCCTTGGGGCAGTGGAAGGAAGCCAGTTGTTCATCCTGATGTCGCAGCTCAGCCAGCAGCTGCCAGTCCCTTAAGGGGTGTTCAGTTAGTGAAGTTGGTTTTGTTTGCCCTGAAGCCCTTGTAGGTGTCACAAAATAGGTGTTGAGTCAAATATTTCCAAAAAATGGTGTATTGTGAGTTGTATAACAGAGCTATTGTGGTTTTCTGCTTGTACACAAGTTCTGTTTCTCTGCACCAATTTTGTTACAGTGGCTTTGGGTTAAATTGCCTATTGGAGAGCTGTGTCCTCGTTTTCTGATTATGCTGGTATTTTTAATAACTAATTAGTATACCAGTACTTTAGATACTGCAGAACAGATTTTGACCTATGCCATGCCAAGTTGAAGTCTGGAATAACTCCATGGAAGCTAACTGTGATGCCCTGGATCTGAACAAGGATGCTGAATGAGAGGGTCTTGCTGTAATATTCAGGCTTTATGTCCACTATTGGGGCTTCAGAGGACGTATCTTAAAACATTATTATTCCCAGAAAATAAAGAATGGTATGTTAGAGACTGTTTTCAAATCCAGCCAAATTTAAAAGCCATGCTTTTCCCCCATAGAGTTATTTTGGTGGTTTGATAGTATAAAACATAGAAAATGTACTTAGGTGATCAGTTTTACTGCATATAAAACAAAAATGCATCATTTCTGTGCTGGTAGAACTGAGCTCGGGGACTGTGACACATATAAGAGTCTTGCAGGCTGTACAATGTTGTAAGAGATTAAAAGAAATTAATTAATTTTTAACAAAAATTATGTACAGTATTGTAGGGTAGAAATATAGTTGTTAGGGCATGTTTCCCAGGGACACTGCAGGGATCTCTGTCCTGGGGGATTTTTAAGAGTCAATTAAACACATTTTTGTCATGGGTTGTTGAGATAAACATCAATCCTATTTCAGTGCAAGGAGGGGATTAGGACTTCTTTGGGCTTCTTCTAGAGCTAAAATTTTGTGATCTTATATATAATTTTGATGTCTTTTTCTGATACCTTTGCAGTTGGACATTTTGGCTCTGAGATTACTAAGAATGCCTGTTTTTATATACAACAGGGTAAATACAGATAGACTGGTTGTACAAGATGGGTGTAGGGAATGGAGCTCTTGATCATAATAAATTTATATGTGCCTCATTATTTTCCTGAGGAAAATTGGTCATTTTCTTCTTCTGAGGGTGTCCATGAACTTTTATTCGAAAAACATGTTCGAAAGAAAGAAGCTTAATGTTTTTAAAGTGCTGCAATCAAGAAGTGATTACAGAAAGAACAAAGAATTGAAAGATAGTCATAGAAATTTTATGTTAGTGTGTAATTCCATCAGTTTGACCTAAAAAGTAATTTTCTGTAGGTTTTTTTCTTGGTACAGCCTTGCTTGTGAAAATTAAGGGGCCAGTGCAAAAGCTACAGGCTGTTTAAATAGCTTTCCTCTTTGCCTCACTGCTCCCTGGCCTGAATAAAGAGTAAATGCCTTAAGAAATAAAAAAAAAAAAAAAAAAAAAAAAAAAAAAAAAAAAAAAAAAAAAAAAAAAGTAAAAATGAATGTACTCTGTCCAAATTAGAATGAGCAAAAGCTACATGAAAGGGATGAAAATTCTGCTGAGATACGAGATTCTCACTAGAGAGTTGTCCTGTCCATTGCTGTGTAATAGCAGGGAAATCAAAAGAATATCCAAAATGATGACACAAGTCAGCTTATAATTTGTGTACATCATCTTCCCTAATTTAAAGAGAAAAAAAAAATAAAGAGGACAAAGAACCAAATTGAAGTACAGTTTGAAATACCCAACCCCAAATCCTAACGCCATCTGGAAGCAATCAGAGGTCAGAGTGGGTGTGTGACTGGAAGAGCTGAGGAGTAATGATGTGAAATGCAAAGGGTGAATCACTGCCAAGGGCTGGCTGGGGGCCTGGGAGGCCCCCACAGAGCTCGAGTCCACAGTTTCCTCCAGCAGAGGTTAAATCTTTATATGTGAATTAAGCAAGAGGTTCAATCTGTATGTGAAAAACACCCTTCCATATCCCTGTGTGTGCTGCCTGTGCTTAGCACTGTGTGAGGCACAACATGCTCAGATCCTGGTGCTGGGAACACAAGGCTGGTTTTCCCAGAAGTGTTCTGAGCTACCAGCTCTCCACTGGGCCTCAGAGCTTGAAGACATGAGGGGTGTGGGTGATACAGTGCAGGGTATTTTTCAAATTGTGCCAGAGAAGCCCAGTGGTGACTGCATTGTTGATACCAGCCAGGACATGGAGCTGACTCTGCTCTGTGTCAGGACAACAGAAGAGCTGGAGCAGATCTTTGAAACTATCAATTGACACACCAGCAGTTCCTGAAAGATAAAGCATCCAGGGATTATATCACCCTCAACACTCAATTAGTTTACATTGCTATAAGTAACCACCATATGGTGTAGCTTCTGCACCAGCTGCTCTCCAATCTTCAACGAGTACAGGTCTAAAGGGAAACTATGCCACGGAGTTAACAGTAATTAGAAAATTGGGGGGAAATGACAGGTTTTAAAAATGATCTTAAAGCTTTTGGATGGGTTAAGCAGTAAAATGTAAGTGGCCAGGGATGCCTTGGCTGCTGTGAGCCACGCTGGGGACAGGAGGTGCCTGCAAACACCACACACGTGTGCACAGCAGCCAGTGTGGGACAGCAGGGACCAAATGCAGAAGGATGGCAGAAACCTTCAGTCCTGTCCTGGGATGAGGACTGCAGAGACCAAGCAGTGCAGAAACATGTGGGAGATGTTTTTCTCCAAATCCATGGCAAGCAGCAGCAGGCACTGCTCAGACCTGCACCGTGCTCTGCCTCCCTGCAGCCCCTGCCCACATCCACCAGGACTGCTGAGCCTGGAGGTGGGGGATATGTACTGAGCTGGCTTTATGGCCCACCAAGGCAGAGCCAGACACTGCAGGGGGATAAGACCAGGAATAAACCCATGCTGGGATGTCTGCTCAGCCCTGCAGCCTCCAGACAGAACAGCATCAAGCACTTCTGTGTTGCCCAGCCTCTTTGCCTCTGCTTTCCCCTCTTTCCATTGAAAACAGAGTTTCTGACTGTGAGAACTATCCACACAGCACAGCCGAGCCCTGTAGAGCTGGATTTGCTGCCATTCTTCCTAGATCTTTTCTTCTGAAGGGATCGTGGTCATTTCTGTGTTCACCTGTGTCATTCTGGTGCTGAATGATCCCTCTCTCAGCCAGTTGGTGCTACAGTTTGCAAACCAGAAAATCATGATTGGAACACCTTGTTTATTTTTTCTTAATTTATTCTATTTTTTAAATTTTATTTTTAATCACTGAAAATTGCTGTGCTGTATTCTCCAACCATAAGAAGTTTTAAGACTGAGAAAGTCCTTGCATGTCACTCTGCTCTGGAAAAATTTATTCTATTGCTTTGGGTTACATAAAACAGCACAGGAACACAAAATGCTGCTAAGAGCCAAATACTGGGTTTTATTTATAGTTACTTAAGATGCTTCTTCTTAACAAGTTCCTTAACTGTGGATTTGAAAGGGATGTCTTTTCACTTTTAAAGTATTTTTCAGATTTTAATGAAAGTATCATATAGTACCAAAGCAAACTATCAACTGCTCTGTGTTTTTATTAATAAAATTTACTGTTATGCAGTGAGGTGTCTGAGATGGTTTTGCAGCTGTACTGGCTAATGGATATAAACTACACCAAGAAATTGTTTACTCTTCCTCTCACCTCGTACTGATTATAGAGCACAGGATGACCTGCAAATACTCTGTTGAGCAGATTATTTGAATTTCAAACTCTTAGCTGAGAAATATTTCCCATAGTTCAGACAAATTTGCCAGAAATTTAGATGTAAAATTCACAATTACAATCTCATTCAGTATGTACAATGCCCTGATTTATATATTAGATCCAGATCAGAATTATACAGTTAAACAGAAGCTGACACCTCTAACAAATGTTTATATTCTTTAAAGTTCTCTAAGTTTTACTACAAGATTTTTGAGTATTTTCACTGATGTTTATAGTGTTTTATTCTTGGTTATCATTGATTAAGCCTTAAACCTGTGGTGTCTGGCCTGTGAACCAGAGAATAAAACCTTTCTTCTGAGACCTGGTATATTTATATTCCAGTCTGAGAGGTATCTACACTTTTCAAAAGTGCAGAAAAAAATATTTACATTGTAGTTTAGATGTAGACTTTTGATTCATACTGATTTTAAAAAGTAATTACAAATAGATCTTGGGGATTTTTTTTATTTTCTCAGTATCCCAGTCATTTAAAATTAAGACTACAAGTTTGGTCCCTAGTGTGATTTTAAAAGCATGATTTCTCATGGATCACCTTTTCTTCTGCATCTGTAAAAAAACAACATAGGCCAAAAAGTAGAAGTACTGTCTTGGAAGGAAAGGGTTAATATTGAAAGGCACACGAATGCTTCTTGGCAAAAGGGAACAGTTCCAGAGTGGTCCTCAAAACTTCATTAGTGATCAGAGAAACATACAATATTGCATTAACTGGAAGAAAAACTCTTATATTACAGGGTGTAATGTCCTTAGAAATGTTGCAGAGTTTATTTGAAAAATAAACCCAACAAGCCTCTATTAAATTTATTGAGGAAATGGAAAGCAGAAACTCCGAAGACTGTAATTGCCACCTACAAATATGATAATTAGAGTGAATAAGAAGTAATGAAGGAGGAAATCAGAGACAACTCCCCTGAGCAGGAAGGTGGAGGTTACATTGCCACCATGTGGTAAAACTATGGAGAGCTGGAGCTGCTCCTCTCTCCATCAGGATTCGAGAGGAGAGCTGCAAACAGCCAGAAATCTGCATGATTTGCTGGAAAAAATATAGCATGCAAATGGCATCCTGATTGGAAAGAAGCAATGTGAGATGGAATCCTATTTTGCTTTTGATTAGCCTGTGTGATCAGTTCTTCAGCGCTGTGTTTGTGGGGGTTTTGACTTGAATTTTAATTCAAAATGCTGTTACATAAAATATTCAGTGGAAAAGTGAGCAGAGTGCAGAAAAGAATAGGAAAAAAAATGTTCTCTTTTTAAAATGATGTCATTCATAAGCTTTTTTGAGTACAAAAATCCATCATTCTGTTGTATGTCTTCATGAAATAATCTCCAAAGTTTCTGCATGTATTTTGATTTTTTCAAATTCTTCTGAAAATCCCTTCTAATAATATAACATTCAGAAACATGAGCCTTAGTGTTTTATGAAGTACTTTTTGGACCACACTATATGGAAATTTAATTTTTTTTGAATGGAAGTTCTGCCTACAGCAGGATGGGGGATTCACAAAAAGTGTGTCAACTTGCTNATTCCTCATGGCGTGACAACTGCTTGCTGTAGAAATTATCAGGATTCAAGAGCATGATTTCACAGTCTGAGTCGGATAAGCTTTTCCCAATCCCTTTTTTGATCAGATTAGTGCTGACCCCTGAGCTGACCCTCGGCCAAGGGGAGCCGGGCGAGCCTCTCCTCCCAAGGCAGGGGTTGCTGTGGCTTTCCCTTCAGCCAGCTCTGTCCTGCTCCTCTGCAAGGTCTGTTTCTTGTCTTCCCTGCAGCATGAACCTTTCCCTGGTCTGTGCACAGCACCCCAGGCTTTTTTTGGGTGTATAAAGGGCTTAAATTCATGCTAAATACAGTGGCTGCCTCTGTAAGAGCAGCTCCCCTCCTCAGCACCCCCACACTTGTAGCTAAAGTGGAAGAAAAAGATTAAATGACCATCACAGATGACGCTCAGATGTGTCTCTTGGTACAAGTCTAATTATGACCTCCACTGAGGCAATTATTCTGTCGTGATCTCAATGCCTTTTGCAAGTATCAATTAATAAAGCTTCACATAATGTCCTGGTAGAACAGGAATTATTACTGTCCTTTTAGAAACAGGCAAACTGAGGCACAATTATTGACCTGGTTTTAGATGAGATGAGAAAAATTAGGACAAAAAACCTGAGGTGAGAGTTTCACCTTAGTCCCTAGAAACCAAATAAAGTGGGGAGCATTGCATGGAAACCCAGATCTGGCTGTTTTCAGCACATCCCTCAGCTCTCCTCCAGCACAGATCCCTGGCAGGTGCCCTTCAGTTTTGGTCACAGGATGTGAGGGATGCACAGCTGGAGGGATGTGCCTGTGCAAGTCACACTGCAGGAAGGCTGGGCCAGTCCCTGGTGATTTCCACAGGAATAAAAACCTTTCCAACCCTCAGGACACCCTGTGAGCAGAAGGCAAATGCCTGCTGTTAAAGCTGCCCCGGCTCTGCCAGATTGTTCTGCATCCTAAAAGGACTGAGGGACTCTTACCTACCTTTCAAATCTCAGAAAAAAAGGAGCAGATCGCTTCAGCCCTTCCCTTTTTACAGAAATGACTCACAAGCATTTGCCTCCTACATTAGTTTTGCTTTTGCTCAAAGTTGAGTCATTGTCTTGTATTTGATTTAACAACAATAGCAGGAGAAAAAAAAAATAGCCATCAGTAGCTACTGTGTAAGACTAGATCAAAAGCAATTCCTTAAAAGAGGCTTTCACGATGGCTAGATTAAAGATTTGAGAAACTGGTAAGAAATAGAGCTGAAGAAAAACAGCTCCTGAAAGCAAAGCATTATGTTTTCATGGTATTGTGCTTTTAAAATTGAAGGCAACAGTCTGAAAACAGGCATCGAAATAAATCTTACTTGATGGGAATTATCTGGAGATCATTGTATTTATTGCATTTGTTTTGATTTTCCAGTCTCTGCCTCAGACTCTAAGCATGGACATGACTTAAAAGATTCAATACCTCATTTTAAAAATTAAACTTCACTTGATTATTAAATTGACCCATCCTAACCCTAAATTGTCATGTATTATTCTGGAGTATCACCAGCAGCCTAGAAATGGTGAGAATAGGGCAGCAAGCAAGAGCTGAGCCCCAGCAGCTGATGGATTTCAGATGCAATAGCTGAGGCTGTGCTGCCCCTTGGAGGCACAGCACAAAGTTGCATAAGGATATAAGGAGGGAAAGGATTCATTATGGTGCTTTAAAATGATCTCATTTTTTTAACTCTGCCCTTCTCCCCCACCACCCTGTGGATTGCCCAAAGGGCTGCATGTCTGAAGGCAGTCCTTCCCAGGTTATATCGTGTGTGATGACACACTGGATAAATAATTTCCCAGCTAAATGTTGGTATTTTGAATCCTTTCATGCTTCTCATCTCTTTTCCCTAATATTTGACATCTGCTGTTTCTGTGGGTATCTCAGCAGCTACTGAGGATGAATAGTGGTGGGGTGGGAGGTCAGGAGGTTCAGGGAGTCGATCTGATTATGGTCTGGCTCTGTGGAGCAGGGAGCAGATTTGGGGATTTCCTTCCCTGTGAGTTTCCCCATTCCAGCAGAGTCAGTGGAGCTGTGAATCTCTGTGAGCACTGCTGAGAAACACCAGACCCAGAGCCATGGTGGGAGAAGTTGTGACCCTGCTTGTATGGCCCCAGTGCCAACACACTGAGACAAAGCAGCAGCTCACATCTGCCCTCTCAGGAACTCGGGGTCCTTTCAAAAACTCTCTCTGGGGAATGACACAGATAAAATATTATGTTGTTTGAGCAATAACACAAGGCTGCTTATGGGAGACCTCTTGTTTTAAGAGCTTGCTGATGAATTTTGGACATCTGATTCTGACCTTGCAAGAGAGAGTGATTTGAACTGGAGGATGACCTGGCCAGTAGTGAACCAGGAAAGCTGGATGTGCATCAGGAATGTTTCATTGCTCTTGTGAGATTTAAAATTATTAAAGACAGCTTCATAAACCCCAAAAGGAGAAATGTTAACTTTAGTGGAGTTGTCCTGGCTGTGTTAGCAGAGAGGCTGCAGTGAGAGGTTGGAGTAGCAGGAGAGAAGTGCAGACCTAACAACAACTGAGCTGCATCTGGAAGGATTGTAGTGCAGGATTTCCCAATTACTGAGGTCCAAGTTTACCCACAACGAGCAGATCTCACAGCACAGCACTGCAGAATAGCACTGCAGCTGGAGGAAGCTGGAGGAAGTGTGGAGAAGCCAAGAGCTGTGTTTTCCTTTATCCCATTGAGGCTGCAGAATCCAGCCCTGGCAGAGCTGCTTTCCCTGGGAGAGGAAGAAGGCAGCAATGTGATGCATCTTGCCACATTGCTTGATGCCCAGGCTTGCCCCTGACTGAGCAAATTGGGTTTAAAACAGCCAACCTTCTGTTCCCCCCCCAGAACTGATGTTCACCTGCATGAATTATTTGCTTGGACTCCGTGGAAATTGCAAATGCAAGTCCACTGAGTGCAGTAAACACCAGATCACAAAGCCTTTGGCTTTGGTTCCAGCAAAATAACTTTCCTGGGACATCCAGAGATGGTTCCTGACCTGCCCTGTCCCATGTTTCCTTTTCCTGTAGGAGAAAACACACTTTTGGAAGCACAGCTGAGATATTGTGTAGAGGGGAAACAGCCCTTTGCCTTCTACACAACAGCTAAATTGTGTCTGAAGATGGAGAGTGACTTCAGTCTGCCTTTACTTCTTTTCAGGCTTTTAGTTTAGCTTAATGGAAGGAGTCTGTATTTTGCTGAGTACTTGAAAAAGGACAGCATAAAATTGTTGTTTAGTTGCATAGTTTTCCTAAGTAAATGTCTATTTTTAGTTTCAAGTAGAAAACAATGAACCATGACTGCATTCAGAGAAATTAGAGGAGTGGATTTGGCTCCTTCACATCAGTCCTTAGTGGACAACCTGACAGTTACATTTCTTTACATCACATTATAAAATAAGAACTGGATCCTTAGTAAGTACGTGTTGATGTTTATACCAGTTATGAATTTGGACTTAAAATCACGTTAAACAATCTGAATACAAGAGGCACAGAAAGATAATTTACAGGCAATTAGTCAGGCAGGTGGTTGTGTTTACAGCAGTATATCATGGTCCCATTTTCAGTCTGGGAATGTAAATCTGCAAAAGATTTAAAAAAAAAATCTGTGTAATCATCATGTAACCATGCTTGGAGTATTTTCATAACCTGGTGAGAGCCTTCTAAGCCTGATGAAGAAAAAACCTTCCATCCAACATGCCAACAACAGAATTGGGATTTATAGCTACAGGCTGGAGCACACAGTCTTCATGGACTGGAGGGAATGACAGAGAAATACAGAAATACCACTTTGGAAGCAGCCTGAAGAGCAAGTCACAGCCTCCCTCCCTGGGGAACCCTCCCACACAGGAGAGTTTGTGCAGGGCTGAGCACCCACCTCGGGCACTGCCTGGTGGCATCAGCAGGAAGGTGCTCAGCCAGCCCAGAGCTGCTGGGCTTTCCAGGAGGGAAGTTACCCAGAAAAGATGAAAGGCAGCCAAGGAAGTCTTAGAGAGAACGGACAATGTATGTATTAAAATTGGCACCCCTGAATGTAACCCACATCCAAATATTCCAGGAATAACTTGACACACTGGATAAATAATTTTCCAGCTAAATGTTGGTATTTTGAATCCTTTCATGCTTCTCATCTCTTTTCCCTAATATTTGACATCTGCTGTTTCTGTGGGTATCTCAGCAGCTACTGAGGATGAATAGTGGTGGGGTGGGAGGTCAGGAGGTGACTTAGAAAACTGGGGTTTTACTGATAAGCAATAAATGGCAAAGAGTACAAATCACCATTTCTGTTCCTACTCAGCAAGGACAATGACACTTTCTTTGCAATTTCATAATGTTTGCCTTCTGAACATTTTGAGGCATTTCAAAACCTACGTTTCATAGTCTGGTGGTGGGAAAGTTCTTGCCAGCTTGCTGTGTGCTGTGGCCTGGCTGTGCCTGGGGCTCAGCAAACACCCCACAGAACCAGAACCAGAACCCCTGCAGGGAATAGTGAAATATTGCTCAGCCATGGCCTCAACACAGCAGCACTGCTCATGTCATGGATATTGTGGTAAAAATATACTGGTGGAAAAGGAGCTGCTATAATCAATCTTTTTTTTTTTTTTTTTTTTTTTTTTTTTTTTTTTTTTTTTTTTATTGTGGGAATTGTTTTCAATACAAAATAGGAAGGTTTTTAGGGTAGAGCAGGCTATGATGACCTTGGAAATTAAGATTATGCTATGTTAGGTATTGTGATCTGTTGGGTAGATAAAAATGGAGTCATCTCCATCCTGCCAATAAGTGCAATAGATAAAGAGGGGAAAGGAGGGTATTTCTTTCCAAAGCCGCCCTTAATCAGCAAAAAACAGCAGACAAAATTATCTTTGGTAGATGGGGATTTGTGCAGTATGGGTTACATTTATTATCTGGCAGGCTATAAGCTGTATTTTAATTTCCGGTATTTTCCTGCTACCTCTGAAGGAATAATACGAGCTGGATCCACTGCATGTCATTTATAAATCTGTGCATGTCATTTATATGGTAATGGGGGAGTTCCCCCTCATCCCCAGTGATTTCTGCAAAATCCTGCATGCTGGTTCTCAGCATATTTAGCTTTCTCCAGCGTAAATTAAAATGCACATTCATGATCTTTGAACAAAGCGGGCAGGGATAATTGGTAATTTGAGCCTGTTCTCTACAATGCAATTCAAAGTAATACTTATAATTTGCAGTTAATTAATCAGGGCTTTTTTTTCCTTAAAATTCTTAATTGCCTTTCTATGATATTGATTTTTAGTAAGTTTTATTCCTACCAGTTTTAGATCCAATTATACAGGCAATTTCTTGTCACTGTTACCGCACGGCTCTGTGTGTGTTTGTGGGTACATTTCTGTATACTTTGGGATATTTTTTCAGAAATTTTTATATGGTTTATGGATGGAGTTTTTGTCAGCTGAATTAAAAAGTTGCAAATAGTGGTATCAATGTACAGCCAAGAGAAACAGGGTACAACAAGGAATAGCAAATTCAATATGATGAAATTTTTAAAGAATTTTAAATATCTGAGGAATATAGAGGAATTCAATTGCCTCTGTGAAGAGTCAACCTCTTCTGGTATTTAATTCACTATCCAATTAAAACACTCTGTAGAAGACTCTAATTGTTGGAGCTTTAAAGTAAAACCAGCAATCATTAGAGATACAAACTTTGGACTCTCTAAGGAAATTCAGATGGTCATAAATTAAAAAATAATAACATTAGTGAACACAGATGTGCGGGGGAGTGGTGCCTGGGATGGGAAATATGCCATGGGCTCTGAGCACCCCATGCCTGGCCAAGCCCAGCCCTGTCCAACCTGACCTTGAACGAGCAGGGATGGGGCATCCACCACCTCTCTGGGCAACCTATGCCAGTGCCTCACCACCCTCATTGTGAAAAACTTCTTTCATGTGTCCAATCTACCCTCTTTCAGTTTAAAAGCATCTCCCCTTTTCCTGTCACAACTGGTTCTCTAAAAACGTTGACCCATCTTTCTTATAGGCTTCCTCCAAGTACTGAAAGTCTGCAATAAATTCTGCCTGCAGCCTTCTCTTCTCCAGGCTGCACAACCCCAGCTCTCAGACTCTGTAGCAGAGGTGCTCCAGCCCTCTGATCCTCTTCCTGACCTCCTCTGGAGCCGATGGAAATTCCCCACTGGCCATTCTGCACACCAAACCCACTGGGATTTATTTCCTATCTCACTTCTGGGAGTTTCTAGGCTGTCACTGACAACCAGAGTTGCACAGACCTGCTTGGGGCCCCTGCCCCAGGGGCACAGCTTTCCTTTCACATCTTCAGTAGATTTAGGATTACTGCACGTGAGCCTAGAGCTCAAAAATATTGATAAAATAAAGTGTTTCTTGGTAGCAGGGATAAAAGAGATTCTGATGGGTGGACATTATCCTGCAGGGATGTTTTTCTTTTCTTAATGCTTACCTGGGTCTGGAGTTGACGACCTTCAAGACACACACCTAGGAAGTACAGAATTGTGCTCAACATGCAAGTGCCACAACTCTGATAAACACAGTCAGACCCCACTGATCCATCACTGGCATAACCTGATTACATACCATTACTTTCATCAATAATAAATGTTCCTGCTGTTTGATAAGAACTTTTTTTTCTGAAATACTGCTGTATGCTAATTTGAATTCTGTTTTTATCCAGCTCTCTTTTTTTATTATTTCTAGGTGACTCTATTGATCTCAGTAGTTCCTGTGATTATTCAGTCCTGTAAAATCAGATTCATCCTCTGAGTCATTATTGAGCTAAATCTCTCAGTTAGCCAGGTCCTGAGTCACGGTTCAAGTTGAAACCTCTGGGAATATTGCCATAACAGGGCAATATATACCCTGAGTGGTTTGTTAATGGCTGTTCAATGACTTTAGCTGTTTAAACTGGGTAAGGAATTAGGAGCTAAACTAAATTCAGTCAATATGCTCCAGTTCCCATTTCATACAGCAGAGCTGTATTTTGCAATATTAACTGACATTTATTAGCACTCAGACTAGGTGACGAGCAGGTGCTGCTCAGGGTGAATAAATCATGCAAGCAATTCACATGAAAGACAGCTTGTGCAAGTGCTGATAAAAGTCCATGGGGTTGAAGAATCAAGTTTTTTAATAGCAATGTCAGGCTGTTCAGTCTTCTTATCTCTCATATTTCTTTATGAAACATTAAAAGAGATTGCTTTTGGGCACTTGTGTTCTTGAACTATTGCAATTGTCTAATGAATTTTTGATTCTGAGGGTTTTGTGATCGCTAACTTTCTTGGTACATCTGTAGCTATTGAAATGGATCCCCTGTGCCAAGGCTGGCTGTCCATCTTCCTCCTATCATAAACCCCATAGATTTGTTAGGAAGAACCTGTAACTTTTAATTTAAAGGAAAGGTGAAGTTGAAGCTACTTGAGCATGTTTGAATAGAGAAATATTCAGCACATAATGAAAGCCCTGATTTGTCTCACTGCATTGCACAGATAAGCAAATTGCATTTCCAACCATAGCAACCTGTTCAGCAGCACCAGAGGGGTAAAGAAGGAAAGGATTTTTTTAATAAGGAACCATACTTCATTTGGGCCATGTGAATTCTGTCTGGTCTGGGTCCTTAGCAACTGACAAGGTACAACAGGCCCTTGCAGGGAGTGCTTACCCACATCAGTGAGCTACACTGCAAATTGCTCAGAAGAGTTCTGCCAGGAAGTGTTTCTACAGATTTAGTGCCCTTAGCTAACAGGCTTTCATGAAGAGTTGACAACAGGCTGTGGGTTTAAGTTTGTGGCAGGTGATGGACAATAACATTCTCATTATACATTAGTGGCAGTCAGCAGTTTGCCACTGCAGATGGGCTTCCTAGATGTATTTGTTCTTTGGAGTGAGTGCTAGGAACAGGAATAGCTGAGGATAGGATCTCTAATATTTCTATTTTCATAATTCAGCCCCCATTTTCATTATTACATCTGCACATCCTGACAGATCACAGACCTGCTGGTGTTGATGAAATGTCTGCAGGTCAGTCTTGTCACCGTGGTCCAAAGGTTGTTACTGACCCTGAGACTGACTCACCCAACCAAAGGACACCTGTTAATTGTTAGGAGCTGTTGGGAGCAGTAATTACTAAAGCTTTTGAAAACTAAGTTCCTAAGATGAGCTACAGGTGACAAAAACCCAGAAGCACAGAGAAAGAAACTTCTAAAGGGAGGAGGGGGAGGATGTGGAGGCAACTGAACATTTTTTCCTGGTGTCGTTTTTTTTTGCAAGAGGACAGCTTTTACTACAAATCAGGCCCCAAAATACTGATGTGCCAACAGGATAGTATGGCTTTGTAGAGGACACATGGGAACCCTGCCTGCCTGCTGTGATTGCTCTGGGGAGGTGCCAAACCTCCTGGGGAGCTGCTCATTGCTCCTGCTGGACAGCCAGGATCCATGTGAAACCTGAGGGACAGCTCCTCTCCATGGCTTTTGGCACCTCAAGTGGGATTTGCAGAACTGAGTGCACTCAGTGTGTCACAGTGTGAAGGTGGCCTGGAGGAAACACTCTGACTATTTTCAAATAGCTGAATTCTTCTCTTGTTTGTAAGAATTCACCTGTACATCTCAGATGACATCTCATACTTGTGTGTATCTGTTTTTTTAGTTGATGGATGGGGTTTTTTTCCAACAAATCCATTTGTATGATTGAGGGAGATTTTAAACATTCATGATTTTTCAGTTATTACATTGTGGGCTTGGCCTCCTGTGTGTATTCTGTGGGGGCTGTAGAGATGTACCTGAGGGTAGGATCAGGCTGGTGTTCAATAAAACCAGATTTGAAGCCCCCAAGCTCTCAAACAGTAAAGAAGGTCTGGCAGCTACTTGCCAATAACCTTATAAACAGCATCCCTAATGCCCTAACTCATATGGCAAACAGAGTCCTTTAGTGTTGGGAACACAACCAATTAGAAGAATCAATGAATCAGGGGAGGAAAAATCCCAACAAAACAAGCAAACCACATTAAGTTAACAGTTTCTAAATGGGGTGAAATTAGTAGCCTCAGAAAATTTCTTCTGTCAGGAGCCTAGTCCCATGCTAACATGATCTCATCCTGCTTTGACAGGATCAATGTCCTAAAGATTGTCCTAGAGAAACACTGGTGGTTATTGCTGGTAGTTGGGACTATGGATGAAGAGTCCAGGTTGGGGTGGTCAGGATTTGGCCAGGCTGGCTGGCAGAGTTGCCACTGATGTGCACACTCTGGCTTTTCTGGACACTGTTTGCTCTTCATTCCCTTGTGTTCCCTCAGGGATCCTGGCCAGGTATCAGGGAGCATCCCACAGTGACTTGTCTGCTGCTGGAACATTGCAGCTTGTGGTGGTGTCTGCCAGAGCCACCTCCATCTCACAGAAGTGGAGGTGGACCACAGCCCATCTGTGTCCAGGTTTGGTGGGGTTTGCCTGTTTGCCAAGCCAGCCTTGGCTCAGGCCGTGCAGCAGCTCTGGGGCCCACATTAGAGATGTGGAGTAAGACATGACCTTGCTGACCACACAGAACACATGAAGGGTGGCTGTCCCCAGTGCCCAGCATGAGGCACCTTGCTGAAATGTGCTTCTCTCCTGGCCCTCAGCATCTGCCAACAGGGAGGCAAAAGCCCCGGCCGAGCCCTGGCCTGCTGTCTCGACACCATGTTCTGCAGGAACAAGGGCTGCCAGACTGTGTGAGCAGAAAACAATCTGTGTTCAAGCAATTAAGGCAGATGATTGAGAGGAACTAATGACATTTGCGGCCCACACCTTCCCTGTGCTTGAGGAGATGCAGAACTCCTGGCTGGGCTCCTGTCCCTGGGACGAGGAGCTGCCACCTTCTCAAGGCTGCCAAACCACGGGAGCTGCTTGCCCTCCAGGATGAGATTCTGGATCAAGGATTTGGTGTTTATAAAGTGCTCTCTAAAGCACAAGAATGCCATAAAAACATGTAATGATTTATTCTTTCTAAGTTTGTTGCCTGTCAGTGGCAGAGGAAACCCTGTGTTCCAAGTAGGAATGAAGGGCCACAGGCATGAGAATTGCAGCTTGTTTTTCCTAAGGATCTGTGGGAGCATTGCAGCTCATTTTTCTTCAGGATCTCTTGGACAATGGCACAGGCAGCTTGAGAAGGGTTGTTGTTTGCAGAGAGATTCACAGAATATTCTGAGTAGGAAGGGACCCACAAGGATCGTGGAGTGCAAATCTTCAGTAAATGGCCTGCACAGGGATCAACTCCACACTCTTGGTGTTATCAGCACCATGCTCTGACCAGCTAAACTGATCTCGGGGTCAGGAGCTGTAGAATTGGGCTGAGACACATGCATTTTTATGTTTTCTACCAAAAGTTGTTGAATTGTTCAGCAGCCCTACAAAATTGCATTTTTTTTTTTTCCACCTGACTCAATTAGACAACTGTGAAAGAGGATTAATTGCTCTGAAATCAATGGTTGCTGCAGGGCTGTTGCTGACATCAGCACAAAATAATGTCAACACAGGAAAATGTAGATTGGGTATGGTAATCTAAAACAGTTTTATATTCTTTGCATACACATAACTACTTTGCACTCATTTTATATCTATTACAATGATTTAATTGAAGTCAGTGTAGACCTACACTACAGCAACTGAGAGAAAAATTTGGTTGCATAGAATAAAAGGTCATTTTCCACAGCCATCCCTGAAACACGTGGCAGTAAAGGCCAACATGAACGATGAGTTTTCCCTAACTGGCTAAAAATACTTGCTTTCACACTCAACAATAGTAATCGATTTGGACATGTGGTTGGTGCTTTGAGATGATCTAGTAATTGATTTTAAAACAGATGGCAGCTGTCAAATAAGCATTTGTATTTATTTGATGTTTCTGTGAGAACCCTTGGGGTTTCACTATCTCAGTAGTCTTTGTTTTCTCCTTTCCTACACCCTCTTGCTGTTCTCTGATCTCTCTTCCTCTCATGTTCTTTTGATGCGCCCTACTGACAATTTCTTTTGAGCTTTCTTTCCCTATGTAAGCTATGGCCTTTATGCCAGGCTTTAATTTCATTTTGCTTAAAATTCCTTTTTATTAACAGTTTTAATAAAACAGCAATATATCTACAGCACACTAAATACTTCATGATCTGAACATCAGCTGCAATACATCACACAAACAGAACCATTGGTTGTGCTCCCCAGAACTGCTGTACTTTACCAAATCAGCAATAAATAACACTGGTCCTGAGAGCTTTTGAACTTTGAATTGCTGATATATTCTAATTATTTTTTAATTTTTTATTTTAGTGACAGAAAAGAGTTGCAGTGGCACCTGTCAGACTGTCAGAGAACTGGTCTGTCTGAGCATCTTTTTCATCTTGTGAAAGTGTCTGTTTCTGCTGGCTTACACTAGAAAATTGCAACTTATTTGTGTCTTCTAGTAAGAAGGCTCAGGAAAAATATTTTTCTTCACTTGAAAATTGTATTATTTTCTCAGGTTTTTTTTTTTCTCTTGATATTATCTTTATTCCTTTTATTGTCAACCTCAAAAATTGGAAAAAAACCTCTAAGCTACCAGTGGATTTCTCATTCTCAGCCAGTCACTGGTGAAGGCTTCATCTTTTCCCAAACAGCAAGCCAGAACTTCACCACCTTCATCAGAAGGGCAAAATTCACAAACATGACTCAAGATGGACAAAGGCCTCAGAACTAGTTGGATTTTAGGAAAGCATGAAGAAACCCCAATGGCCATGGCATTTACATGTGTTTATTATCAAAGAGGAACTCTGCCAGTCTAGAGTGCAAGCCTGGGAAGTGGATTTGTCATGGAAATGTCTTTAGAAATGCCCCAATGGCAGATTATGGTTCAGAACATTAAAACCATCTCTGTGGATTTCCAAATGTGGTGCATACAACAGTTTTTTCCAGAACCTGCTGGTTGCCTCTGAGGTTGCACAAGATAAAGGCCTGGTGGTTTTCCCTGCATTGAGTCTATCAAGGAAATCAGAGTTCTGAATGCACTTCACTGGCACTGTTCAGTGCTTAGACAGAGGTGGACATGGTAATTAAAAGTATTAGAGTTCTATGGCTAAAGGTGCTATACAAGTATCAAAAGGAATAGGAAAATGCACTTGTTAAAATTTTACAGATTGGGGTGGATATTGTCCATGGAGGAATGAGCCAGGAGATTTTTGGGGGTCTCTTCCAGACTCATTTGCCATGATTCCTTGAGAAGTTTGTTACCTGAAGTAAGATACAAGTCTCCATTTCACTGCTCTTGCATGTACTGTTGGAATCAAATTGCAGTTTGAAACAAGCTGGTGGCTGCTTAACTTTATACACAGGCAGGGCTAATTTTTGATGACACACCTACTAGAAATGTCCACCCAACTTCTGATCCACTGCTCAGTGTTCCCAGGGATTTCCCACATGGTATCATAGCCAAATGCTGCATCCAATCCCATATTAATCACAGCCTGTTCCTTGGCAGCTGGGAACCACTGCAAAGCACTCCTCATTCTGCTGCCTGATGGTGAGGAGAGCTTCTCTCAGGGATCAGGATCCCTGATCCTTCAGGAGTTATGGCTGTTCCACTTTGGGCAGCCTGGTTCACTCTGGGTGCTGCTCAGGTCTGGATTCCAAAGGCAGCCACCCATGTAATGCATTAATGCAGCAACCTTGAATTCAGCTCAGGAAGGATTCCTCTCCTCACACCTCTGTTACTCCCTCCAGTTTATTTTCTCCTCCAGTGATACTGAAGTCCCTAAGATGGATATTTACACAGTTGTCACTGAATATACTCTGATCTAGGACTTCAAATTCTCCTCCTGAGGGTCTGTTAACTTAGAAGACTTTTTGTTTCCCACAGCTTTGAAATGATCATTCAATTGGGGTTTACTTGGCTAGAAAAAGGATTAAAATGCACATCCTGTGACATTCCCTGAGCACAGACACGTCACTGGCTAATACATGTCCCCACTGAAGGGTCACTACTCATGAGCAGGGTCATCCAGCTGTTTTCAGACTGGTTCAATACTGAATGTGCTGACATGGAATAAGCACTGACTTGCCTCAAACCCTGTGCTTGAACCCAGCCAGCAGGTCTGAACAGCCCTTGTTCAGCTAAGGCAATCACACACTTTATTCTCACTATTTCTGAAGTTTGCATGTCCTGTTGGAGCTGGCAGGCAAAACTGTGGAGAAAGAAGGAGCACAAAGCCACCAGGATCTGACTGTGAGGAATCTCAGCAGCTCACTCACAGCATCCTGACATCGTGTAGCAATCAGTGACTGCAAGCTCTGGGGAAGAAGGCAAAAGTTTTGATCAATTATCACTTCATTCTCTTAGTCAGGAGGTCATGATCCAAATACACAGGGGGGGCTTTGGTGTTTAAGGAGAACCTTGGGTTTTTTACATGAGGCAGGATCTGAGCTATCTTTAGAAAGACCCAGCAGTATTGAGTGCACCTGATTTTCAGAGCACATTCGAAATGCAAACACAAGGAATAAACTCTCTCCAAGAACAAATTGTCTGCAAATCATTTTTTCTTTCAGCTGAAAGAACTTTCTGGTATTAATCCATTCTATATTCCATAAGAATGTTCTCTGGTTTGCTAAAATGAACTGATCTCTCTACTAACAGCAAGGTCCTGGCTTTGTTTCAAGGCAAAGGTTCACTCAATTAAATCTCATTAACAGAGGACCACAAAACCTGCACTAAAACCTTTCTGGGTGTGTGACCTTCAGCAGAACTGCTTCATTAAGTCTGAGCTCCTGGAGAAAATGTTTGCTGAATAAAGTCATTTCTAATTAATGTTAAAATGTCAAGGATTCACCTACCATCCATCTTTACTCCTTTTCCTTTATGCTCTTCATTATCTCTTTAATGGGCAACCAATATAAAAGTCAAAAGCAGCATCTTTTAAATGTACATAGAGCAGGTGGGACAGTGCAGCAAAGCAAATTTGCCAGATGTGCTTTCTCATGAAACGTTTCTAACTTCCTAAATATCTTTCCAAAACCTCATTTACATGCTGCCATTAGGTATTGATTAACTAATTTGTCATTTCTGAAAACTGGTAAGTACTGAGGATTAATGTTGCCTTGCACCCTTTCTGATGTTACCTTGAGTTTTATTCCAAGCCATATGCAAGTCTTGATTAACAAAGTGTTTACTTGCCCTGTGATGAATATAATTGTCTGTTCTCCAAGGATTGCTCATCCAATTATTTAAAAAAAAAATCAAACTGTTTCTGATGAGTTTCTACTCTTCAGACCAGAGGGATGTCCTGGTTGGAATGGGGGGTCTTTAGAGGGTGGTGTACAAACCTGGTGGGTCTGAACACAGAAAATCCTCATCCATTTTTCCAATGGCCAGTGATGGCAACAGAGATTGGAGCTGCTTGGACCTGTGTAGCAGGACTTCATGGTGAAGGCTTAGAAACACTCTGCAGCCTCTTTAATTTTTATTCTCACAATAAAGTAATGGCACCCATCTTCCTGCCCATCAATCTGTGCAGCATATGCAAGCCCTTCTGGTGGTTTAAATAGGAATGACTCACATGATATTAAGCCTCTTAATGAAAGTGGATTACATTATTGTCTTTCACAAAATGGGAGGTTTAAAAAGCCAAGTTAATGTCTTCCAAATGTCAGTAACTGGAGACACTTTGGACCAAGAGTGAATTTTATAGCTTTTCTGCAGTTCTATAAGATGAACTCATCTTTACAACGAAGGATATTAGATGATATGAAAAGTATTAGAAACTAGAAGTTATTTGAATTTGAATTTAACGAGAACTAGGTTCTGCCAGTATTAAAAATAATTTCACATTATTGAAATATTGTTTTCTCCTTACCTACTTGAACTCCTACATGTTTGAATTGGCATCTTTCTGAGCACCTTTTCAATGGCCATTATATTACTGAGATCTCAAAAATCCCAAACTTCAGTGGAATAAACATCAAGCTCTAATACTGGCTATTTATGGCAAATTGCCTTGCAAAAGTGATTTAAAAAATGAAATAGGGATAAAGTCAAGACGGTATCCAAGGCACAGACTCTAAGGCCTGGTATCTTGTTTTGAAGTTCCAACCTTCCATAAGTTACAGAAAATGTGTGTATTTATTTATTCCCTACTAGCAACAGAACTTAGGAATATTTAAATTTTTGCTGAAGCACTTGTATAAACACTGTTTGAATTGATTGATATGAGTCTAGTCTGATGTTGTGAACCCTAATCATGTGCAGGACACATGGCAGGAGCAGCAGGGCCTTTTATGCTGTCATGAGTGTGTGTACTAATATGAATAATTTGATGTGTCTTCAGCAAAGGTAATTAAGCTTAATAACCTATAAATACAGACTAATTGTTATCAATTGTGTTCATTTGTGTATATGGCATAATTTGATGAGTATTTTTGATTGATATTCCTGTGGCATCCTCCCTGTGCTGTGATTAGACTGGGATTTTCATATCTGCACTCTTTCATTTATTGCTAACTAGTAATTTACCTCTAATGGCCCTTTCTTTTTCTGTTCTTGCCTTTTTGTTTTTTTTTTAATTAGAGGAGATCTTGAAGACTCACATTGCTCATTGGTGGTCTCCTGATGGCACCAGGTTGGCATATGCAACAATTAATGCCTCCAGAGTCCCCACCATGGAGATCCTGATATATACAGGCATCCTTTACCCTACTGTCAAAACATATCACTATCCAAAGGTAAGGGAAAATAAAATAATCAGTCCTGCTCTTCTATCAGAAATAAATTATTATTTATTTCCAGGCTCAGACAGGAGACTAATAATGCACATTCATAGGCAATGAAAATGAACAGATCCAAGGAAAGACCAGCTCTTCCCCAGTGAATGTGGTCTCCATTACTCTTTAGCTGCATTTTTAAAGTTGCACTTTTCTGGTTCTATGAGGATTAGTACTTCTACATATAATGAAAATAAAATTTTAAAGTCCTTGCTTTTTACACACACCAAAGCAATTGTGACTCCATGGTGGAACGGATGGAAGTTGGATGCTGTCTGTGGGTTTGTCTCCAGGGTGGGGTTGTCAGTGTCTGAGGGTTTGGAATTTCTGTATTCCTATACTTGGATATGTTTCTATATTTATATATGTTTCAATATTTAGACACATTTCTATATTTAGATTTTATATAGATAGATAGATAGATAGATACACACATACATACATACACACATTCTATATTTACCTGGACTCTTTTGTATAGAAGAAAAATGTAGAATTTTGGCTTCCTTAGAATATCTAGGATGGCCTAATGTCAGAGAGAGATATTGGTTTTAGAGGTTTGCTGTGCCTGAAAGATAGAAAAGACTGAAGAGCCAATGTCCCCTTGGCTGTAGAGACCTGCAGTGAGTGCACAGCACTGACACAGCTCTCCACCAGCACAGACTCACTGCTGCTCTTATTGCTGTAATTTCCTGCTCTGAAGCACTTCAGGGGTGTCTGCTGCAGTCATTCCTTCTGGGTTCCTTGCCTTAGACACTGATTGCCTAAGACCTCACATGCTGGTCCAAATTGAACCATAATTTAACAGGAGAGATACCCACATATATGTAGGTTTTGTGGAAATCACAATGGCTCAGCAGGGGATGTCCTTTCCTGCAGGACAAAATTAATCAGTATTTTGCTATATCAACCATCATCCTGTTAGGCAGCATTTTGTCAAAAAGGTGCAGGAAATAGCAAAATTTCTAGTTGCCATAAAAAGAACTTTTTACTCAGGTTAGAAGTGTCCTGAGTAATACTGCCCCTGTTTGTGCCTCCCAACCTCTCCACACCTCTGTGCCACATCCCTGGGTCTGCAGTCTCCCTGTGAAAGACCAAAGCAGTCCAATCCATATCCTGTTCAGTGGGAATGCTTTCTATAATCCATAGGGTTAGAATAAATCGAAACCATTCTGTGTTGTATAAGATATGGTAACTTATTCTTTTTTAAAATCCAGGCTGGAATGGAAAATCCAACTATTTCCTTGCATGTGATTGGTCTGAATGGACCCACTCATGACCTGGAAATGACACCCCCGGATGATCAGAGAATGAGGTAGGTGCTTTCTCACCCTTGAATGCTGGCCCCAGTTCCCTTGGGGTTTTAGATCAAAGTCTAACTTTTTCCAAGATAATTTTTCAGTTTTTAATGCTGGACCTTTCTCTGCTGCTATCAAAAAGTTTCATTTTGTGTAAATCTGCCTAATTTTTTTTTCACATTACTTGTCCTTTTATCTTTATTTTAATCAACACTATATTAGAACAGGTTCACAATAAATAACTTTAAAATAATCCAAACCCATTTATTCAAAAGAAAATGTATGAACTGTGGCTAAGCCAAATGGGCATTTACCTTTTGAAAATACAACTTCAGACCTGTGTACAGCAGGTGGGAATTCAGGGTCACAGTATCCCCATCACATTATCAAAATGGTGGCTCCTGAACAACATAATTTCTATTTTGGTAGCATTCTAGAGAGAGACCAGAGTAAACAGATAGACTCAGAAAGGTTTTAATTACAGCAATAACTTCCCACTGCAGGATCCAAGTGTTGTTCATAAATTTGTTCTGTATGGTTTTGGGCGGCCGTAATTTATTTGGTTGCAATCAATATTGCAAAATGATGCAAAATGCATCATAATTAATTATTGCCTGCATATTTCATCAAAACCATGGCAATTGCCCTCTCTAGGGATGATAGAAGTAGTGCTGCCAGAGCAATAGGGGTGCATTTTCATTATGCATATGTTTTCTGAAATGAGAGGATTAGTGTGATAAAATTTCATTAAAATAGGCAAGAGGAATGTACTGTACATTCAGTTACAGAAGGGAGTTTCAAGAAAGACAGGGAAGTTGGTGATAAGGATCTTCCAGCAGACACATCCTATCTGAAGCATTTCAATGTGCTCAGTACAGATGATATATGGACAGAGTGGTATTTCATGTTCTTTTTATCTGGAGCAAAGTGATCTAGTACAATTAATAAAGCTGGTAATAAAGTGGAGAGATGCCATGGCCTTTTTTCTTTCAAAATTGAAAGAAGTCAGAAAATTTCCACAGAAATTGAGTATTTTTCAGTTAGAAAAATAACCCAAAACAAACAGAGCTAATGATGAGATAACATTTTTGGGGGTGAAATGTACAATATTGATCACTTGTCCTTTTTAAATATCTTTCATTCTGAACATTTTTGTCAAGTTTGCTCCAATGCCATGCTATTCTGTGAAAAAAAGAAAGTGAAGGGAAGGGGTTGAAATTGAGGTGGGGAAAAGTAATACTATAACCTTTAATGCCTGGCAGGCATTTTTTATTTTGGTGAAAACCACTGGACCTCAAGATTTTCATCAGCAAATGGTCAGAATTGGATCATGACCCAGCTTATTTCTCATATTTGCATCTCAGGTGGTAAATTGAAGGACAACATTATTCCCCTCGAGTGCAGAAATCATCAGTGGCCCTTGCATGGGCCAGAAACAAATAAACAATGGAAAAACTCAGACAGCTCCAGTCTGGATCTGAGGCAGGAGCTGTCTGCGCCCCAGGAACCATGGGCTGCAAGAAGTCACTGTCTGTTCTTTGTGGTGTTTGTGGCTTCATCACCATGGTCACACTGTGGGTATTCCTATGGCAGAGTCACACCTCGTGTTTGGGATTCCTGCCCCCAGGAAGCAGCCATGGAAAGCTGGGGCATGGACAAGGGGGCTGAACAATAATCTCAGCCTCAGGGGATTGCAAACCAAACCAGCAGTGTCTGTACTGGGATGTGGAAACCCATTTCAAAGCTCAGGATGGCTTCACCCTTCCTGACAGGGCTCAGACAAGTTGTCCCTTCCATTTTGCTCTGATGTGGATGTCTATAAATGCAGTGGTCAAGGACCTGCTGGTACAGATTTTATTCTATGGAAGAAACAGGTTCTCCCTTAAATCAGCTCCACATAAAATGTGGGACAGGTCAGGTACAGAGGGCTTGGGAAATGTACTGACTTCCCATTTCTCTCCAGGAGCAGCAGATGTTTAAAATTAGCTGAGATGAATCACACCTTCTTGTCTCATTTTCCTCTGCAAAATGGGAACCATAAAACTTGGTTGTCCTATAGAAGACATGTGAAAGGAAGCAAAAGAAATTAAAGACTCCACACCACTCAGAAACTAGAATATTGACTGTCCTGCAGTTAATCTGCAGTTACCTGTGGGCTGGGTTATCCATGGTCTTGATGGCTGCAAGGAGCTTCAGAGAGAAATTGAGACTCCATGCCCTTCTCTGAGGAGGTAGGAAACACCCTGATTCACCTAAAAGAATAATTAAAAGTTCCTGAGAAAGAACTGTGGCTCCTGTGTTCAATGAGAGGGATGTAAAAATTGAATATATGTCCTTGAAACTTTAAATTGGGTTTATGGAAAAAATGCTCCAAGCCACAGTAAGTACTAAAATCACATTCCTTTTCTGGGGAAACTGAATCTGTTCAGTTCATTTTGGAGAGAAAGAAGAGACAGTTATACAGTTTAATTTTGCTGTGTTGTTTTTTTCCTCTTAGGGCCTACGCTGTTGCTGATACAGAGTAAAATTACAATTTTATTTCAGGCTCTAAATTTTCAGACTGCTGTTGTCTCACCTGGGCATATCCTTCTCCCTTGTGCAGTGGATGCAAGCATTGAGGCCTTTTGTTCCTTTTTCCCCCCAGCCAATTTCAGGCACTAAATATTACAGAAAACTACAAAATCAATTTCCAGCTTGTTATTTTTCTAGACAAACAGACCTTTGTGCTTTTGCCCTTTCTCTTCAGTATAAGCAGGAGCTCTTGCCAGAACACGAAGGACTCTCCAGCAACACAGCACTTTATTTCCAATGAGAGCAACAATCCCTGATACATATTTTATAGCAAACAAATGAACTAATGAATTTTTTATAGACTGTGTGCTGTAAAAACTCATATTATACTTCAAGGATGTCTTGGCCCACATAGCCCAGCTGGATATTATAACATCACCAGCTTTGACAGTTCAGCCAGAGCTGTGCCCTGCAAATGAAGTGGTGGAGCCCTGGATTGCTGCAGAGGTGAACATCTGGTAGCACCATGCCCTGGCCCTGAGAAGGCAACTGTCATTGATTTTATTCCTGTATTTTCCAGCCCAGCCTAAGTGGTTGCAGTCCTCACTATTGCACAGGACTTTTGCTGAAGATATTGGTTACAGCACAGTGCAGCCCACACCCATGATCTACTCCAAGGATCATCACAACCTGGATATGTCCAGCAATAACAGGGTGCAGGGAGTGTGGGAAGGTGGTTTTGCTCATGCAGACTATCTCTGCTGATATCTTTCTGGCAACCAGCTGCATCTGCTTTACAGAAACCCTGTGTCACTCCAAACTCTGTTCTTCTTAATATTTGTCTTTTAATGCAACACTCCTGGATACTTTGGTGTGTACTTGGCATACTCAGAGGCCATCAACTTTTCATAAGCATCAAGAACCCAGCCATTGATAGTGATGGGTCTGAGTCAGCTCAGGTTATTGTGCTCAGAATGGAAATGGTCTGCAATTTCTTTTCCACCTGTGCATAAACTTGTAGCTCCAGGCAGTTCAATCCTTCTCAGGAGACAGAGTAGCTTGGAAGATTCTTTATCTCTGCATTCGTCTCTTCTTTGAAAATAACTTCCAGAAGTAGCAGATAAAACACCTGCACAGCCCTAAAAATGTCATTTTTAGGGGTTAAAATCCATACATAAACCAGCATAGAGGCATCAGGACATGATGTTCTATAAAACCACAGATCACTCCTGGGCAGTTTGCCTGCAGCAGCCCCTGACTGCTCTGCCATGTGGCACTTCTTTAGGATGGCAGTGTTGTGATTTGTTTCTGTGGGTCTGTTTGCAGGGACTACTACATCACCATGGTGAAATGGGCCACCAGCACCAAGGTGGCAGTGAACTGGCTGAACAGGGCCCAGAACGTGTCCATCCTGACGCTCTGCGACGCCACCACGGGGGTCTGCACCAAGGTGGGAGAGACCTGTACAGTGCTCACTCACCATCAGAGTTCATAACCCATGCTGGGAGAAAGTATTTAACTTGTTTTACATGATGGAAAGTCAACTGGAACACATTAATTTAGAAGACAGAGTATAAACAATGTTCGCAATTTTTAATTTATTTTTAACACCCAGAAATCCAAGAACACTCTGTGTGTGTGAGGGAGATTGCCTGCTCTGAAATACCCATATCCACACACAAGCTCACCCTCCTCAACAGTTTGCAAACTAAATATCTTTGCAACATTCTAGCTGCATTATATGTATTTAATGGCATTAAAACCACCTCATGCTTATCTACACATACCTTAATTGTAGCTAATTAATACCTTCTATAAATGCACTAATACAAATGGTGTATTGATAGAAGATCCAGATTAGCAGATTCCATCATTTAAGCTGGTATGTGTTTCCACTCTATAAAGTGGTTCTGATACACCCATCTCTTGAAAAAGATGATGCAAATCTGTGCATAGAGCATGGTGAGAAGTTTTTTCTTAATAACTTTCATTTCAGCCTTTATTGATTTCTTAAGAAGCTTTAGCTTTTGGTGGGGCAATAATATATCTTGTGTATTTATGTATTTTCTGTATGAGTAAAATGATCTAGTGAATGCTTATCCATCAGGGAGGAAAGTCAAGGAAAGCAGCCACTGGATTCTACTCCAGGAACACATATTTAAACAATTTCTTTGTATTTCTGAACAACCTTTCAACTCCAATCCAACAGCTTCCTGCATTGATAGGCAAAATATAACATATGACAAGTATGGTATTAATGATCCTTTTGTGTTTTAGAAACATGAAGATGAGAGTGATGCCTGGCTGCACAGACAGGTAAGAGTGATCTTCTCCTTGAGGTCAAGCTTTTGGTAGCATTTTTGTTTCATTGAATTTTTCCCCAAAGAGAAAAACTGGTTTCTGGATCTGAGAGAGATACTTGGAAGATGGCATGATATGTGAAATAGCAAAGAGCTTCTCAGTAAAAAATAAGTTCTTAGTGAAGATGCCATCTAGTCTGGCAGGTCCCATAATCCTTAGTCTGCAATTGGCTTCTATTTAAAAGAGATGAAAAGCTGATGTGGGTGGAAAATCCATCACTGGCAGTATCTGTGTAGGACCTATCAGCCTCAGAGACAATCCTTCCTACCCTGCCCTGACAGTGATGATGATGATGATGATATAAACACTATGGTGGTTGTTTTCTGGTCATTTTATTAAGAGCAGCTGTGTCCATTCAGAGACAAAACCATGCAGACAGACTGTTAAGTCACTTAAATATCATCTATAAGCCTTGCCCAGGAGTCAATTTGTGAAGGGACCTCAGATTAGATGAAGCTGTTCGTGAGAGAGAAGCTGTGATCTCAATTCAGTCACAACACTGAGCTGCTTTTCAAGCCTTTTGTGAACACCAGACAGGGAGCAGCATGTCAAAAAATCTCATGTACTACATATTTTTCCAAGTCCAGATTTAAAGCATTTAAAATTTTTGTCACCATTTGTTCAGAGGAGCTAAGACCTGTAGAAATTACACTACATCAGTTCAGAGCAAGAACAATGCTCTCCTCTGTTCCAGTGGCTGTCCTGCAGCAATGGGCTGTGTGTGATCCAGATGGAAATTGATTGTATGGGGAAATAGATTTTGTGCTCCAAGCATTTCAAATAATCTTTTGCTGATATAGAGTAAAAGTTAAACTGAAATATTCTTTATATTCATAAGGACTGTATTGGCTTGAGTGGGAAACAAAAGCTTAAAAGACAAGACAAATCAAGGGAAAATTAAATTGTCCAGATATTGTATATTTAAAAAAAAAAACTTAACAGTCTTTATTTATTTTATAAGTTTGAAGGCAATAGCAGTGAAGTAATCCTTTCATTGCTATTTACTGCAGTATAGTAGAAGTTGTGTTTTATATTTTTAACACAGTGTAGTGGAACTGGTGTTTTTACACTGCTGTGGTACTTTAGTCACCTGCCACATGGACAGGCATTAAAAGATGGTGCTTTATCCTGAATATCTGAAGTAAATGACCTGTCAGTCTCTAATGAGCCTGCTCCAGGGAAATACATTTTGTTTTACTGCATCTCCAAAAGCACATGCTTAGTTTGAGAGCACACACTTAGTCTGATGTTAGAGAAGGATGTTCATTACAGCCAAATGAGTCAGACATCTCAGTGCTAAACTAAAATAACATTTTCTATGGACTTCAGAGATATTTGATAGCAGCCTTCAGAAGCTTTTGTAAGAGACTGAAGAATTATATAGCTCTTTTGCCTGTATTTCTGACAACAAAATTACTTGAAATTCTAGTTTTGACTGAATATGATTGCTGGGATAATTGCATTTTCTATATTTGCCTTTTATTCTATGGCACATTAATCTAGATAACTGGAAATGTGTTTTCATGGCACGTGTGCCTGACTATGAGGATGATGTGAAAATTTTAAATGTTAGTTTGGGTCCACTAACCCCTTCAAGAAGGAGATGAATTTCACATCAGGCAGCTGCTGAAGAAGCTCAGGAGTGTGACTTGGCTCAGGATGAGGACTCCTTGGCTGAGACATTTCAATATAGGTGTATGCAAATTATCCAGGTGCTCTGTCCCCTCTGGAGGCAGCCAGGGTGGTGACAGTGGGGTCACACAGTCAAGGGACCCTGGCCAGGGTTCAGCCCATCCTAAAGACCTCCTTTTGGGAAGTGTCCCAGTGTTAAATCAATAGGATCAAGGAATCCAAATGCTCACCTCATTCTTTAAAATACTCCTTCAAAATTCTCCATATGCATGGTTTGAAAAGCACACACAGGTTTTACCTTTTTCCTGGGATTTTCTGTGCATCCTGGAATAGGGACAAACAGTCAGCTGGGAGTAGGAGACAAGAAGATACTCACCAGGGACATGAGGGAGTCTCCAAGGACGACAGGATTGACTATTTTCAGCTGTCTGAAATCCTGGGAGTTCTGAGATAAAGAATAAAACCCATGAATTCGAATTTTGTTGTTGTTGTTGTTGTAGTTTGGTGACCCAGTGGCATTTAGCAGTCTGTGTATGGGATGTCATAGTAAAAATCTCGTGTTACCTTCTGGGCTTAAGTTCATAAATAAATTTTATGCAAGTCCAAAATCTTTGGAGAGCCTCTCTCCAACACAGGCATAGAGAAATAATGCAGCCACTCTCTGTACAGCTAAAAAATATGATAAACTACTTAAAGTATAATGAGGAATACACAGTATTTATACAGGATTTGCTAGAAAATACCTGCCACTCTTTGTCAGATGAGGTGGCATGTGTTCACTAAAACTGTCCAGGGACTCTGGAAGTTTATGCTTCTTTTATTTACATACTTGTTTGTGCACTTCTGAGCACAAGACTGAACTTTGCTTATGCTTTTGCTTAAATACACAAATTGCTTGAAACACTAGTTATAGCTGTAAGCAATTTTGTTTCAATTTTTGTGAAGAAGCCATTTTCCAATAGTACTGGGGATGGACATATACAGGCAATGAGTCTGCAAGGGAGAAATCAGGCAATTTCTGAGCACCTGCTGAAGATAAACTTTACTGGCATTTTAATTGGTTTATTTATTTAATTGTGAATGTGGCCTGAAAAAAAATGTAATTATAAACCAGGGTGCAATTGCAACGCCACCAAAGGCTGCAGTCTTTGACATTGATGTTGGCAGGACCAGGAGATGACCATAAAATTGTTTAGAGACCTATAACCTCCAAAACTGCCTGTGTGGGCTGGCAGCCCTCCCCTGAAAACAGTTTCTTTGGGTTGCATTTTTCTTTCCAGTCCTCTTGTTTCCCCAGTGTTTCAGATGACCTCAGTCTGAAACTTAAGATTCTCTCTCCTAAAAAGCTGAGCTGTTGAAAACCTGGCACCATTTTTCTTTTACTACCTTCTTACTTTAATCCTGCATGATAACCCAGTAATGATTCTTACATGCAGTTGATAGGAGGTATGAAATTAGATTTTTTAAATAAAAACACAGTTCAGAGGAACTAACAAACAAGACCCACTTTTTTACTCTGTAAAGACCTTTTGCCATGTAATTACCCCATAACTAACATAATTTCGGCCTAAAGACAAAGGATGCAGCAGAAACCTGCCCCAGAGTTACAAATCAAACACCCAGATTCATCTACCAGAGACAAAAAAGCAGCTCCTGGCTACAAACAATCTTTTGGGTGCTTAAATGAAGAGTTCCCATTTCATCCAGAGGAGGGGATCAGTCCCCAGAGACATGGGATCCTCTCCAGTTGGTGACCCTGATTTTGGTGCAGCTGCCCTGGATTCAGGGCAGTATGTTCATGTGTTACCAGTGTGCAAGGGGTTAGAAGGATTCAAGCCACACCTATCTGTTTCTCAGCTCCATGGGCCTGTGACACTGAAAGGATTGGGATGTTTCACTGAAAGAATAAGTGCCCACCCAGCAAAATCATTAATTCTGGGATCTGGGCAAAGGTGGATGAGACAGAGAGAGCAGGAAACTGCTGAGGAAGGGAAAATGCATCAGAGAATCAACTGGAAAGGACTCAGTTATTCAGATTAATTTGTTTCCTTTTTAAAATCCAAGGATGAACCAGAAAATCATAATTCTTATGGAAGTATAGCTCTCAGTCAGTAATAAAACCAATATGCAAAGAATCTGCTTTGCCACTGATTTCAGTGAGGAAGTGTTTGGAGTCCAGCCAGGAGCATGTGAGGCACTGTAGAAGGGCAGGAGGCTGGGGGTGTGTTGAGCTCAGACAAACCAGTTTGGAGCTGCAGTGTGTGGTGCTGGAACACGATGATTTTTTGACCCATGATAATGTGTGGGTGGTTTGGATGGAGCTGTGCTTCTGTGTCCACTAATCTTTCATAGATTCCAACTCACCATAAATCGGATAATTTCTCTTTCAAACATTTGTCCCAGTGCATCCCATGCAGTTTGATCATGAAAATCCTCAAGAAACACTTGTGCACTCCCCACCACCCTGCAAGGACCTTATCTCCCCTTGTTTCACCAGAGGAGTCTTCCTCAGGTGACTGCAGATCCAGTCATGTGCAAACACAGTTGAACACACACTCTTCCTTTTTTTTTAATTTTGTAACTCTCATTCTCTACTCCAGGACTCTGTGCTCGTCTCTAAGATCTACAGAAAATCAAACTGCATTTATCTCTGTCCCCTCACCCATCCTGACTCTGCCAGCCTTGGGATAAGCCCCTGAGGCACTCCTTGTTTTCTGCTCCTGACCATTTGTGGATACACTGAGTTGAGTTGTGCAGCTCTGAGCTCCAGCTCTGAACCCTCCAGGAGGTTCAGAGCCCTCCAGCAGCCTCCCATTACCTTCTCTTTTCAAATAAAGCAGAAGTATTTGGTGGCATAATTTTCTCATATTTCACCATCATCTACAACGAAAAGATTATAGACATTTGAAAGTGTAGCTATATCCTCTAAGAAGTATTAATGAAACATGAGTTTGTTCAATCCCTTTTTGCACCTGCTGGTACCAGCTGTGTCCATAAACGCCCTGTAGCAAAAGCTTCCATACATTCCATACCTGCTGCATAGTAAAAATATCTTCTTTTACTAGCACTGAACTGATCTATTCTTTTCAAGGAAGTCTGTTCTGTTTTAGCATTTTGGGATTCAGTCAATAATGGTCAACCAAAGGCTCAGACAGTTCATATCACATGCAGAATATTTTAATTATGTGCCCATTGTAGCCCCCTAAATTATAAAATCCTGTTCCAAGAGAATTTCAGTCTGTCCTCCCATTTACCACCCGGGATAAGCCATCATCTCTGTCACAAGGTTCTGGCTGCATTCATGTGTTTCCTTTCCAGCAACAGGAACATGCAAACAGAGTCTTGTAACAACAGCCCAGTGCTAAAACCTCACATCTGTCACCTGAGCCATGAACCTCCTTCCTCTGTAGCTCTGAATGAACCTCAAACTCATCTGCACAATGCCTGCTCTTTCTGGCAGAGACATATTGCTGGAATATATAATGCAGGAGGCACAGATATAGAAATGGAGGGTGAACTCATTGCTACCTACCTGAGGAAAGGAAAACCTGTCGAGCAGAAGGTTTGCCTGAGCTATCACAGTCATTATTCAATGAGGTTTCTCCTGTCATGAAAGACATTTGGAACTAATATATAGAGTTTTGTGTTTCAGGCTCCAGAACAATGTCAGAAACAAATGAAACCATTATTTCATAGAGTTACAACAAGCTGCAAATGGGCACATTTTAAAATACACTGAAAACCTAAGCAGGTGAAAATAAAAGGAATAAAAGAACAGTTTGTACACCTAATAGAGCATTGACAAATCTGATCAATAGTGAAAAAGAATTAATCAGTAAAGAAAAAAGGTGCAAAGGAACATAGAGTAAGAATAATATGTTAGCTTATGGGAAATAAAAATGTTTATTCCTTTGCTGTGCCATAAATCTCCCTGTAGAATCAGGTTCCTGCTGGTTCAGTGTGGTCTCTTGGCATGTGCCAAGTAGAAAGTCAAGGGGTTTGATTAACACTGAATTGAAGAGGACCCAGAAGAGGCTGGCAACCATCTCCTTGTTCATTGCCCTGGGGGAAGAAGGGTTCACAAAGCCTTACCAAGGAATGGCTCATCCAGTCACAGAAAATCCTGATATTACAGGAGAGCTTCTGCAGAGGTTCAGCTTTTTATTTACTCCCAACTAGTCAAGATTTAGACATAGCTTCATGTAGCCAGTTCTGTTGGCACAGTGCTCCTGTATCCCACCACATGGAACATCCTTCTGCCTCCCTGGTGATCTGCTGTTCAACCATCTCCTGTAGTGGAGCCTTCTCATGTGCCTTGGGGTTCTTGTTCACAAAAAGAAGGCTCCCTTCCAGAAGATACTTTCTTGTCACATGTGGTGTTTGATTCTTCTTCTGCCGAGTCTCTTCTATCTCTGGGTGACAGTTCCAGTCACCCAATAAAAGTCAATCACCACATTCACCTGGGAGCTCTGTGTCAAAGAGAGTTCTGCAGGAGATCCTCTCCTTCACAAATAATTCAGTGAGATAAGCATTGTAAGACAGTAGAAGAAGACAGCAGTTAGATGCTGTTCAGTTGTGTTTCCTCCAGGACAGGAGCAGAGAGGTTTCTCCAGCAGAGCAAACAGGGTTTGTCACACAGGTTCTAAAGGCTCTATTCCAAGTGCCCCGAGCAGCTTTTGTGTGTACTTTTGGCTTTGCAAGTGGGAATTGACTTTACAGCCGAGGAACCCGCCTTGCTGCCTGTCTCCCCACAGCTGGAAGGTGTTTGCTTTCCCGGGAGCAAGCAGCAAAAATCCTCAAAACTTTCTCCAGTTTTCAGCGGGCTCTTTGTTCACCCCAGGTTGCTGTCAAAGAGCACTTTCTGGTTTGCGGTCAGTTAATTTTGCGGGCCATCAGAGCGCTGAGCAGTTCTAAATACAACCAATTAACGCTGACACACCCGTTAATTCTGCTGCTTACACAGAATGAAGAGCCTGTTTTTTCCAAGGATGGTCGGAAGTTTTTCTTCGTCCGGGCCATTCCCCAGGGAGGACGTGGGCACTTCTACCACATCGCCATGTCATCCTCTCAGGTGAGCCACTCACTGCTGCTGCTGCTGCTGCTCTGGATCTCACCTGAGGCAGACAGCAATAAAAAGTGGTGTCTGTGCTTGTACTGCAGAGACAGGGAGGTGCAGATGTAGAATTGTCTTGTGCATAAAGGAAAACCTCCAGTGATGCTTTACTGGGCACAAGATAATGTGAATTTTCGCATGAAATATTTAGAAGAAAAAGGTCAATCGGCTGTCTCTTTCCAAACATTGTCATTGTTTTGTTTTGATTTTTTAGTGCCACCTTAGTTGTAGATAAGTAAATCTCCCACTCTGCTATAAAGGGTTAAACAGAAGCAAGTGGTCACTGTGGATTAGAGGAAGGGGTTTGAAGCTGCTCTGTGCTGAATTCACCTCATTGTCTTCAGTGGAGTCATGGTTAAAATGATTCTGACTCTGTTATTTCTATGCCTTCAGATTCACAGAAATAGCAGTATAGTGGTAGAAATTGCAGATGCATGGTTTATTTTTCATGGGCAATGGAGCCAGAAGAGCTCTCCTTTTCAGAAGTTTTAACAATAAAGAAATCTACTTCTCTTCTTCTTTCTGGCAGCCCAACAGTAGCAATGATGACTTACAGGCTATTACATCTGGAGATTGGGATGTGACAAAGATACTGGCATATGATGAAAAGAGGCAGAAAATGTAAGTAAACTTTGGTCTGACAAATCAGACTTCCTTTCTTTAGCCCTGGGCTCTGGGTCAGTTACAAAGTGTTGTGTAGACACTGAAACCTGTGAGCATGAGGAAGTGGGGATAAGAAAGCAGGAGAAGCTGTCTTAATTTCGGCTTAATTTCTCACACTATTACATATATCTTGTGTTATTTTGATTAATCTGTACAGTTCAAACCTCTCTTTCTATGACTATATGCAAAGGAGTAATTTCTCCTGCTGCAACCTCTTATATTAGTCTCTGTAGGAAAGAAGCCTGTTTTCATCAGCCACTTAGTCAGTATTGGAAAGAATCCTTTGTTGACCTGCAAAAACACCAATGCAGTGGGGGGGGAAAAAAAGAAAAAAAAAAGAAGAAAAAAAAAGTATTTA
>VZTR01031108.1:196178-244425 GCA_013400775.1 Chaetops frenatus
AAAAAAAAATAGTTATTTAGAATTAGAAATAAAAAAAAAAAAAAATAAAAAAAAAAAAAAAAAAAAAAAAAAAAAAACCAAACCTACCCTTTTTCACACTGCCTCATTATGCTTGTAAAATAGCTTCTGTAAACATTCACTTTTTCAAATACACTTCAGGAAATTACATAAGAAAATACTTAGACAGCTTTCTGGAATCAAATAACAGATTCCTTTCCAGACAAATTTTTGGATGGATACAAGATTCTCACCTCTCAGTTGCTTAAGGTCACTGAACAGTTGAGTAAATAGTCTCTGGAATACAATAAACTCTGAGTGCTCATTAAGAGCACAGTGCTTCTTCAAGAATTTGAATGCTCTCAATTACCAATAACTTCAGAACAATATAAAGTCATAGAAACATAGAATCACAGAATGGCTGGAAGAGAAGGATCATCCAGTTCCAGCTCCCTGCCATGAGCAGGGGCACCTTCCACTGGGCCAGGCTGCCCAACAAACCTGGCCTTGAACACTTCCAGGTGTGCTCTAAGTAGCAAACCAGCACCAGAGTCCTGTTGGGATTGTAACTGGCCAGTCCAGCAGAAAATGCCACCCACAATTTGTGCAACCAAGATGTGTGCCTAGGCTAGTGCAGCTGGCTGGATGCAGACCAGCAGGGGTGAATATCCTTCCTGACCTTGTTTACTTGCTCCTGTGCTCTATAGTTATCCACACAAAATGCATCCGGGGGATTAATTCAGACCCCACAGGTGGGGCTGAGGTTGGCCACCTCCTGCAGCATCTCTCTTTTACCTCCAGGAGCTGCCCCTGCACAACAGAGCTTGTGTTGTTTATCCAGAAAGGAGCTCACCCCAGTCTCAGCACAAAACATGGACAAGAAATTGTTCTTCAGCTTCCTGCTCTGCCTTCCCATCAAACCCTGGCTAGCTGTCTAACTGGGCAAAGAATAAAACATGGTCAGGGAAGTAAAAAATTCCTCTAGAAAAAGATGAAAGGTCTTTGAAAGAAATTCTGAGCTGTAAATCTTGAGGTAAAAAAGTGGATCTCTTCCACTTGATCCTTTTTAGTCCACTGACATAATCAGTGTAGGACCCAACATTTTCCATGCTTGTTCTAATTGCAGGGCAGTCTGCAATGTACTTTCTTGAGCCTCTCAGTGATGTGTCCCTCTGTATCTTTTTCTAATTAAATTTAAAGTTCCCTTGCTTTTACAAGATCAGGAAAATGTCAATATGTGTGAAGATGCTGTTGCATGAGATACTTCTAAACACCCTTCTAATGGTGCAATTCAATTTTATTTCTCCCCTCCAGTTATTTCCACAGCACAGAAGATTCACCAAGAAGGAGACATTTATACAGGTATGTGCTTTACTAACTTCATATACAGAATTTCCCATTTCTTCAGTTTTACACGAATCAGAAGCAATTGCAGTACAAGCAGGTTCTTAAGATTTTTCTTTAATGGCATTGCAAGATCTTTTAATGTGTCACTGGAAGAGACAGAAGTGTAACCATAGTGAACAAAATGCTTGACACTTGGAAATGTTTCACATTTAGCAATTTTCTCATATTAATGCAAATTTTAAATTGGTCTCAAGATTGAGTGTCACAAAACTTTCTAACAGAATTACTTAGTACATGAAAGAATTCAGAAATACCTAAACTAATGGTATAAAATATTTTTATAGTAGCTCACCTGTTCGTGAAACTGGAAAGAATGAACAATATGTTATGTTTACAAACCTTTTTCTGCAGTTCCAGAAGATTTTAGCATCATCCCTATGTATATGGCAGCAGCTAGCAAATCAGACCAGTGGTACAACCAGTAACAAGCTTAGAGAAGACAATTCCAGCTCTTTATTGTCTGTTATAATATAAATAAGTGTAGAACTATTGCTGCTTTGTTTCATGCCTTCATCCACAAAATTATGACTTCCTCTTGTGGAATTGCAACCATCATTTCCTTTTAAAAACTGTACCTTCCTTCATAACCACCTGACCTTGCAAAATGACATCAGTATCCATTTATATATTCTCTATTCAAGCAGGAGGGGAAAAAAATCCATTACTGCTATTTAAACTCAACCAAATGGAAATACTTTGTCTCCTACTAATGTTGGACACATTAGATTTATATTCTGGTTCTAAAGAAAGGTTCAAGTAATGTTGCTTTCAAATAACATTTGCTCAGTGACCTTCATGGAATTGTATTAACTTTTTCAGTGCAAGCACAAATGGGAACTTCAACAGGAGGTGCCTGTCCTGTGATCTGATTGAAAACTGTACTTATTTCAGTGCATCCTTCAGCCACAATCTGCAATTCTTCCTCCTGACATGTGAAGGTACGTGGTGGGTTCTGTCACTGCAGCTGTTGTGCCTCAGGGGCAGGATTTAGAGCCAGCACTGATACTCTTAAACATCCTGTGCACCTGTGGGCAGCTTTGAAAGACTGACCATGAATATCTGGGTCACATTGCTTTTAAAGATTTACTCTTGATGTTTTTCTTTTATTTTGTATTTTTACTTGTAGCTAGAAAGCAAATATTTACAATCCTTTTCTGTGCATATCTGCACAGAAAATAGAGGTGGACTCCTCTAGCCACCACAGGCATCCTTAAAGGAAAGTAACAGCAAAACCTGGAGGATATAAAACATCAGGAAGTTTATGAGAGAGAAGCCAGCAAGGTGGGGTTGACTGTGGGTGACAGGGACTCAGTTCCAGATACATCAACTAATACTGTGAACAGAGGGATTTAAGGTACAATGGGACAGTTTGCCAAGAGAAGGGAGCTTACAGAAATGTGCCTGATGGGCAATGTGAGTACAGAACACCTGGTGCTGCCCTGCTCATTCATCATGGATCTACTTTAACTTGGCACAGTCTGCAGGTCCAACAGGGATTTCCTGTTTTCAAAATGCCTGAGAGTATCCCAGAAGCTAAGGATATATTTCAGGAGAAAAGCCATTGAGGTTTTCTCCAGCTTTGTTAAGACTAAATGCAGAACTCCACAAAACTTAATCCTATATAATTTAATTATACTTAATTATCTAAAATTGCATACAGAATGCATACACACCAGTCATCTGTTCCTAGGACTGAAGTTGCTCAAAGGTCTGCATGTCCTCTGAAAAAAAGACTTGAAAAGCAGCAATCAAACAAGAAATTCATTATTTTCAACAGCTCAGGAAAGAAGTGAATAGGTTTTGAAGTGATATTAGGAAGGAATTCTTTACTGTGAGGCTGATGATGCCCTGGAAGTTGTTGCCCAGAAAAGTTATGGATGCCTCATCCCTGGAAGTATCCAAGGCCAGGCTGGATGGGGCTCTGAGCAATCTGGGGTAGTGGTGCCCATGGCAGGGGGACATCAGGGCTCTCTGTGGTGATGCAGGGGCTGCCCCTTCTCTGACTGGCTGCCAGTAACTCTTTGTGGTGAACACCAAGGGTAAAGCAGGAACATTTGAGATGGAAAACTGGGAAATAATCAAGATAAAGTGGAGAAGTAGAATGGTTACTTTAGCATAAAGTAAAACAGATGGACAAGGAGGATTGTAAAAATGTGTTTTCCCCTGGAAGGGAATGATGGGCTGCGTGTTGGGGGCATTTAGAGGTATTTAAAAATATATCTGGCAGTACAGTACAGAAAAATAGCATTAACAGGGCAATACACTAATTAATTTAATGGACTAATTATTTTAATGGACTTACCTGTAAATCTGAATTTGTAGTTATGGCAGACATATGCAGAGAAGTGTCATTTGTCAATAAACATTCAGTTCTGTAGTAAATATTATACTTATGAAGTTCTTCTCTTTAAAAGAAAAACCTTGAATTTTCTTCTTGTTTTCATTTCAAGAACAGCTGTCAGGAGCTACCAGAGACAGTGTCCATTTCCTTTGCACCAAGATAATTGTTCTTCTGTAATTAGATGTATTTGTGATAACAAGATTAAAGATTCTAAAGGGCCTTATCAACAGTTATGAAGTGATTTGTTTTTGATTACATCTCATCCACAAAACCTGCAGTGATACCTGAAGAGATTAATGAATTTTATTAGTGTGTACAGTAATCCAATACACAAGATAATGATTTTGCATAATAAACTATGGGCCTGATCCTCAGCTGCTGTTAACAATAACTCAATTATAAGGTCATTAGGGTTAGAGGTGTTTACATCTGCTGAATGTCTTTGTCTGAATTTTCATTATTTAGGACTAAATCCTCAAAGTGCAATCTCACTGTAGCACAAACACAGCACAGCTTCATCTGTGTAGCCCATCTCAGTGTTTCCATTCAGATACCATTAAAAAAAAAAAAAAAAAGGTATACATGAGAAAATACAGAAATCTTGGTAGGATTTCCATTTTCAGTGATTTTATAAAAATATCAGTCCATTGCATTTGATGGAGTTAATCCTTATTTACATGACTGAAAGTGAGAGATCTTTTAAATTATTTGCTCTCAAGCAGTTTGCAGGAATCACTTCTTTTTTGGCACTTTTCATGTTGGATTTGTGTAACTTCAGATGTGTGCTATGGGTGCACTTTCAGCAGGGACAGCTCCCTTTGGTTCCTGTTGCAGCTGATGTGAGCCAGGCCAGGGGAAACCTCTGTTCTGGATGGAGTACAGATTTCTGGATAAAAATACCATCCTGTCAGACTTTGGTCTATATAAATAGGTGCTGTGGTTTCATGGAGAATCACCTGGACCTGTGAATAGGAGAATTCCTTTTCCACAGCACCTCAGGCTGCTCAGCCACAGCTTGGCCATGCCTCCCTTCCTCAGGGTGTTGGGTTATTGCTCACAAGCACTCACGCTCTCATATAGTTTAGATTGACAGGAAATCTTATTTATTCATATGCACATATAACACATCAATAGAAAATCTCCTTGAATGAGGATGTATCAAGGGACCCTGCTTATCCTGTAGCTGGTCAAGCAGACAGAGCAAGCCCACCAGGGTGAACGAGAGTTTGTTTTACAATGTCTGCTCCCCAAGGGCTTCTGCCAGGAGTTCCCATCTCTGCTTCCCCCAAAAAAACCCCACAGCTGGAGCTGGTGTTGAAGACCAGACAGTGTCAAACAAGTACCTGTGGCTGTTTGGTGCTTTCTTCTCTATTCTATGTCTAACATGCATAAATTTGTATCTAAATATGTATAAAATGCATAAGTCCCCATCATATGTATAAAATGCATAAGTCCCCATAATATGTATAAAATGCATTAATATGTATAAAAGCACCCAGAGCTCAGGTCTTGCTGAGTACTCTGTGATTGTGACATGAAAATGTGTGTTCATAGTGATCACTGGTGTACCCCATGTCAGCCCTGAATGTATCTTTGAAGGCAGCTAAAATAAAGTATTTTACTCTAATCAAGCTTGCAAGAGCTTAAAAAATTATATTTTCTCAGCTGCCCAAAGGATAAATGAACAGGCAAATATTTATGGCTTGAAAACAGTTTCTGTGCTGACAGAGAATAACCTCCACCATACCTCCGTTTCACTCTGTCCCTTCCTTTGTGACCTTCTGATGCAAATTTCATTAAGTTTAGAGCCCCAGACATGACTGTGGCTCAGCTGAACTTCTCTACAGTGGATGGCAAAGTTTGTAATATTTGGTCAATCAATCAGTGCTTATAAAATACTCTGTGATGCTTAAGTGAAAGGCAAGGGAAAGGGAAAATATCAATCCTAGAAGAACCCCTAAAAAAACCAAGAAGGCTCTGGAATTGCTCATTTGATCCCAGAGGTCAAGAGCTGGAATTTTCCCCCTCACATCTTCAGTACTTTAAAGGCAACATATAATTTCCCTAAAAGATTTTTTGCTGTCCTGCAGAATACATTTAACAGCATTGCTACCTGGCACAGGCTGAAATGAGAGCAGTGTGCTGTAATAAAAGGTAACCTCCCTTGCAAGAGGACAGTGTAATGCTTACTGTCAGGAGGCAACATTTATTGCAATCAGTCAGTCCCAGAAGGCCAGTTACCTTATTTTTCATCTAATTTTATATGCTCGTGATTGAATTACTGTAGCAGGATCTAAGGAAACATGATGCTTTGCAGACTGCTGTTAGATTATCTCCTCTAGACACGGTTCCAAAAGCAATGTCTGCTTGACCAAGGTCACTCCTACTGTCATTTTCACCATAAAATACAGGTTTACACTTCTGCCTCCTCTCATAAACCAGCACAGGCCCCTCCACTGATTCCCTCTAAGATAAACAGAAATAAAATCTGGATGGAAGTGGTTTGCTCTTTTATACATAAACTTGAGGACGGATTTTTCTCATCTGAAATGGGATGTAAATTGCAATTGCATGAGAAAAGGATAAGAAATTGCAAATTTTGGCTATGGGAAGAAGTTTATTCCTGTTTCTTTAGTGGGACTCAGACATGCAGGGTTCAAGGCTGAATGACACGAGCCAATGAAACACTAAAGCCTATTTTTAGGTGATAGCTCCTTCTCTGAAGGATGAAGCCTTATCAGTTACTACCACTGTAGTCAACTGTGCAGTGTTTCAGTATTTCCATTGTACATGGGTACACTTTGTCTTCAGGGGCTCCTTCCATCTCTCCCCAGTGTAACCCTCCAGCACCATGAAAACTCAACTCCTAAGGAGGCTGTTCACAGGGAAAGCAAGGAAAGAAGCCCTTTCTGGAGCAGGATGATTGATACTCTGACACTCAGGTGCTTTGGCTGCAGTGTCTTCACTCTCATTAAAAAATCTGTGAGATCACAGGGGGTTTCACTTGGACTCACAGAACTGGCAAAAGTTCCCTGGAACCTGGAGTTCAAGTCCCTGATGTTGCAGACAGTGGCATTGTAGCATCCTTTACATAATTTGGTCCTTCTCCATCAACTGACCTCAGCCAAAAATCTGATCCTGACCAGCTCAATGCCCCTGGGAAGATGTGAGGTTCCCCACAAAGAGTTAATGCCTTCTGGCTCTGAGGCAAAAGGAATAGAGGACTGTGCATACATCTCTGCAATTATTGGCATTTAATACACAGTGAAAATGCTGGGGGGAGGGGGATGTTTTTCATGGAATGCCCACCTGCCTGCTAATTAAAGCTCTCCATACCCATGGGTTACCAAGAAGGGGTTAATCATTCTTAGGGATGTCACAAGGAAAATTGGAGGGGAGAGCACTCTAACAAGGGTAAGGGAAGATTTGTCTCATGCTTGGTTGCTGGGGATAGACAAGCTCCTTGGCCACTACACTTGGTGTGTTATTCTTCATTCAGTGACAAACTAGGGCAGAAACAGCTTTCACTTTGAGGATGGAATACAGTGTTACTGAACAAGGAACTATCTTCTTCTACAGTCCTTCCTCCTTTTCCAGATACAGCAAGATTGTTTTGCTCCAAAATGCCATAAAACCACTATTGTTTACCCTGTCTCTCTGAAGATTATCTCTGCTGGAAGCTGTGTCTGTGGTAGCCTTTGTTGTCAGTCTTGTGCAGGCCAAATGACTTTAAAGCTGTCTCTGTCTTTGGAGAAAAGAAAAGAACACAGACTCTTATAAGAAAAATGTTAGAATATTTTCACCTGATTTGGCTGTCCTGTCTGGCACTGTGGTTCTCAGCAGCTTAGCCCAGATGCTGTAGATCAGTAATGACAGATAACAGAAATGAAGCCATTTCTGCCTTTCCCAGCAGGCAGCTCTGCAGCTGTAGCACTACATGTTACGTAGTAACTGAGCTGTGCTTGATGAAATACCTAAAGAACCAAGACAAAAGGAATTTATCTGGGTATATCTGCTTTTCCCCACATGTGTCCTCTGAGCCAGTGATGACAGCAACTCTGTAACTGCACTCCTGGCCCTGAGGCACTGAGGGGTGCCTCTAGGCCTGGGAAATCTTTAAAAATCTTTAGGATTTATTCCTCTTAACGTCCTGCCAGACAAAATCATGTTTCAATCCCATTCACAGATACCAAGTGGTACAAAAGCACTGATTAGAAAAAAATGCAATTTAAGGATCCTCTCTGAGAGGGATTCATAGTAATGAAGGAGCAGCACAACCAAATTAGCCATGATCTGAGTCAAATTCCTCCTGCCACTGGACATTCATTCATTCTGTCTGTGCTTTTATGAGTTTTAAAGACAAAGTGCTGGGAGTTTTTCCTCTATAGGGGAAGCAGGTAGCTATAAAATTCTCACTTCCTTAAACTGTTTCTTGAGAATTTCATTATCTTCTTGCCTCCCTCTTGGTGGAACTTGGAAACACCATTTGGAGATGGGAGCACTTAGGAGCATCACTTGCTGCTTTCACTTAACAGGTTTATGCTGGGCCTTGAAAAGTCCTTTTGTTATTCCACATTTCTTTTCTTTTTCCAGTATTTTGCTGGAGTCAGTAAAGATTTTCACTACCAAGTTTCATCAAGTGATCTGGCTCTGCTTTGTGGCAGGTTGTCCTGACATTGTTTTTAAACACATAGAGCCCAGAGCATGATTTAACAAGGTTCAGCCTTCCACTATGGGGAGGTCTAAACCCATGGTATGGAATCCTTTTAGGGATCCAGGTTGTTCTGGCCACTGATGTGGACACAACACAAGCTCCTGCCCACACAGATGATAGAAGTCTGAAATGTTTGGTACTTCTGGAGTTGACCACAGACAGAGAAATTTTTAGTGTGGGTGAGTCTAAGTCATGAAAAGCATTGAGGGAAATCAGTGTTTTATGATGAGTGGAAACAGTGTTTTATCTCCTGCTTTAGGAGAAGCATCTGTGCTTGTTGGGACCAGGATTCAAACCCAGATTCGTGCCCCTGAACAGATCCATCTCTCTAAACCCAGTCAGGGATTGCTCACTAGCATTTCTCCTGCTTTGATAACATGGGAAGGGCATTTTACTAAAAATCACAAACCAGCACTCCTGGGCAAGGGAACTTTCAATGGAGGCTGGAGGTGGTCAAAAAAGTGGGAAAACTGGGTCATTAATGCAGCCTTATCTGCTGCAAATCCCATAAACATGAGATAAGCTCAGCCAGCAGCTGGATAGGTGGGAAAAACCTTGGAAGCACCAACTTCCAGCATCCAACATCCAGCACCCAGTACCAGCACCCAGCATCATTGGCATAGCTCAGCTCAAGATTTAAACCCCAGGGTTTGTATTTTTTTTTTGTTAATGTCAGCAAACATCAAATTCTGAGCATTTTTTCTAGTATTGTGGCTATACTTCATGGCATTTCTGCGTAAAGATGTTGACCTTTTTTGAGGAGATACATATTTTGGAAAACCTCCTAGTAGTTTATTCTTTCATGGGATTACCAGCTGATTTAGACAGGCATGAATGTGTGCCATAGAAAAGCTAAATTAAAGCAAATAAATCACATGGATTTGTTGATGAATTTCTCTAACAAACTAACATTTTGTTTTGTTTTGCCCATCTACTTATGGCTTCAGTCTGTTTCATCTGCACTTTTTGTAAGTGGTTTAGGGGAAATTTTTACCCTGAAAATCACTTAAAAGATCCCTCTTGTGAAAAATTTGTCTGTAGCATTCATCATAAAACAGGGTTTCTACTCATAAAGACCTTATGAATAAAAGGGTCTGGATACTTTCTGCTTCAGGACAGAAGATCATGACATTTGTCTTTCACTGGTAATGAATCAAATCACATTTTTCTTCAGTTTCTCCATCAAAATCAGGGGGCCATGCCACAGAGATATTTCTGGTAGCAATTTTTACATTTATGGCTCCTTGAACAGAAAAATACTCAATATTTAATATCTCAGGAAATTCCTATACTGATATTTATCAGGATACAAGAAGAGGGAGTAGAGGTTTTATTGCTGGCAAATTAATACTGCACTAAGTTTTTAATTTGAATTATGGAACGGTATGAAAATCCTTTTGCAACCTTTCTCCACATGATCATTTTCATCCTTTTACCAAGTGGGGAGCAGAAGTACAGTGAGAATCAGTATTTTGCCTATGGACACATCTGGAGTCAAGTGTCATGACCCCCATCTCCTTCCTCATATTGCAAGGCAGTGCTCCAAGGAAAAGCAGCACTGACTCCTGGAATAGACCAGAAATGTGTCTCCTTCTGCAGCCTGTCTCCATCCTGGATGGTGGATAATTAACCCTCCTCAGGATTTTTGCAATAATGTACCCATCAGGGACATGTCTGCCCAGCTCCTGCAATAAGGGGTTGGTTCATGCCTTCAGGCAGGAGAATAATGAACCTCTTTCTACATCTTCCTCAGTTCCTTCATTTAATCAGACCTTTTAACCTGTGCCATTTGGGCCAGACCTACCATCCCAGGAAAGCAATGGAAAATCTGGAGATAAGGATATTTTTACTAACTATGGACAAGCAGATGTAAATCAATGACTCACAAAGCACAAATTTATAAAGCAATGTTTTAAACCTCTCTACATGGCCCATGTATTGCCTTAAATAGCATGTAGAAATGTTGTGTGTCACAGTCTCATCAATAACATTCCTGTAACCAGATTATAATTAGCAGTTGTTATGCTCAGGTGAACATCAGTGCAAGCCATAATGGAAGTATACAACTTAGCTCTTCTCTGAATATATTGGGCTATTTATGGACTGTAATACAGCTCCATATTTAAGCAAATATATCTGCAAAAAGCAGGTGAATTGCTTTCTTTGTTCCTGTAGCGGTTTCACATTCACCTGCTCGCCTGCTCACACCAGGCGAGAGTGTAGTGTAGTGGTTTCATGAGAATAAGGATTAAGAGAAATGCAAAACAGGCCTAAACTTCAAAGATAAAAATAGTTTATTAACAAAAAACAACAGAATCAAAATCAACCCCCAGGTGGTTTCTTCTTCCTCCCCCCAGCCCCTCACCCATGATGGTTCCTTTCTCCCACCTCATTTATCTTCCTNATGGTGCTGTTGGATTCTCGAAGTCCTGATTCGGATGTGGATACCTATGAGACCTATACTTACAAACAGATGTTTTTTAAAATAGCTGTTTTATTTTGTTGGCCACATCCAGACATGGAGAATTCCAAGACGCATTTCGGTAACAGTGCTCTGAGAAGTCCTACCCAGCTGCCAAATGCTGGTCAGGACACATGGGTTTGATCTCTTCTTGCTGTCACCAGCTCCTTTAGAGAACTCAAGCAGGTCTTGTAATTCCAGTTTCCTAGAGGTGTTGTGAAAATAAAGTCCACTGCTGACTGCAACACTCAGATCTGCAGTGACAATAAGGGGCAGAGGGGCTCCTCGACAGATAAATCTCCATGGATTTGATAAAGCTCCAGTGAATCTTCAGTCTATTCACTGCAGAGAAACCTTGCTAGCACAGCAGCCCAGCCACTGGTGTGCAGGAGAGCACTCCTGTGGCAGGACCAGCATGCGAAGGGATTAAATGGTACAGGAGAGAGGAGTCAGCGAGGCACGGCCGCAGGCGTTGGCAGCTCCCTGCGATGCCTCCTCTCAACAGCAATCCAGTAACGAGCCTGCAATTACACCACGGGCCTTAATAAGAGCAGGGCCAGCCCTCCCAGGTGCTGGGTGCTCCTGGCTCCCTCCAGACACAGCTGGAGGCCCCCACAGCAGCAAAGAATCCCTTGGTGTGTTGCGGGATGGGGCTGCAGCCAGCCCAGCCGCATCCCTTTAGAGACAGGCAGGGATCTCTTGAACCAGGGATTGGGTTCTGAGTTAGGGCAGCACTACAGCAGTTATGGACAATATAATAACCCATTTTGGCTTAAAGCACGTCAGGATGTGTTATGTGTTTCCACAGCACTGTGAGGGTATCAGATCTGGGAGACCCAGTGCAGCTGCAAGGGGGAATATCCTTCCGTGGCTTTTTTCCACCGGGAGGGTCCTCAGACCTGTATGTGTGTGCTGTTTGCTTCTTGTGGGTGATAGGGAACTACTGAGCTTCTAAGAAGGATTTGAACAAAGAAAAAATTTTCTTGTCAAGTGCCATTGGGCAATATTTCATTAGGAGAGTTTTCTGTTCATAACACCCAAGTTAAAGCAATAGAAACTCTTTTTCTTGCCTTTGAGAGGTGAAGAAGCTGAAGGTCCTTTTTAACATCCCCAGGTAACCACTTCATTGTGACTTGGAGCATCCCTGGCAGATAACCAGGGAAAGCTTGTGGTTGTGAGTACAAAAGCTCACTCCAGGGTCTGAGAACCATATTAAATGCACAAGGGAGGAAATTATATCATTTATATAATCCCTACTTAAATTCAGTAAGGTACAAAGCCTGCTGCCTGGCAAGATTTCTGAAGCACATGTGGTTAGTGTCTACTAAAAATGTCATAAAACTGCCCATCATGGTAGAGGCAAAGCATCTTGGAGAGTCTCACTTCCTACTGAATTCAAATAAACACTTTCTAAGTGCAGCTGGTCCTGCTAAGAGGGCCAGAGCTTGGCAGTTGGGGTGACCTTTGGCAAATATCATGATAAATTAAGTTGTTGAGGTCTAAAAAGACTTAATTGGGTGCTGCAATAACTATTAGCACTGAAAATGAGTTTTATTAACCAAGTCAAGAACCTATGGATATAAAGGTGCAGTAGGCACACCTTGGTTTAAACAAATGTGAAATGCTGATTCCTGGATTTTACTACTAGGCTGTGAACTAGCTGGAGGCTGCAGCTCCATGTAGCCATGCCAGTAACTCTGAAGACCTCAGGCAAGGCTGAGAGCCAGCTTTAAATACTTTCTTTACTTCTGACACCACAAGCAATAACTCCCAGGTGGTGACTGGCAGGAGGAAACTCAGGAGAAGGTTGTTCCTACCTGCTGTCCTGAGAGGTTGTGCTTCCCTGTGCCCCATCTCACCTTGGTGTGAAATCAAATAACCCCCTATAAAGCTCCTTTTTTTATTTTTCCTCAGTAATCTCAGAGGAACACAGCACTGCCTGTCCACAAGGACTGGGACACAAAGTCAGTGCAGTTCCATCCTGTGTCCACCTCAGGGGCTTTTCCAGCAATCTGCTGCCTGTGCTAGAAGCAGGCTCACTCTGAGCTGGGCCCAGGAACTGAACTGAATGAAAATTAAATATAGCATTATTTTTCTTTTCTGCTGGGATTAGTTCTAGAAGCTGTTCTGCTGCTTTACTGAATGACTTCACAAACATTTCTGATCTTGCAGGGGATTGGGACGTGCTGCCATGGGACCAAGTGGCTGAGGTGGGAATGGGAATGGACAATACTAAATTCAATGTCTTAGGGAACCTGAGTGAGGATTTCATCATCATAGAAACATAGAATACCCTGAGCTGGAAGGGATCATTGAAGGATCATTGAAGTCAACCCCTGGCCCTGCACAGGACTGCCCCAAGCATCATTTGGAAGTTTTTTATGGGCCACCTAATGACTACAGCCTATCACTGCTGCACTCCAGGGTAGACTGGTATCTATATTCTATGTTGGTTTTCATCACTTCACCCAGATTTAATGTTGTTTTTTTTAAATCCCACCAAGTGCTACAATATACTCCAATATAAATTTTTGCTACTTGGTTCTTAATGTGCAAGTCTTGGTGTTTCAGATTTTCTGAACTATCTGAGCTGTCCTTGGCTTGGTTCTGGGTCTACAGCAAGGGGCAGAAAGCCAACATTTGACAGTGTGTGCTCTGGGGCTCTGAACACAGTGCAGTCTGTCTGGGCAGAGCAGTGCAGGCGACAGGTTCTACCCTTGTGTGACCACACCAGCCAGGCATCCCGGCCAGAATACCCAAAATAGCTGTGTAGCAAAACACAGGAAGGATGGGAAACGCAGAGATAACTTCTGTTCAAGCACAGCTGAATGTCCTGCAGTGTGCCCAGGGCCTGCAGGAGCCGGGCGTGCCCCAGCCCTGTGCCTGCAGGTTCCCTCCCAGCTGGGTGCTAAAGGGGCACAGCGGCGTGCAGGGGCCTGGGAGGCTCTCCCAGAGTGTGCTCACATCCCAGGTCACTGGGTGAGTGTTATCTGTTGTGCCCAGAGTGCTTTCCCACACGAGGATGATTGCCACAGCCTCGGCTTCCTGCGTAGGCGCTAGCGGGAGGCTGTAATTAGCGCTTCCAGGCAAACCGTGACCTTTTGGAACTTTTCCTGAGGCTTATGAAGCCTAAATTAGTTTCTGCTGTTTGAAAGCATGCACAGGCTTAATCTCTGGGCCCTATTTGTATTATAATTACTGTATAATTCACATTTGCATTCACTTGACTCCTTTTCTTACTTAACAGCCGAGGTTGGCTCTCGCTCCTCGGGCCCTTTGTGCGCAGTTCATGGGTCACAAATCCCGTGGGTGAAGGCAGGCTGGGGGATGCTCATTCCTGCTCCCTCACATGCTGTACAACTGCAGAACAGCAGGCTGGCATGAAAACTCCCTTTTGCACAAACAGAAGGCACCACCAGAGCTTTTTTCTGCAGGAAAAGAGAGGATGGTATCCTTGGTTTGGAAGTTGGATGAGAACTTCGTCTCTATCTCCTGCTGGCAGCACAGTTATGACTATAGTTTGAGACTAATTAAAATGATGGCTTTAGTTATTATTATAGTCTGAGATTAATTAAAATGGTAACTTTTGTGGATATTCCAGTACATTTTTTCTTCCTTTAAGCAGACCACTCATTTATGTTATAAAGTATTTCACTCTATACTTGTACATTTTTAATGTGGTGTAAACTCACCATAAATGCTCAGTGACATAAAAACAGGTGAAAAAGAATCCAAACTAACATGCATGAATATCTAACGATAAAATTAATATAAAATGACTGTAATTTTCAGTGCCTGAAAAAAAATATTGTGCAATTAAAGCACAACATGTCTCTCCTCTGAAGCGGCCCCATTCTGCAAAGGACTGTGTTCCTTGCTTTTACATGTTCTGATCCTGTTTTCATTTTGACTCCTGCCTGTAAATATGAGCTGCCTGGCATTGCCCAGAGCAAGGTGATCTATCATCTGCTTCCAGCCAGGGCTCCTGTCACTTGGTCATTCCGTACACATAAAATTTTATCTGAGCTCCACTGGCAGGAGATAAATGACCATGACAACAGGCTGCCTCTGATGCTCCAAATAATGAAGCTTCACAAATCAGGCAGAAGCCTCCTGCATGTCAGGACCAGGGTGCATGTGCGTTGTTTCCAGCTATATGAGCAACCTTGGATGAACTCATTATTGTGCAGTGGGTAGTACAGATGTTACCACCCCACAAGATTTAAAGCTTCCTCTGAGGAAAACTGCTTCTTTCACCTTGTTTCCCAGCTGGACCAGCTGGAAGGTTTATTGCTGGCTTTGGTTTTCTGTTTGCATGGTACTTGTTAAGCCCTTTATTAATGCAGTTAGTACATTAAGGGTATATTAAAACCTGAGAATTCATGAGGGGAAAACAGCTTAATAACCAGACAATGTGAGGCAATGATATTTATGCATTGTTGGTGGTGGTTTTTAGGTTAATATCCAACATCAGTTATTACTTAATTAGCTAGGAAATCATTATTTTGTTGCAAGAGGATTTTACTTATGGAAAAGAGTAAATTAAGATTATCTAAATCAATGTATACTGGGTTTTTATGGAATAAACCGAAAATACAATTTATTTTTTTTCAGTCTGTTAATGAGGTGTAAATGGCATTGAGACAGAGTATTTTCTTTCATGCTGCAGTTATAAGGAATTACCTTTTTTTCCTTGAATATCATAGAATCATGGAATGGTTTGAGTGGGGAGGGACCTTAAAGCTCATCTTGTTCCACCCCCTGCCATGGGCAGGGACACCTTCCACTAGACCAGAGAAGGTCAGAGAGCACTGTCCAGCCTGGACTTGAACACTTCCAAGGGTGGGACAGCCTCAGCTTCTCTGAGAAACTTCTTCCAGTACCTCACCACCACCTTGTGATACTTTTTAAATAAGAAATCACAAAATCATAGGAGGATTCAGGTTGAGAGGAGCTTTTGGAGGTCTCTAGTGGAACCTCCTGCTCCCAGCAGAGTCAGAGAAGACATCAGACATGGCTGCTCAAGGCTCTGTCTAGTCTTGCTTTCAAAGCCTCCAAGGATGGAGAGTGCACAGCCTCCTTGGACATGCTGAGCCACCCAGTGACTTTCCAAAGTAGTCAGGGAATATAGATAATGCCAGACACATACCCCACATACGGTATTTCTTTTATGACTAGCAGGTACTAATCCAATAAGAAATTTATACTTTAAAAATAGGGACAAATGTTAACTTTTGGTTTCATCTCTTTCCAAAGTTTGCAGAAATCCTGGATTAAAACTGATTTGAAAGAGGTTGAATTGAGGTATTCAATTAGAAATAGCAGGAAATAGAACAGAACCTGGTAAAAGAGAAGGAGTTGAGCATGGGGATTTTTCTGTTCAGATTCCATAGATTGGACCAGCATACTAAAACAAAATACCTCTTGGGAAGTCAGGTACCCCCATATGAACTGGAGTTGTTCCCTCCTGCCTCTGGTACTTGCAACTCCAGGGGTGCACTGTCATACTCACAAACTCTGCAAGAAAATTCTCTTAACCCACCTCCTCTTCAGAGCTGATTCTATCACTACAATGGTTATATACCTGCTCCATGCCCTGGACTTTGTATGTTTTCCACATCCTTCTCTGGATCCATCCACATGCATTATTGCATTATGGCTTTTTAAAACCTGAGCCAAAACCTCATGAAAAGGAGGAAATGCTCAGCCCACTCATTGGCTGATATTGATTAAGAAGGAGAAGAGAGAGATTAGTGAAAGAATTGTGAGTGGAGGTTAAGTACCAGCAAAACGAACAGGAAGTAGATTATGATGAAGAGGAATAAAAAACTAATTGGAGATCAGCAGCAGGGTTCATTAGGAGCTGGTCTGGGGAATAACCTCACTCAGATTGTTCCCTGGCAACCTGGGAACCCAAAGCTGAATGAAGCTGGTGGAATTTAAGACACAAAGCTGATAAGCAGCATCAGAAGGCAGAGATAAATACTAGAGGATCCAAATGTCTTGCAGGGCTGGAGTGGGAGACATTAATAGTGCAAGGAGCAAAATAAGCACATGGTGACTCAGGGCAAGAATTTGTCTTGTATGTTTGAAGCTCAAAAGTTACAAATGCCTCAGCAGAGCAGATGGGTGCCTGGGCACACAACACTGACCACTGGATGTCTGCAAACTGCCTACCTGCTGTGGTCATGGAATAGATGAATGCTCTCTTAGAATGGATCAGGCAAGGAATTTTCCATAGAATGGGCAAGTAGCGGTTTCACTATAAAAAACAATTAGGGCATCCTCAACAGCAGGGCTAGAGTTCTGGTCATCTCTATTCAGGAAGGAGGAATTGAATGTAAAACACTCTTACATCTTAGAATAAGATGAAAAGAAACGTTGTCCTACAAAAGGGAGTGAAATAATCTGATTTATCTAACTGGATGAGAGCTTTAGGGGAGACGTGTCCATTCTGACTAAAATGGAAATACTCATGCTTAGTAGAAAACAGATTGTTGGAACAATCCCAAAAAGGTGTAAATTAGAGTGACAGCCAGTACAGCTTCAAGTTGGAAGGCAGCTCCTTGCTCCAGAAGAGCAAGACACCAGAAGGAATTACATCAGCAAACACAATTATATTTAGAGGGTGTTTGTCAATGCTTTTGTATTGACACACAATTTCCTGAAGCAGCAAGGGAGGATCTTCTCAGACCTTAAGACCCCGTGTCCTTTAGAGGCCACAGGACAGAGTGGGGTGATCTGGTGAGGGCCAGCCCAGCTTCCCACACTGCTGTTTGCAGGCTCCTCTCAAAATCCCATGGAAAGGACTGAGGTCCTGACCACACTTGTTCATTCGAGCAATCTTTTGAAGAACCCACCAGGCCTGTTTTGTGCAGTGGAATTAAGACCAAATCTCTTGTTCATTTGCCCTCTAGTCACTGCTAACTTATGCTGCCTCAGAGCAACCAGATTTATTTCTGCTCCACATAAAGTAAGCATGAAATTTATTACCAGTATCACACAGGGCAGAGACAAGCAGTACCATCAGAGTGGTTGCCCGAGAACAAGCTAGGATTGATTATTTTACAAGACAAGTTACATTGGAGGAAGTAGAGATTTGATTAAAAAATTAAATGCCTTGGGGAGGGTGAGTAGCAGCATAAATCTGTTTGATGTTTATGTCAACAAGGTTGCCAAAGCAAACAGCACGAACATCTGTCCATAGCGTCGGCTGGAAAATACTGCAAATGGGGAAATATTTTAATTGTGAGCAGTGGTTCACAGAACTCCCCATGTCTTTATTTATTAGGCTGATAATATCACCCCAACATATGAACTTTATGCAGCACGTATAAATAATTCATGGATTAGCAAATAAAGAGATCTGGAATCTGTACACAGAGATGGCTGTTGCCAATTATCTCACTTGTGCAGAGCCAGACCCTTTCAGCTCCCATCGCTTGCAGCTGCTCTTTTAAATCATTCATCAGTGCTTAAGAGATATGCTGGTGGCACTGGCAGAGAGTATTTGAATTTTCATTGTTTACACACTGTGAATTTAGCTTCTGGTCTGATATTATCTGCAGCGTTGAAGCCTTTGAGAATATAGATGAGAAGAATAAAACAATTCCTCTTTTTATCCTTTCTAAAGACTCCTGTAATTTTGATTAACTTGTCTTCAATTTTACTTCGTATTCTTTTTATAATCACTACTTTTATTTTAAAGTTATAATAACTGATATAATTCCCTGTGCTGCTTAGATCATGAAAACATCAGGAATACTCTGGAGTATAAAAAGTATTGCAAAACAAATGTCTGGTAAATATTTTCTTCAAGGTTTTAAAATGATTTTGCATTTTTATTCTAGAAATCTATACTTATCACCTAAATATCTAAAGTTGCTTCTTTCAAATCATGTTTACGCAGAACCCTCTTGGAAATAATGATAATAAAAGCTGCTTAAAAGTTGATGACAAACCAGTGCTTCTTCTTGTCAAATTACTGAAGCACTGAGTTTCTGTGCCCATTCAGATCACAATGGGTAGCACCTCCTTGGTGATAAATTTGCCTGTTGTCATATAGCAATATGGCTCAATTTACTTCTTGCATGGATAATTACAGTAATGGTTTTAAAGTCAAAGGCCTTATGATAAACTCAGACTTCAGCTGTATTAATTGAAAATCTAATTCCTGCAACTAGAGTCTTGTGCAGCATTATTAACCATGCATCTGTCTGGGATGTACAGGGTGTGTCTATACACAGAAGTTCTGTCAACAGTTTTGCTCCTTTCTCTTAAGCTATAAATAAACACCATTCAAACTTCTGTCAGGATGCTGGAGTTGGCTGGTGCAGTGCTGGAGGCAGGAGAGGGGGATGCAGTGGTGTTCAGGCACACCCCATCCCACCCCTGACACTGGGATGCAGAGAGGGATAACAGGGGCCTGTATGGTGCCACCTCTAAAAATTTTGGTGGAGGTGGCAGGGAGCAGCAGAGCCAGGTCCCACACCCTGGGGAGTGTCACAGCCCTGCTTGTACCTACCCCTCTGGGGCAAGAAATCCAGCAGCATCATCTTCACCGTGTCACGCAGAAAGTGGATTTTGGGAAGAGTCGTGAGGTTATAAGGTGTGAGCTGGGTCTCTCTTACCTTTGTAAATCAGGGCAAAGCAGCTCAGTATCTGCTTTACTTTCTTAAAGTGGAGCACCTTGTGTTTCATCCTTCAAGAAGCACAGGTGAGCTTTATCCTTCAAGAATCCCAGTGCTCCCATTCTTCCAGGACCTCTGTGAGCAAGAGAGCAGAGCATTCCCAGGGTTTCTGTGGGGGGCAGATAAACACAGGGGCTTCATCAGTGCTGATTAAAGAACAGGAGCAGCAGAATGTGCCAGGGCTCAGGGGTCCCCATCAAATCCCCCTTTGGATGGGCTCTGGAGGAAGGAGACATGGAGCAGAGGATGTCCTTGCTGTGCTGCTGTCAGCTCCCAGCAGCTCATTGAACAAATCAGGTTTCCCTCAGATCCACAATGACAGTGGATGGCATTTAGCAGATGGCATGTGTAATGGGACTGTCACACCAACACAGGTTTAAAAATAAAGCTGGGGAGGCACTTAATGAATATACAATTCTCATTTCAAGGAATTCTTTCTGTCCCTGTCAGGCGTTAGGCACTCAACTTGTGAGTGTTGAAAGACTTCTGGTGTGTGTGCATTAAAAGACACAGTCCAGCATGTAACTGGCTTGTTTTACTTTAAAAACTGGCATTGAAATAAGCAATTTATGTCATTCCTAAAAAAAAAGTGGCTTTTTCCTCTTCTCGATGACTTTCAGCTTGCTCACAAGTGAAATACCTTAATATGTTCTTTAGCTGGATTGTTGTCATTGAGAATATTTAATATTAAGAGTATTCCTTCTCACTGAGATTATTTTACTCTGTACTTTTCTGTCCTTACCATTTTTTCTTGCTTGTTAGAAAATAAAATTTAGGCTAGTCAAAAATCTACTTTTTCAAGGATACTTTTTTTTTTTAATTTCATCTTACCTCAAACTGAATGTCTTTATATAGGACTTCACTTAAAAGCATTGATTTGGGGAGCTGACATAGTAACAGTAGCAGTAGTTAGTAGTGAGAGACTAAGGAGACACAATATATAATACACATAATTTTCTAAACTACACACTATAATTTTTCTTTATTATTAGTTTCTCACAGCTTTTTCAATGCCAACAAAAAAAGAAAAGGAAAAATAAATTAGAAAATAAAAGGACTATATGCATTGTATTTCTCTCTTTATCCCTTTCTTTTTGATGGCATTTTGGTGTTAATTAAAGGACTGCTCTAGCTCCAACTGAAATCATTTGGGAGGGTTCCTTTTATTTTCAGTGATGATTTTATCATGCCCATGTTTATTGGGTTTGTTGCTTTTCCAGCAGTCTGGCTTCTGGGACTGCAGGGAAAAAGCAGGGCAGATTTATAAATAAATATGGTCAGCATATCAATGTATATCAGTAGGAGAAAGGTAAATTCACCTAAATCCTGATGAGCAAACCTGTTTTCCTTTGTGCATTATAATCCATCTTCCTGCATTCTAAAAAGTGGTGCTAACTAAAGAATTTGATTGTCAGGGGAGGAGATTCTCAATTTCAAGGAAACAAAATCAGGCTGCCATATTAGCCAGCTTAATTATAAATAAAATCCTTTTCTGCCTTTTCTCTGTATAGGTAAGGTCTGGAGGGAACACTCCTGAGTGCCAGCAATGGGATGTGGGTTCTTAGCAACACAGGGAAAACCACCGACACAATTATAGCACCTGAAAGCTTTCCTTGCTCTCAAGAACTTATTTCATGTTCCAAACCAGTATGAATGGCTCACAGGAACCTGCTTTTGTTGCCATTTGTGTGCACACTCTCAGTTACAGCATTTCAGGGGAATTTTCTCAGACAGCCCTACACAAATTGCTGTTGCAGAAATGAAGATCCCCCAGGACTGGCTTGTAGGTTGAAGGACTTAAGAAGGCAACTTAAGAGGTTTGGAATCTCAGTGAATATGAGTCTCTTAAAGCTGTCTTGCTTTTGAAGCTTAAAGAATGCTGGGTTTTTTGCTATTCAGTGCTCAGTTTTGGGTCACTCACAACAAGAAGGACACTGAGGTGCTGGAGTGTGTCCAGGGAAAGGCAACAGGGATGGGGAAGGGTCTGGAGAACAAGTCCTGTGAGGAGCAGCTGAGGCAGCTGGGGGTGTTTAGCCTGGAGAAGAAGAAACTCAGGGGAGACTTTATCACTCTCTAAGTCACCTGAAAGGAGGTCATAGCCAGATGGGAGTTGATCTCTCCTCCCAAGGAAAAAGTTATAGGGCAAGAGGAAATGGCCTCAAGTTTCACCAGGGGAGGTTTAGATTCGATAATAGGAGAAAAATTTCTTCTCCAAAAGGTTTGCTAAGCATTGGAACAGGCTGTCCAGAGAAGTGATGGAGCCACCACCTCTGGAGGTATTTAAAAGTAAATGTGGCACTTAGGGACATGGTTTAATGGTGGGCTTGGCAGTGCTGGGTTAATGGTTGGACCCAATCATCCCAGAGGGGTTTTCCAACCTGGATGATTTCATGGGTCTGTGATTCTGGGATCTTCCCACACACAGCCTCCTGGCCCTGCTGCTGGGATCTTTGCTGGGCACACAGATTTCCCCAGCTGTCCCCATTTGCTGCTGTTGTACCACGTTCCATTATGGGGAAAGGGAAGGAAAGTAAGATCAGCACTGTCCCTGAGGTGAAGAATTCACCATTTCATCTCTGCAGGGCTACTCCCACCCTCCTGAGCAGTACTGTCAGGCTCAAGGGAAAGAGTACAAACAGGTATGGGAGCAGCATGTGAGTGGCTGTCCTGGGTCAGCCCACCCTGGCCCAGTGCCCTGTCTCCAAGAGCAGTCACCAACAGTGACAGCTGGAAAGCAGGGAGAAGGAAGCTGACAACCACAATATGAACTTGATCTCATGTACCATCCCATTTTTCTATCAGTCAGCGACTTGATGATTCTCTGAACAAGAAGATGAACCCAGATCACTGTGCTAAGGACTAAAGCACTGGTCTACAGCATCCTGTGGTAAAAATTGTGGCATCCTGAATGCTGCAGCATCCTGTGGCAGTGAACTGGGTGGTTCAGTCATGTGCACTGCATAGCAATGATAATCCTCTTTGTATAACACTGACTGATTTCAATACCCAAATGTTGCATTTTAAGACAGACTACGTGGCCTTTTTTTAGTGTGAGAGCCAAGCTGGTGTTTAATACAGTAAGAAAAAAATAATTTGCAAAACAGCAACATTTATCCATAGCATACAAAATGTAAATGCTTTGTGTTGTGATGTCTGGGTGTCATTAGAATAATTTTAAAGGCAAGTGATTTAATTGTGTTTGTGCTAATTACAATGTTTACAAATTAGGGAAAGATGCATTTAGTGGTCTGCTGGGAAAGGGCTTTGAAACCTCACATGTCTTTGAGTCTATAGTACTGTCATTTAGTCATAAACTGTTCCTAACACCAGGGTGATTTGCTTTTTAGATTACTCTTGCATGAAAAGCGAGTCTCAGGAGCCTTCAGCTCCATGGAATTCAAAACCAGGTTCATGTGTGTCTGTGTGTGCTTTGATAGAAAGTTAACCAAGCTCTTTTCTTCTCCTTTTCCAGGTCCCCGTGTCCCCATGGTGACTGTTCACAACACCACAGATGCACAGAGTAAGAACGGGCTTGAGCTTTCTCTTCTGAGAGAAGTAGCCAGGCAGGACAGTGAGATGTAGCTGCTCTTTGCTAAACTTACACTCCTGGGGGGCCCAGACTCTGCCTAAATGCAAGTTCTCTGCAAGGCAGAGGGACTTGCAGAGCTGTTGTGCTGCCATCACAACAGCTGCTGTTTGGGGTAAAAAACACATGGGTTGGGGCATGATGTTTGTTATCCTCTTTCTCTGAAAAATGCACAGTTCAAATCCCTCTCTGTCGTTTTGCTAGTCTTCCACTGATTTTGTTTTGTATCCCATATATAAGAAATAAGACAAGGAGATAAGATAAATATAAAAAATATTTAGCTTAATCTGTGGTTTTAGTAAAATCACTCTGATACGAATTGTCAGAGACAGTGCAGAGGAGTGAGCCCCACAAGTGGTGTCTCTGCCTGGTTCCCTGATCTGTCCATGGAGATTGTAGCACCTATTGTTTGGTAAAGCTTTGTCATGCTGATAATTTACTTCTACATCAGTGTGAAGCTGGAATTATTCCAAAAATAGGTTTCTTCCCTCAAAATAATTGCTACTCTCTATAGCCTTTACCAGACTGGCAATGTAGAGTCCAGAAAGCCATGGAGTTTCTGGGATTCCACTCTGGCAGAGTGTGGCTGTGAGTCTTAAATGAAACAAAGATTTAGCTGCTCCTATCATTTTAATGGGAAAACATCATCTTTCATTTCAAGAAAGAGTTTAGCCCAGCCTTCACTGCAGTTAGGGACTTCAGGCACTGATGTGACACAAATATTAAGCACCACCTTTGTTCTCTTTCTAATCTGCTTTGTACATGGTCAATACCAGTTTATCAAGTATCAGTTTCATTTACCTGAATTTATAGCAACTCACTGCTCTTGTCTCAAAAAAAAAAAAAAAAATAGAGGGAGCAAACCAAGACATTTGGCACTGAAACTAAAGGTTTAGTATGAAATGCTGAGCTGCTTCATTTCCCACTGAAGGTAGTGAGTGTCACAGGAAAGGCTCTTTGCACAAGAGAGTGTCAAGTCCTTCTTCTTCCCAGCAGAGCCTGAGCTTGGCCGTGCCCTGCCCAAGGATAACCCCAGAGCAGCCCAGCTGATGCCCACAAGGCCCTTCAGCCAGGAGAGTTTCTTCTCCCTGACCTGCAGCTCCAAAGTCGTTTTCTTTCTCCCCCACTTTAATTAAAACACCTTAATTTTACCACAGACATGGAGATGTCTGACTGGCTATACCAGCATGGGACAGTGCTCTCATGAGCAGTGTTACACCCTCCTGTATAGTTTTATGAAATCCTTTTAGGTAAATAAGAGACAGACAATATAAAACAGAAACAGTAAATGAAGGGCTTTAAAAAGTAAAACAAAACACACCAGGACTAGTTTGACAGATGCATATGGGTAGCATCTATTACACAGAGAACAAAATCTACTCATGTGCAGAACACATCCTCTACTGAAATTCATGACCTTCTGCATACAATTACCATTTCCCCTGGTTCTTTTCCTTTTTTTTCCCTCATTCTTTTGCTTTTGAATAAAGGGCAACTGGCAGTCACATGTTACTGAATTTACTTATTTAATATGAGCCCATTACTCCATAAAAGGGAGTTTGCCTCTGTATTCTGCAATAATCTGATAATAGTGAGTTGCACTGAATATTAGACCGTGCTTACATTTAATTAAGCAATGACCATTTGTACTCCACAGACTCAAGCTCCCTGTGGTCTCAAAGCAAAAAGGAAAGTCCTTTAGGAGATATGCCAATCTTTTTTTATTTCCTTCACAGTCTTCCTGGCTTTCTGTGAATGCAATTATATGAACAAATAAAACGGCTTGACTAAATTCCCCTACGTGGCAAGCCCCTTTCTGCTGATAAAGCTACTTGTGTGTGCCATAATTAAATGAGAATCTTAATATTTAACTAAACATAATAGGTTGTTGCTTTGGCACTTTTGTGGGGGTTGTGGTTTTCATAAAGAGCCAGGCTTTGCAGAAGCAGGGTGAATAGTCACTCAATCAATATATTACTGCTGAAAGACCTCTGAAGTGTTTTTGTCTGCCTGTCCAGAAGAGATGGACAGTGGAAGCAGGATAATCAATGTTATTTGAGGAGCTGGGGTTACATGTGTTTTATCAGTGTGTGTCAAAAGGGAAGTTACAGTCAGGGACACACATAATGTGGTGTGAAATCTCACACCCTCCTTGGGTTCACGTGGCAGAGAAGATGCCCTGGATCCCCCTGGTTCCCACCCAGACTAATGCCAAGGGAATGAACACTGCAACAGACTCCCCAGACCAGGATTCACTCACCCCAGCCTTTGAATCCCTCCTCCATGGGGCTCAGGATCTTTGCCATCACATGGAGACATTTCCCACCATGTCAGACACACAGCCTGAAGTGTCTCCTAAAGAGGGGCCCTTTCCCTACCAGCTGGAAAGGGCTTTTTCTCTCTGGTGCTGGAGGTGGCTGCTTTTTCTAGAAGATGCTCAGCAGGTAGAGCACATGGCCAGGATGAGGGCTTAAAAGTTAAATCCCAGGAAGGAATCCTCTATTTCTGAGGCAGAGAGTCCTCAGGTAAGACACACAAGCAAAATGAAAAATTTTTGAAACACTCCAAAAGCCAAGACAGCTCCAAAACCTGATGTTGCAGGTTTGTGTGACTTTTGTTCACCTTCCTCCCCCTGTGGCTTTCCTTCCCATGGATTTTACCTTGCACAGCAGTAGCACCTTGGCTGAAGCCCTCCAAAGTCTCGTCCCTTTCCTATTTATTATGTGTAATTTGGACATAGACTTATTTTGAGACTTCATTTGAGGTCTAGCATTTCATGGCAGGTGGATGTCTGACTGGGACCCATGGTAGTGCCCCAACACAGCAGGTCACACTCCCACCTCCTGCAGATCAGCTGAATGTCACTTATTTCAGGAATATAGCTTTTTGCCAATGCAGAACTTGTAAGGGGTTTCAAAGACTTAACTGAATGAGACATCTGTGAGGACTAGAAGGAAATCTGTTTGTAAGGAAACTTGTGTTATATATATCAAGGTGTCTATAAAATGTTAAAATGCATTTTCACAAACTTCACCAAAAGTTTGTGTGATCTTGTCCTTCTTCTTTCAGAAATTTTTGAGCTGGAGGTAAATGAAAATGTGCAGCTGGCTGTAAATGACAGGCAAATGCCTAAGGTAGAATACATGGAAATCAAGATAGATGATTACAGTAAGTACCACCTTTCTTCTCACTTATTTTTCTCTTTCACTGCTGTAGCTGTGAAATGATACAGCCATCCTGGGTAGACTGGCAGGAGGAAAAATGACTTTGACTCTCAATAAACTCACACAGTTTGCAAAGCACTCTCCTGGAATGTGCTACATAAGGAGGTTATTACAGAGGCAGAATTTGATGAGAATTCAGCTGAAGAAAGGCAAAATGATAGGGTTGGGGTTTTTTTCCTCTTAAAACTTTTTTTGTGGAGAAAAAGCCACTCTGGGAAATGGCACAGTGAGGTGCCCCCACTGTTGGAGGCATTTGCCCTGGGTGTGTGTGTGTCACCTGAAATGGGTTTGGAGTGGGATAATGTGAGTGCTTGCTGGCTGCCTCTCAGAGCACCATCTGAGCTGCAGTGAATAAAGATGACTCTCCCATGGCTGCCCACTGGAGTCACTCAGGATTCTTCAAAAAAGCCGTATGATTTGGGAGAGTTAGGAAAAAACCAAAAAAGCTTTATGAGAAAAGACCAAGGCGATTTCACCTGGAGTAAAGAAAGCAGACACTTGGAGCAGTTTGCACCTGCAGGTGGTGTGTTATTTCTGCCCCTTGTATAATCATTCCCCACATTTATATGGATGCCAAAGAGAGAGAAAAGGCTGGTGGCAAACAGCCAACTGTAAGCCTGTCTCTGTAGTTGTACCTGAAACAAACTAAAAAACATCTCCTCTGGCTCTAAGCAGATAATTTACCTATATGGGGAAAATCCACATACTCAGAGATGCAGAATGGCTCCCCAAAATCCCAGCCTGTATGTATGATGGCAATTCTAGAAAAAAACCCCAAAGACCCTGGGTTCAAAGTGTGGCCCATAGTGTTCACCATACCACGAAGGAGTGGATTTCTCAGGCCATAGGCAGTGAAGTGGAAACAGTGAGCTGTGCTGGGGGCAGGTTACTGATTTCAGCCATTTCCAGATGTTATAAAATGTGGAGCAAAGCTGAGAGATGGTTGCCATTTAAAAAGGATAACAATGGCCCTAAAATGTTCTGTTTGCCACACGAGCATAAGGAACATAAACCAGTGCATAAAATAACAGGAACAGACGTGCACTTCCAGGTTTTATGGACAGGAAAGGATGAGTAAAGAGCCCATATTTCCCCCCATGAGCCAGCTCATGTGAGACTGGCAGTTTATTAGGGATAACTCAGCTTGATAATAAATTTCTTAAATGCAGGTCTCATTGCAATTCTGCTCATTTAACCAAAAATCTGCTTGTGTGTAATAAACACAAACTGGCCTCAGCCATGTGGCCACTCTGCTGTGCCCTCCCTGTGTTTCCAAAGCTTTGGGCTGAGCAGCCTTGCGAACACTGCACATAGCACTTAGTAATACTTAAAGTCAAACAATGGCCTTTTTGGCTGTCCCTGGGCCATTGATCCAATTTGCAGCTATTAGCATTCAGATGGAATAACTAATTAGGCAGAGTGTCAGACAACGATTGCAAAGCAAACCACTTAAACCGCACTGCTAATCTGTGTATTAATCTACTGAAAATGCTCCTAATACCGATTTAATTGCTGAGCCTTTGCTAATCTAGATTGTAGTTAACATTTCAAAAATAAACGTGCTGTCATGGATGCAGAGAGTGTTTGTATGGAGGCAATTTTGGGTGCTGGTACAAAGCCACAGAAGTGACATTCAGTTAAAAGCAGCTTTAGTGATCACATCCCTCCTTTACATTGATTCTGTACCGGTATAACAGCTTGGGCTTCAGCACCCTTGCCCCCTCTTTACAGCAAAATTTAATCCTTTGGAAATTAGGATTTAAATACTTGTTTCTTCTCCCTCTGTCTTCACACCATTATAGCAAAATAATTCTATTTCTCTCCCCCAGCCACCGTACTTAATTGGGTTTTAAATTACCATTTTCATTGCCAATTTTTCTCCTTCTCTGCTGCCCTGAAATATTGATTTCTGTCTGCGTCACTCATCCAGCTGCCAAAAAAAGGAAAGTTATAGCTATTGACAGATGTTAATTGACTGCTGTAAAAGTGATACATGACTGAGCAGCTTGCACTGTACTCCCCATTTACATTTCTTGTCACCTTGGCTATCACAATACTGGTCTTGCTTTTGGCAACATCTGTGTTTCTAAGGTGTTTTTTGCCCCGCCCTCTGAAGAAAGGCCATTTTGCTCCTACTCATCTGTGGCCAAAACACCAGAAAAATCTATTGGAATCATGTCAGCATTCCCACATCGAAGACATGTTGTTACTTGTTCTTTTTTTGCTTAGGATTGCCAATGCAGATCTTAAAGCCAGCAACCTTTTCGGACACCGCACACTACCCCTTGCTTTTGGTTGTGTAAGTTCTTGCTTGTCCTTTCTTTCTGTTCACATTATCAGGGCAGCGTGAACATCTTGGCCATGGTCAGAAACTTTTAAGATATATTTCATACAAGGAATGCCAGAGTCCAGCACATTGGTCCCTACTCTGTCCCACTTCACAGCTGGGAGAGGCCAGATGTGCATCCCTTCTTTCCCATGTCTTAGCCAAGGTTTTCAGCTCCCAGGAGGGCACCCTGTTGAAATCCTGCAGAGTAAATTGTGGATTGGGTGAAGGTGTTTCATGTAGATTTCAATCATTTGTGGGGCAGAAACGGGAGGAGGAGGAATACAAGATGTAGTTTGACTTTCTATCCTGATGCTTAGGGCACCCACCTCGTGATTAACAGATGATTTTAGAGTGGAATTCAGTCAGCCTTACTAGAGCTTAAATTTTAGGTGCCCTCATGCAGAAATGATTCCCTCGTAAGTGCTGGTGTTCCCTGAAGTGGCAGTAAAGAGAGAGCTGGAAACCTTTGAAGATCTCCACAAAGTTAGCATTTATATTAGATAGGTAGGTTTTCCGCCTGGCGGGCAGAGCAGATGGGTATTTCTTTATGCAACACTTAGTAATAATAATACACATTACTGAGGGAGGTTTTTTTTGGCAATTTGGAAAGAAACTACAGGAGGGAATTCACTGACCTTGGAAGAACCTCTTTGGCCCTGGCTGCACCCAGGTGCATCACTTGCTGCCAGCCAGGGAACACCCCACGAGAGAAAAGGCTCACACAGGGGGGATGAATGCCTGGTGAATCCCTGTACACCACCCTGCACAACCCTCCATGAAGGACAAAGCCACTGCAGCGAGGGTGTCGTTACATCACGAAAGGACTGCAGAGAAAATGTGCTTCATTATGGAAGTGCTGGAGGAAGATGGGTTCTCACCAAGTGCACTGCACTTGATTAGGCTGCCCCTGGAGCTGGGTGGGCCGGGGTCTCGCTTGGAAAAATTCAAACTGCTCAAGTCACATAAACATTAAAATCCTGCAGTGAAGTGCTTCGTGTCTCTGAGAACCCCAAAAACAACAAAAAAGTGGATAAAAATGCCAGTGGGTCTACAATAATCCCAGTCCTAAACTATTGCTTAAAGTCGTCATCATCATCCCTTGTTTTTTTCCGAGCTGCCTGGCTGAAGTAGGGTCTGTGCTTCTCCAGGCAGCTCCCCTGTACAGGGTCAGACCCTAAGCAGAAGGGTGAAGAGAGGGTCTTGCCCATCCCTTCTCCCTTCCCACCAATTCTGGGCCAAACTGGGCATAATTAAGCTGGTTTTTATCACCTTGGAAGAGTCTTTTCTTTCTGTACTTGTGTGAAGCAGTGATGACAGAAGCACTTCAGCAGAAAATAAAAAAGAGCTTTGGGGAATGTAGAAAATAGATATACATAAAATAGATATACAATAAAATAGAAAATAGATATACATAAAATTCAACTGATGCCTGTGTCACTGCCCTGGTTACCCACGGGAGGAATCCTGACCAGTTAGAGAAGTGCTTGTGGCGTGCTTCAAAGCTCATCTTAGAGGCCGCTGTGCACAGAGGGAGGCAGAAACCAACCTGCAGCTTCCACCGGGCCCCAAAACCCATCCCACACAATCAGCCCCCTTGCGTGCCATCCTTGCAGAGATTTTTCTGCCCCCTCCCGGAAACCTGCCCTGCCCTACCCTGCACGATGGGGCTGTGGGTCCCCACCCCACGGCAACCCCCCAGCCCTGGGGAGGGCGTTTGGTGCCGTTGCCTTTGCTTGATGCCCTTTTGTTTCTGTTGCAGAGATGGGACGCCTGGCAGCCAGATTGTCACGGAGAGGTTCCAGGTGACGTGGGAGAGCGTCATGGTCAGCTCCCACGGCGCCATCGTGCTCAAGTTCGACGGCCGCGGCAGCGGCTTCCAGGGAGCCAAGTTACTGCACGAGGTCAAGAGGAGGCTGGGCCTCTTGGAAGAGAAGGATCAGCTGGAAGCTGTCCGGTGAATGGCGCTGTTGTTGAAGAAATTAGTTCGTTACGATAATTAGCCCAAGACTCATTAGTGCTGGTGGCTTTAATGGCGTGTAGGGTAGAGCAAGGAGATGGGAGGGAGGGACAAAGTAGTTGTGCAGTTCAGCTGTGTGTGAGAGGGAGCTCATGGCAGCCAGAGCAGAGGGAGAAAAACAAGCCTTGAACAGAGCTAAATTAGAGCACACTTATCTGTATCACATGTTCAAAGCCTGTTTATTTTTAGCTCTGTACAGTCGTACGGCTACAAACAAGGAAGCTTGAATATCTGTTCCTACATTATTCTTTCACTTGCTTGGTAGTTGAAAAAAAGAAATCTACCTTTAAATCCTTAAACTTTTTAAACAGAATAACCAAGGAAAACCCCTATATGTCAAGTCCTGTCCTATTGTTAGATTTATTCTGCACATAATCGTGTTAAAACCACTATCAGAGTATTGCAATAGCTTTGCAATAGCTTATTATGGCTTCCAGAGGTAGTGCAGGTTATTTGTTGCCATTGCTTGGTCAAATCCAACACATGAGGTTGCAAGATTAAATCAGACAGATTCATGTGAAAGTAGTTTGCACCAGTGTGATTTAGATTGTCTGCATCAAGGGGAAAGGGCTTTAAACTGAAAAGGGGCAGGTTTAGATTGGATGTTGGGAAGAAATTCTCAACTGTAATTGTGTGAGAACTGGCACAGGTTACCCAGAGAAGCTGTGGATGCCCCTGGATCCCTGGAAGTGCCCAAGGCCAGGTTGGTCGGGGCTTGGAGGACCCTGTGATAGTAGAAGGTGTCCCTGCCCATGGCAGAGAGGTTGCAACTGGATGATCTTTAAGGTCTTTTTCAGCTCAAACCATTCTATGTTTTTGTTTTTTTTCTTTCTGGGGCCAGTTTCATTTAAAGCTGATTAAAATCACACTGATTTTGCTATCAAAGGGAAAAATATTTTTAACCCATCTCTTTTCCTCTCTCATGTTCTAGGACGATGCTGCAGGAGCATTTCATTGACAAAACGAGAGTTGGTGTCTTTGGGAAGGTAATGTTCTGCCATTGCTCCTCTGTGCTGTCCCAGCTGGTTGATATGGCTGAACAGCTGAGCTAAATCCATATTTATTGAATATGTCAGTGATGACTACTTTATTATTATTTATTTTTGAGATAGACTGTACCATGCTCAGTGATGTTAAAGGTTGAAGTTTTCATTTCACCAATATATTCATCAATTACTTTTTTTAAATTAACTTCCAAGTGCAAAAAGTGACTATTGCTCAGAAAACCTCATCAGATAGTTCATTATTTTTTCCCATTGCAAACTTTCATTTCCTTTTCACCTCATCTCTTAAAGCCTGTGGGAACGTGGGTACACCCAACTCATGTGTGCAACGACCCTGTGGATTTGTGAGGCTGATTTGCCACGTGTGCCTGGCTGGGAAACAGCCACTGTAAAGTGCACACAGTTTGAGATGAGAGTGGGACTGTGAGTAGACATTGTTTACTGTGGGAGACACGGGCTTGGAGTAGCTGAAGAGAGCTGCACGTACAGCAGCAGCTCTGCAGGGAATTGTTAACAGGCTGGCAGCAGATGCTGAAATTGTGATGCTCATTTTAAGTAGAGAAAGACTGGGGTAAACACTCTGGAGAGGTAGCATATCTGGCTAGAGCTATAGCCATGAAGTGGGATGAAATAGGCCAGCTCTTGGGCACCCAACCCTCTTGCCTTCCGGAGAGGGACAGCCATGTGACCAGATGTCCCTGGATTCGTGTTTTTCCAGGGCAAAGGAGTTAAAGGCTCTGTAATGGCCAAGCACTTGCTGCAACAACAGCTGCCCTGTTTCTGAACCCAAAAGCAGCAGTGCCTCCCAGCAGGAACACTGACACCCCTGTCCCCTTTCTGTTCCAGGATTATGGTGGTTACCTGAGCACTTACATGCTGCCAGCTGGTGAAGACAACCAGGTGTTTTCCTGTGGAGCTGCTCTTTCCCCAGTGACAGACTTCAGACTATATGGTAACTCTCTTCCCTGAGACCACAGACCCTCCTGCTGACCACAAAGGATGTTTCTTCCCTATCCTTTCCCAGTTGCCATCTTCCTTTCCCAAGATCCTGCTTGGTTTATATTCTGTGTCTTTTTAGGACTGGCTATAAACCCTTTTTCCCCACTCAAGCAAATTTTCTGGCACCAGTGGGACCAGCCATGGTAATTAAAGTAATCAAATCACTTTATTTCTCCTTTATATAAAGGAGAATTGTCTTTAAACCCCTCCAGCCTTTGCCACCAACCACCCCCACTGCCTTGAACGTACTTCCTTCCTGCCTGAAATGCCCATCCATGCAAGCTGTGGTCCAGCCTGCCTGGCCCATCCTGTCTCTGACCACAGCACTGCACTGCACATGGTGGTCCTTTCTCTCAGGGATAGCAGCTCCCTTTGCACTTAGTGCCAGTGAAAATCAGGGGCCTGCCAGGGAAGTCAGTGGTGTTCAGCTAGACTTCAGCAGCTCTACAGTTATCCCTGAGACCAAAGGGAACTTGCTGCTGATGGAGAAGGCCCCAAGTGAAAGGAGAAGGGGACACAAAAGTACATGGTGACAATTACAGACTGTGGTATCACACATATCCTGAGTGCATTTTCAAAAACTTTTAGAAATGCATCCTTACAACTAAGAAAATAGGGTGGTTTTTAGCATTTGCAGTATTTGACTCAGAAGCACCAGTGTATTCGTGACTGGAAGTGATATTTTCATTTTTTTCTCTTCAAGCTTCAGCCTTTTCTGAAAGATACTTGGGCTTGCACGGAGTTGATAACAGAGCATACGAGGTAACTGCATGGACACTGCATTTCCCTGATAAAATGTGAACTGGGTCTTAACTCTCCTTCCATATATTCTCCTTTGGGGAGGAAGCAAGGTTATGCAGGAGGGAATCACTAGTGAAAATCTGAAGGTGTCCTTCAGCCTGCTTACTGCTTTTCTTGTCTCAATAGTAATCATGGATAAAGTTTTTATTGATTAGCCCTCGTGTCTGCCTCTCTAAATTGGGTAAATACAATTTTAGAGATTGAAAGAGCTGAGTGACTCAGATGTGCCCAAGAGGACATAGTGTCATGACCTCCTTGAAAGTTCCTGCCAATGGTCTTGCCACTTTGATTTTCTCTGAGATAAACAAACCCAAGTGAAGCTCAGCTTGACTTTCTCAAACTTTGTGATATTTCAGAACTGAGCAGGACATGGGAAAGGAGACACAGCACCACTTAACAAAGACATTTTTTAATACATATGGGATCAGTTGGATCCTGTGCTGCAATTACTTGGAGGCAAAACCTGATTAAGAATAGTCACACAAACAAAAATTTTTTTTAGAGAAAATTTTGTTCAACTTCTACACCTTGTCTCCAGCCAGAAGAGATGAAGGCAGCAAAGGTCTGATATTGTTGTCACAGACAAAGCACTTACCACCCTGGGCCCTCACAAGGAAAGATTTATCCTGCTTACGTAAACTCTCAGTTCATTGTCTCTCAAATTTTGCACTCATAATCTCTACATTAGTGCATTTCTGTCCTTTTAGAAATAGTTTGTATTTATTTTCCCCTGTGCATCTGAAAGACAGCTGGGGGCAAAGGTGTTCTCAGCAGTGGACACTTGAATTTCATATGAGATCCTCCCCTAAGCTTTCAGAGTTCCTTGAGGTTGGCTTTCAAACCACACCAAAGTCCCTGCTGATTCATGAAGTGTTCTTAGGCATAGGCACCTGGGCACACTTTTCATTGGCATTTTTTATTCACTTTGATGTTTTCCATGTAATATTTGTGATAATTTTCTACACTTCAGGCTTTTAGTGAACATTTTCAGAACAGAGGAGGGTCTCTGACATCCTCCTGCTGCTGACACTGCCTGGCCAGCACAGGGTGAGGGTCTATTTTGCCTCTAGGTTTCCATAAGTAGCCAGAAGAATATGCTGTGCTAGTTGTGTCTGCTTGTTATCCTGAGGATAAAGTATTCAATGGAAATAAGTGTTTCTATTGTCTCCATATAAATTGCTAATTTCTAGCAAGATTTTTAATCTTATTTTAACCTTTACCTTCACAGATCAGCAAATTATCACACAGAGTCTCATTACTAAAGGAACAGACATTTTTGATCATTCATGCTACTGCTGATGGTGAGCTAGCTCATCATTTGAGCTCATTATATGTTTGTGATAGCTTTGATTTTTGTTAATTAAATTTGCCTCGTTAACAATTTCAATCTGTTTTTACAGAAAAAATCCATTTTCAGCATACTACAGACCTTATCACACACCTAATTAGGGCAAAGGCTAATTACAGCTTGCAGGTACAGTATCTGTTTCTTTTTCTTCCTATTTGAACAGTTATTTCCCAGTTATGAAGTGAGGTTTGAAAACACACTTGCAGACTCAGCCTGGCAGTAGAAGTAGCACCAGCAAGCATATAAAATGTTCCTATAAATGCCATGCTTATGTGACATCATTGTTTTGGTCTGGACAGCTGTAGAACAATTATTCAATTACGGTAAATTAGGTTGTGAGAGACATATCCCTAAGGAATTTATGCCTGTTGGCTTTCTTTGGGAACAGCAGAACAAATTCAGGATGAATTTCAAGGGGAAACAGGGTTCTAAATTAAACCAACCAGAAAAGTTACAAAGATAAATGTGGCTTAAATCTGACATCCCACTGTGAATGGCATACTCTGGTCTAGAAAGCTCCACTTTCCACCAAATTTTATCTCTGTTTTGCTGAGTGGTCCATGTCCATTAAATCTTTCAAAATGAAAATGAACCCACCTTAGCATCCCTTCCTAGACAACCCATTGTAATCCTCTTGTACTTCTGCAAGTTACCTGCTCCATTTAAATGAAAAGTTGTGTTTAATCTATTTCAATTTTGCCTTCACGATTTTTTTCAATTTATTTACTTCTCCAGCAATATTTACTAATTAATTTTTACTTAGTGACATTTTTGCTTTAAAGCCCTCATTTTAATCAGTACAACCTAATGCCATTTCTCTCCAAAACTGGGCGTCTTTTGGGTTTCACAAGGAAAGCGTGGGCTGGTTCTTCTTAGACTGAACCTGTTCAGAATTGGAATTAAATGGAAAGTCTTCCCCCCCGCCCACGCCACCCCAGAAAAGTTCCTTGTGAGGGAATGTGCAAGTCTACAATCAGAGCACTGTGGTGCCCAAATCCCCCTGGGCCTCACGTGCACCCATGGGAAGCCCTCGGAGGCTGAGGAGACGCAGTGGCTTTGCAGCTCAAGCTGTGGGTGTGGGTGATCACTCCTGAGACTTTAATCTCTAAAAGGTGTGTATTTACCTGGTTTTTTGCAGATTTACCCTGATCAAAGCCATTATTTCAGCAATGCAGCATTTGAGCAGCACTTGTACCAGTCCATTGTCAACTTCTTCGTGGAGTGTTTCCAAGTTCCAGACAAACTCCCACTGGCCCCACTGAAAGAGGAGGAGGAGGATGATTAACCCTACTTGTCCGTGCTAAGCACAAGGCAGATCTCTCTGACAATATGCAACTGGATCATTTTCCTGAAGAAAGAGATGTTGTTAGCATGTATTTAAAAAAAACCACAAAAACAAAAACTGAAAGCAGCTCCTCTGCTTTACTTGACAGCAACTCCTTCCTAAATGGAAGAACATTAAGCATGGTGAACTCAGCAGAAACTGCTGTCTGAAATAAATCCATCACAACCAACATCTTCTTTTTCTTTGTTTTTTTTCCCCGTTTTTTCTTTCTTTCTTTCTTTCTTTTTTTTTTTTTTTTTCCCCCCACAAAATGACTTCTAGAGTGAAAGTGGTAAGACACTGAACTTGAAGGAACACTCCAAGAAACCACTTTGAGGACTGGAAGATTTAATGTCTCTTTGCATTCAAGCAGTCAAGCAGTAGCAATCCATCATCCACATTAAGGTTACTATAGTTAGCATCACACCGTGTCAGATAAAAAAATATAATCTAATACATGGAGAAGATTATAGCACAATTATTTTAAAGGATACAGATTCATACTCTTGCCTGCTCTTTTCCATCTTCAGGTTTGTCATTGCTACAGGATACACAAATTCAATTGTGTGAAATATCACTATAGTTACACTGATCTTTACCTTCCTGTAATTATTTTGTTAATTCTGTATGGCTTTTACTTCTCTTGTTCATTGGGTCTCGTGGTTACCTTATTAGCTTCTCAGCTTGTTCTGGATGGGGAAAAAACATACAATTAATTAACCAACTCACTTTAGACCTCAGGGGTCTAATGAGGCAATGGGACTTGAGCTACCCAGATATTAAAAAAATCTATTGGAATAAAGCAAAGAAAAACTCACTCTTGAGTTCCCAAAACAGCTCTTGCCAGCAAGATTGAGTATTTTCTTTGGCAGCCTTGAAAAATATGCACATAAATAAGCTAAATCAGCTTACATTGAGATATTTTTTATTGTGATGTAGAAAAATATGCGACAGTCATGATTATTCTTTCTCTTTCTGTAGTGTTGGAACAAATGGTTGGTAAGCTGTTGGGGAACAGCTAAGTGAGGCTGTGGTACAGGAATTTGTACCAGAAACCTCACAGATCATCTTATAAAGCCATTTAAGCAGAGACAATGTGCAGAGATTTATTGTGCATGCTGTTTGTGGCTTAGTTTTATTCCAGGTCAATGATTAGCATATTCCAAACACATTTAATTATCTTTTCTGTTCCCACTAGTTTTGACAACCATAAAAAAAAAAATAAATAAAGGAGGAATTTTTGCTTTAAAAGGTCTTACTGTTCTTTTTAGCAGTGGAAAGCAACTTCTAAAACTTCTGGTGAAAACATTCAGCTCTCAGAAAGGAATCCAACCTCCATCCACTTCCACGTACTGCATCATGAGAATTTTGACAGTGTCGCTCCTTGTAAAATATTCTGACCAAATGTACAGCCAGTATTAATACTGTATATTTCATTTTGTTGTATATAAAGGAATGTAAGTCAGCTCTTTGTCAGATCCCCAATCCAATATTAGTCTTGTGTTCGACATGCATGCAGTAACACTTCTCTGCTGATCAGGACTCCTTAGCAGCCCTAGCTTGGAAATATAACAATTAACGTAATTTCTTTTCTTGTTTTAACAGCTTGAATGTCAATGCCGGTTTCTACTTTTTCCATAGTACTGTGAACAAACTCACGTCCTGACAGCAATGATGATGTTCCCATTGTGTTCTTTAGTGTGTCTTTTTTCTTACCTTTACTTTAAGCTTTGAATGTTGGTTGTACTTTGACCATCACAAAAAAATATATTGGTAAACCACAGGAATTACCTAGTTTGGTTGGGATTATCTCCTTTAATTTACAGTGCATCGACATTGTGTGAACAAGAACTACAGTGTAAATCTGCTTTATCTGGCATAATGCCAAATAGACCATGAGAATGCTGCGTGTCCAGATTTTGCTACGCTGAACAGGCTCGAGAGCCTGAAATGAACTTGAACTGGGAAATGTAAAAATCTGCTCTGTCCACAATCTTTTGTAGAAAGAACTTTAGGATGTGGCATGGTAGTGTTTGTTCATTCATGGAATAAAACATTATTTTACCACCCTGGTTGCTACTGCTGTTATTTTGTGTGAAGGTATTAAACAAGCATCAAGTTGCTGTTCCTGGATGAACTGAAGTGGCACCTGCTGACTTGCTGCACATCATCAGTGCCAGGGTATTGTCCCATCACCTGACACCCACTAGACCAAACCAGATTTAGAAGAAAAGAAATTGAATATTTCAAAGAAAATACAAGAAATTATTGAGGACAGTTACTCCAGTCTTTACTTCCAGCAGATCAGGAAACAAGAAAATGGAGCACTGGGACAGGGAAGGGCAGATTGCAACGGCACAAAATAGCTTTGCTGTTGTTTTGTTTAATTATCTAAATGCAACTTGTATTTTTTTTATTGTCCAAACAAATCAAGCTTATACTCTCAGCTAACTGGCGTATCTGGATGCCATAATGTTCAACTGTGGCATCCCAAAGAGGAAGAGAGCTAATGAGCAGTGCCCTACTAATTCAGAAGGAAAGCACAGAGGGAAGAATGAGGCATTGCTGGTAGCTAATTAACAAAGCCAGGCAGCCAGCCATGTTTGTAATTGTCTGAGTTCAGGCATAGAGCTTATAAACCCATCCAAGGGCTGCTTATGAGCTCAAGCCAAATAAATGCTGCCTCTTTGAAGGGCAGGAAGGAAAAAAACTGAGTAAATGAGAAAGGGTATGTGGGATGTTCCCATGAGAAGACCAGTGGAATCTGCTGTTGGCAATGGGGAAAATGATGTTTAGTGGGGGAGGCCAAAGGAACGAGGCCAGTGCTGGTACCTGGGAGGTGCTGCTGCATTTGCTCTCATGCTCATGTTGTCCCAAAGCTCACTCAGGTTGGCAGTGACCAGGCTCTGGGTGTTCTAACTTTGCATGTTGGGTCTCGGCACATCTGCCCTTCCTGGGGCTGGGGCAGAGCCTGGCTGAGGGCAGTGCTGAGGACAACTTTCTTCCTTGACCTGAGTCAGTGCTGGCTCCCCGTGGTGCTCATTCCTCTCTGGACTTCTTAACCTGCTTTCCACTGGCAAAAGAAGAGTAAATGGCAAAAATGGAAAAGATGACAGAAAAATCTCAAGATCCCAGTTGCCAATTCCTTAATCATGGCACCTTACTGAGCCCAATGTTTGGTTATTTTTATTCTGCTCTCTAAAGTAAAGCTCCCAGCTGGAGGCTCAGAGTGGAGCTTAGGGCACTTGCTAAGATCTGCCTCCTCTTCCCACTGCATCTTTCCCTCCTCTCCCCATTCAGCATGGTTACAGTCTGAAAGCAAACCCTGCACCCCCTTGGAAACTAGGAAGAGACAAATATAAAAACAGCATGGTCAGCCCTCCCAATAAGCCATAACCAAAATAAACTCTTTATTCTAATAGCTAATCCATGATTAATTTTTTTTCCTTGCTTTTTGCTTTGAGACATGCATGAAAAGTCTCAGATTAAATGATGCTACATTCTGCCTCCTCACTGGAAGAACAGCTTCAATCAAAATGTCCATTTCCATGATTGAGGGCAAAGAAGAGTAAAAAGCAAATACAGATGGAATGAGGCCCCAGGAAAGCACAAAAGCAAACTGTGCTGCAGTATTCCTGTGGAATAGCAAGGTTCCCTCCAGGCTGGGTTTTTTCCTTCCTCCACTTCAAATTTACCTTTTGGGTCATTTTAAAGCAAGAAACAACTCTCTGAGCTAATGTGAATGCTTTCATCCTTTCTGGAAAAGGAATCCTCACAGTGTCTTTACAACAGCTGTTGTCAATGTCCTGAACTGCAGTTTGTGCTGAGCAGTTCCAGTAACTCGAACTGACATGTAATTTCCAGTGAGTATTTGGAACCTGCCTGCAGAAGATCCTGAGCACCTGCTCCCCACCAACTTGTCTGGGAGCACCTCAAAGTAAGGCTTAGCCCCTTACCTGAAAAACCAAACCCAGAGCAAAGCAAATCCTCTGCTGCACATTCTGCTCTGAAACACCACAGGAAAAGAATGCAGAAGGTGAGGAGCCCAGATTCTGGCTGTGACAATTCCTGGTTGATTTCTGTTCCCTATAAATTCCCATTTGGATATGCAGAGAGCAGGGAATTCAGGATGTTGTTTTACCTGTCCTTGGCTCCTTCACCCTCAGAGCAATGCAGCCACCACACGAGCCATGGCACACATGAGGAAACGTGGCTGTCACAGGAGTCTGGCCTGTGATGCCTAAAGTTTGGCACCTGTTAAAAGGTGTTGCAGATCAAGGGGGAAATGAGCCCAGAGGTGGGATAGCCCATCCTGAGACACAGTCCCTCCTCTGGCATGGTGAGGGCCATGCCATGAGAAACACAGAGAAACTCTCCAGACGTTTCCAATCCGTGCACCAAGACAGGTGCCAAAAGGCAGATGACAAAAGCAAGACTAACACAGTAAGCTTAAATTTCCTAGCTATGGAGCCTCTCTGGGAAATCTGTAGGAGTCTAGAAATCGGTGTGAGCTGAAGACAGCTGAGATCTGGCTCCCAGCTCTTCCCCCAAGGCTTGAAGCTGCTCATCACAGCTGGCACCCTCGGAGCTGCCGGAAGCAAGAAGCACCTGCATCCATGATGGTGTTGAAAATGCTGGGGGGAAGCAGATAGGGTGTTTTTTCACCCAAAAGCTGCCAGCCATGCCTGCAATTTCATCCTGCATCTTGTGCTCATGGATGTGAATGGTCACTGAGGAAATCAGCAGGGGAATGTGAGCAGTGAGCACAAGTCAGCAAAGTGTGCTGAAAGACAGAGAGGGGCTGGTGCCATGACAGGAGCAGAAATCACTGCTGCAGGACTGTCAGTGCCAGAGCTGGTGATAAGGATTTTGTCAGATGATTATGATGAAGGGTGTTGTAAGGGACAGGAGCAAACAATGTCCCAGCTCCCCAAGCCAGAGCTATGGAACCATTTTTAATACTTATCTCTGCACAGTGGGATGCAGTTCTTCTTGAAGAGGCATTTTTTGAAAGTAGAAGACCTGGAAACATTGAATTCAAACCTCATGTCTCTGTGATCTGGTACACTTTTTTTTTTGCTGTGATGATTCTGATAATTACATCATTTACAAGGAAATTGGGATAGGAGAAAGTTTTTTCACTTGTCTCTAGAGACAGGCTGTAAACAGTTTATCTTGCAACACAGCAACAGCAGCCACAAACTCAGCCCAAACTTTAACAAATCTGCAACTCTGCCTCAACCAATAAAAGTTGAAAAAGGACAGCCTTTTCCTATATAAGGATTTTAGAGAGAAAATATCCTTCATCCCCTCACTCAGTATCTTCAGGAAAGAAAGTGAAGAAGAGGAATTTATCCCCACTTCACTGGATGTAAAGACTTCCCCTATCTGCAGTGGCCCTGGGTTACCTCTTCTGGAAACTCCTGCAGGAAGATGCTTTTAGGAAGAAGTTACAATGCCACAATTTTCTCTGGACAGATGTCAGCCAGTTTCGTGGAGGGGTGTAATAAAATGCAGGTGTCTACATGGAACATCTCTGCAGCTGAGACAGCCATTCTAGACTTTATAACTTTTTATTCAGATTAATAGGTACTTTATGGCACAATTTCACAGAATCATGATTTGGGTTGTGATCTTAAAGATCACCTAGTTCCAAACCCCATTCCAACCCAAATTTATCCAGCCAGCTCCCTATGCCCACTTTGTGAGGGCACACTCTGTGGACCAGGTGGATCTGGGTGAGCAGACCAGCTGCAGGTATCTTTTTTCACCCCAGAAAACAGGGACAACAAACAGAGGAAGTATTGTATTTGTAAAGGAATTATTCTTAACCCCTCAGTTTTCTACCAGGTTGCTGAATGCAGCTATGAGCAGAGCACAGGAACTTGCTATTATGTGTTTATTACACTTCCCAGCACCGGGAAGCTTTCGAGTGGTAGGATGCCATCTGCTGCTCCAAAGGGTTATTTGCTCCCTCCTTATCCCCTCCCAGCGGGCAGCTCCCACTGATGGGGTGAAATTTGGAACATATTCGGAACATTTGCGAAGTGAAAATTTTTCCATCCATAAAAAAATCCCTTATCAGATAATAGAAAATGGAGTGAAGGTTTTAATCCCCCAAGCACTGGTTCAGTTATGAAGAAAAGTTTGTGCAATGAACAAGGCATCCTAGAGAAGACATACAATATTTACCCACAGACCAGCTTGCCAAGAAGATTGGATTTTGTTTAATTTCCAGTTTAATGCCAAGAATTGCTGCTAATTCTGCCAGCACCCATCCCCATTACTGCAGAAACCATCACCTCCACATCTGTGAGCCGACGCGATGGCCTGTGACCCTGAGATACGGTCCCAGCATGTCTTTCTAAAGCCTGCAGAGTCAAGAACAAATTAAAACACCCCATCAGCTCTCAGGGACTGGAACTTAAACCCACAAGCAAGCTCTATTAAGTCCAGTAATAGACACCAGTCATACTCAGCCACACAATGGAAGTTAGAGGGGATGAATAGCACTCCATCAGCTCCGGCACTCCAGAAGTAATAAGCATCATGCTGGGCTCACTGCACTGACTAATCCATAATTTATTTGGCTTCATAAATATCAAAACATACCACAGCTGTTAGTACTTCAGTGCAAACCCTGCAAATATTGCTTCAATTATTCAAGAGCTCGTCGCAGGAGCCAGTCAACTGCTTCAAAGGTGCAATTATAGAAGGTATCCATTGCTTGGGAGTTTCAGCAGAGCAGTTGCCACCCAGGCCCCTGAGGCATTTGGTACAAGGAGTGCTGGGAGCACCAACAATAAGAGGACAAAATTGCCTTTTCCTCAAAAATAGCCTGAAGCCTTGAGCCCCACACAGGAAGGGATGCAGGCAGTTGGTGGCAGTGCTCAGAGGGGCTGTGTGCGGTCCCTGAGAGCCTTCAGAGACATCTCTGCTTCAGCATCTCCCTCTGAGCGGCTGCCCAAATGCTCATTAAATCAGCAATCCCAAAGCTTGCACTCCTGAATTTAGCTTCCATGCAGGCAGACCCAGACTTGCTTGAATGATCAAGTCCAGCAGTCCAAGTCACATCCCCACCAAGGAACCCCCACCTGAAGCCACCCTAGGCTTTTCCTCCTGAAGATTCTTCCCTCTCCCGGTGGCATTTGAGTGCCAGAGGCCAGAGCAGAGGCCATGGGCAGCTGCTGGGTGGTTTGAGGTCAGGGTTACAGTGGGACAGTGACATCAGCTCCCCCAGACATCATCCCTGTCCATGTTCCTCCTGCAGCTCGCCCCTCCACCAGGGTTCATCCATCAAACCCCCTGTCTAAAGTCAGGTTTCCAGGCTGGACCATGTGGAAGTTGCTGGTTCTGTTTAATGGGTCAATACATTTCTCCACTGAAAAGAAAACAAATAAAATATCTGTTTAATTTTTATTTCTTTCCTGTTCCATCCTCCTGCAAATAAATGGGGAAAGGGAAGTCCCAGGGGCCAAAGACCATCTAGGGCTCAGCCCAGCACAGAGCAACACTCAGCCTGGATGCATGGATGGGTTTGGGATCCCCACATCATTCATGAAACAACACAAAGATTATCTGGAATAGATATTAGATAGCCTGGCCAATGCCTACAGTACCTTTAGCTAAGCAAGCAGGACAAACTCAAAATGCAAGAGTGACCAGACCTACAGCAAATCCCATGTGAGGATATGAAGCATGATTTGTAAAATAAATTCAAATTTAATTTCATGTCCAGGTATTAAAGACCTGCTGACCCAGTTTGGTCTGCCCCTTTGCTCCAGAACTGGGAAGCTGCTTTCCTGCATATCCAAAGTTTTTAAAAGTGGTTGTTTTTCTGATCTTTAGGGGGACCAGAGCAAACTTCTGATGTTTCAACATGGCCAGAGCTGTCAAAAAGCCACCCAGGACTCCAAAGTTCAACTTTTTTTTTAACAGACAACTTCCTGGTCTCATGACTTTTTGAAAACAACAACAACTACCAGAAACCCCCTTTGCATTCAGTATTTCTGTTAAAGGGTTTGCTGGAGCACAGTAGGACCTTTTCCTGCAGTGAGGGGAAGGGCAGCGCAGCAGGGAAGGGCTCCTGAAAGTGAGCAGCATGAAATATTCATGCAAATTTCCCACCAGGGCCTCTGGAATAAAGCTCCAGATTTCCCTGCCCTTAATGAATAAATCACCCAGCTCATTAGTGGAGTCTGCAGCAAGAGGACAACAAGCATCACCTTTGTTGCTGGGTTGACCAAAGAATTGACATGACCAGGGATAAATATTGCTCTTAAACTGGTGCTGATGAAGCCATGAAAGCCGTGTTAGCTCATAATCTCACACACAGAGAAGCAACGTGCAGATAATTGAGATATAAGTGCTGCAGGCACCAACTTCTGAGATGTTTTTTCCTCCCTCAGTAGGCAAACAAGCAATTTCCAAAGCAGTGAAGCCCTTTAATGTATGTCTGGAGGGGGCTTTTGCACAGAAGCTGAAACAAAGGGGCTCTGAAAAGCCTTTCTAGAAATATAAGATAAATTAAAAAAAAAAAAAAAAAATACAGATCTAGATCTAGATATAGATATAGGTATAGACGTAGATTATATGGATAGATAGAGATAGAGATAGAGATAGAGATAGAGATAGAGATAGAGATAGAGATAGAGATTGATATATAGATATAGATATATAGATATAGATATAGATGGATAGATAAATAGAGATAGAGATAGAGAAAAAGATAGAGATAGAGATAGAGATAGAGATAGAGATAGAGATAGAGATAGAGATAGAGATAGATATCAGCAGCTGGGGCAGAAGTGCTGCAGGAGAGGTGTTTTGGTCAGTGTCCTGTGCACAGATGTGTCCTGGGGGGTTGAGCAAGGTCAGCACAGGCAGCTCAAGCATTTCCCATGATACACATCCCAAGAATGCCAGTCCTGCAGGAGCCTGAGCTGGGACCGTGCTTCAGGAAGCTCCACAAACAGGGCCAGTGATGCTGCACAGAGCAAGAGTTCATCACTGAAAGGGGAATTCTGTCATCCCTCTGATGCCCATCAGTGGTACCCAACAGGGGCAGCTCCTCAGTTATGTCTGGCTCTCCCTCCAGCTCTGCCTTCTCCATCTTTCCTCTTTAATAAAATAAAAAGTAAATTTTCTGGAGCTCACTCACAAAGCATCTGGGTGGCTTATTTTCCTAATCAGGCACTTTGGATGTGGCAGGAAGAGCTCCAGCTCCAAATCCAGCCTTGGCTCCACACACATCAAGTGAGCTCAGTCCTTGCATGGGTCTGGTAAGTAAAGGGAGGAGTAGCATCAGTGGTGCTGGTTCAAGAGCAGAGCTCTGGTGTTCCTGGATATGAATGTCCCTGGCCCTCCTGAAGAGTGGGAAGACATTTGAGGTGTCCAAGGGACCATCCAGCACATTCCCAGACAACAAGGAAGTGCCAATGTTGAAGCAAAAGTTTTTTGTTCAGCCTTCTCCTCCCCACACACCCCAGGGAAAGGCAGGTCAGCACTCCAGCATTTCATTTGCACAGGATACTGCTTTAAGGCATGGTCATTGCCAGGGAAATCCTTGCTGGGATTTCAAATCCTCGAAGTGCAGCTCTCTGTCACTCAGAGGCTTGAAATTTCCTCATATTTTGTACACTGAGCACTCCCAGGCTAAAAGGTCTCATAGCTTGGTGTCCACAGAAGCCACAAGGCAGAATCTGGTTGCATTTGTGCTGTAGGTTATTTAATTTACCAGGGATAATGTTCTTGGAAAACATGGAAAAGCAACCCCACCTTCCTGTGTCTCCACCCTTGCTCCCACTTCCAGAAGCACATTCAGTGTCTCTGCCACACACTTCAAACCCCACAAATCTGAGCCAGAGCTTCTCAGCACCTTCTTTTACTGCACAAGCTTATCCATGGTGTCTAGCTGCAGTTGAGGAAAATATAAATGTGGAAAACCTGCTACAAGAAATACAGGCTGGCAGTTCCCACGCTTCCAGTAAATATATGAACACAGGGCAGTTGTCTGCTTTCTGAACTTCCTAACTTCCTCACTCCACAGAGTGGTATAAACAGATACTCCTCTGTGCACACCTCTGACAGCTTTAACTTCAACAGGGAATAAAGGGAAAGAGGCTGATCCCTGGCTGCTGGATTGTTCTTGTTTCACAGCTCAGCTCCCATGGGTATCTGGGGATGTGTCCCTGTGCTGGGACAAGCCTTGCTCAGCATTCCCAGTTCCACAGCACTGCTGCAGTTTGTGCTGCTTTCCAACCTCTCCCAACAAGTATTGAATCCTTCAAGATAGGAATATTTGGAGTTAGGAAAAAATCCCCAGAATAATACAGGTTCAGGCACTGTTACTGCTTCTGCAAAAGCAGCACTCTAACTCACCTCACCATGCTGTGGTGCACAAGCTTGTTACTCAGACACTGGAAAAAGTTGAGTTATCTGAGTCTCTCAAATGGCTGATGGAGCCCTCAGGAGCTGCTGAAGAGGAACACTGGATATTTAGATGGACACTGAGTTTACTTAGAAAGCAGTGGAAGGACAGACCTCAGCTCTGCCTGCTTTCATGTCTTTTCACCTCTGGAATTACTTCCTCCAGGACCTTAAGCCCTGAGAAGCTACAAACAGTAGGACCCCAAAACATTGCACAGGGAGATCTGGCTCTGCCAGGTTAAAAAAAGGAATGCTGGAGCTGTCTCCTGTACATTGCACTTTCCCCACTCTGCCCCTCCCTCAGCCTGCAGAGGTGACACACAGAGATGTGACCCATGAGGCCTTGGGGACATCTGCATGGGGACAGAAGCCAAATCCAGCTCAGTTTGCAGTGGGAGATGGTGTTCTGGCTTCAGGCCATCCTTCCCTCCAAGCAAAATAACTTCATCTTGGTTTCCATCAGAGGAATCGAATGAAATGTTCATCCAGAAGCTAAAAAACATTTTACAGCTGTGAATCACTATTGTGTGAGACAGATGATTAGGCAATTAGAACAATTAGTTGTTAAAAAGACTGTGTCTGGAAATGAGGGTGAAGAACAAGGGAAGACAGGAGAATTCTTGCTGGAAGCTTTTCAAATGTCAATGATGCAGGAGTAAGATGCTGGAGAGAGGAGAAGGGAAGAAGGCAGAGGGCAAGGTAAGTTGTCTTGGGCAAGGCACACAAAAATTAATAGTTGTCCTGATAAATTAATGGGATTTCTGAGGTGGGTGTATTTGCTTATCAGAATCATAAAGCAAAAACCTACAGAGGACACCAATTATACATTATTTGGGATTTGGGGCCTTTAAGACTTTTTGCAACCTTTACATTTTGATGCTCTGGTAAGCCAGAGGTACCACTTGGAGAAAAATCCTGCCTCCAGGCATCTCCTGGAGAGCCACAATTCCTATCAGGCTGAAACAGCCTGCTCTTCTTCTGGGGATTACAGTTTGCTTTGTCTGCCTGGGACTTTTGAGTCTCTCGTGTCTCATCCAGGGCTGACCAGAATGTGGTCTTGCCAGAAGTGGGTAAAACTGATTGCAAAGCCATTTCAGGTCTTTTTTTTTCCAGGCTGCCAATTTGGTCATTTGTTCAGGAACTTCAAGGTAAACCTTGGCCTGGAACAAAGCTCAGAGCCCCAGTTGTCCCCAGCTCTGGACATTGTTGGCTGTAACTGGGTGTGCAGCTGGAGACTTCAGAAAGGCCCCTCTGGAAACAAGAAAAAAATCCCTCCTTCCTTAGGGAGAAGCCAATATCTTGGGTGCACCAGCCAAGACCAAGGGTATTTGCAGGGCTAGAGAACTCATGAAGATTAACACAGCAAACTCCACAGAGCTTTTCCTCTGAGCTGCCAGGACCTGCTCTGCTTCTCATCACAAGGAGCAGATTTGCTACCAGGGTGGAGAAGGGACCATGGCTCTCCAGGCTGGGACTGGGACTTTGACCTGATGCTCAAAAGATTGCCCCATTTCCCTGCTTGGGAAAGGCGTTTGTCTGACTTGCTGTCTGAAAAGCTCAAAAAAAAAAAGGGGGGG
>VZTR01031108.1:256893-274918 GCA_013400775.1 Chaetops frenatus
GGACACGGACAGAGGGGCACGGACAGGGACAGAGGGATACGGACAGAAGGACATGGACACGGACAGAGGTAAACGGATATGTACAGAGAGACACGGACGCGGACAGAGGGACACGGACACGGACAGAGGGACATGGACACGGACAGAGGGACACGGACAGAGGGAAACAGACACGGATAGAGGTAAACGGACATGGACAGAGAGACACGGACAAGAACAGAGACACGGACACGGAGAGAGGGACACGGACACGGACAGGGTCACAGACATGGACACGGCCACCGCAGGAAGTCCGGGATCCTCCGTGTCCCTCCCAGGCCGAGGTGTCCCCGGGGACACCCCTCGCTCCGGCCGCCACCAAAGAGCCGGCCAGGACCTTGTCACCGCCTGGTTTTTCCGCTTACCCCTCACCCCAGGCGCTGTTTCGGGAGCGGCTGCTGGGGATGCTGCGGCCTCGGAGGGCAGGAACTGCAGCAGGAGGGACAGCGGGAGCCGCAGGCTGTCACTGTGACACCTCCCGGGTCAACGCTCCCGGCAGCGACATAAACTCTGCACTTTCACCTCTCCCTTTCCCGTCCCGCCTTGTTACCTGTTACAGCAGTACTGCACGGGAATTCCAGGGTTCAGGCTCTGGGCTGCTGTGTCCCCCCGTGCCTCTGCAGAGAAGGTGGCCTCAGTTCTTCCAGCACCCACAAAGAATTGCCCTTTCCAGCCCAGGTGTGTGGATGCTGAGGGTCACCCCTGGGGAGGGGGCTCGGGATCTGGATCCAGGGATCAGCTCAGTGCTGTGATTTGCTGCCCTTACTGTACAACATTGTCTTTTTGAGACATGAGACCCAAACTAATTTCCTATTTCTGTGACTCTTTCGACCTCCTTCATAAAATATAAAGTAGAAAACCCATCTCAGTCAAGGGAGGGGGAACAAAGGAAGAGACTTTCACAGGTGTCCATGATTGAAACTCCAAAGGCAGGGAGGGCTGAGCATCAATCCAGGTCTCTCCTCCAATGACATTTTCATGGAGGTGATCACACACCTCAGTGACCATTGCAGTGAAAAACTGTTGATGTAATAGTTCGTTTTACTGTTACCTTTCTTCAAAAAAATCAGGTTTGAATTATGTGTTGGAGTCACTGTTTAACCCAGCTCCACTTGCCTGAGCAGTGCTGATTTTGGAGTGGATTCTTTCCTCCTGTGGGGAATCAGGGAATCACCTCCAGCAGCCTCTGTGCACTTCCTGACTCATCAGACTGAACCCACCTGTACCACATCCAGCATTGCAGCCTGTACTCTGAGTACTAAACAGCTACTCCAGTTAATAACAAACAATTCTGGATGATTCTGGAAACCCCCCAGAGCCCCTCCTCTCTACTTACAGGAGAGCTAATAAGGGACAAGATACTTGCAGACAGTATTTTTCATTTTCTTTTTTAGGTAGAGTGTGTACAATCAGCTTTTTAAATCATTTCCATGAGAAGGAGTCAGATGAGCCTGGGTGCAGATAGGCAGAAGCTTTGGGAAACCCAGACTGTTTCTGAATCCCAAATAAAAGCCAACCATTGCAGTGACCCAGATGCTGCTGTCCCTCAGAGGTGCAGAGATCACTTAGAGACTCCAGCTGTGAGGTGATGCTCTGCAAAGATTTTTTTCACCCCAGACAGGATGAACCCAAAACTTTCTGAAGCCACAAGTTCCAGCTATTTCCACCAGCCCTGGAATGATTCCTTCATTGTGATGCTCATTCTTGTGACAGTTGTTCTTGTTGCTTGAGTAAGTAATTCATGGCATTAGCTATAAGTTGCAACTCTCTTTTCATTTTCTTCCCTCCCATTTTCACTTCATGGATATATTTTTTTAGGAGACACCGTTCTTGAGGCTTTCAGCATCCTCACAGCTACAAAACTGCTTCTTGAAGCAGAACTCCTTAAAGTTATGAAAACACAGTTTAAGGGAACCATAATGTGACCTGCAGCATCTCCATAAAAGACTAAGAGCACTGTGTGAAGCCCATCAGCTGTACATTTGTATGGGTAAAATTACATGTGAATATGTTTTTAATGTTTTATTCATAGCTGCATCACACTGATAAATTATAGGGTACAAACTGTGTGACAAGATATAATTAGGAGCACTATTTATTTTAATTAAGGTGTATTATTAGATATAGTATTCCAGCTCCCCAGAGGTGCAGCAATAGCTCTCTGAAGGGATGTATGCAAAATACCCTCTCATCACACAAGAAATCTGCTTCATGTGCTGTAATTCCTGTGGAAAACATACTCACAGAGGAAAACAACTACCTCTTGTAAGGGCTTAGGAAATCCTGCTTTGCTGGTGAACGGGACAAATGGAGTTTCAGGGGGAAAGTGTTGCTGCAACTCAAGGACTGAGCAAGTGGCAGAAGAGCCTCTCAGCTTTTGACATGATCCATATGGATGGGGAAAAACTTTGCCTTCTTGGTGTGATGGGGACATCCCTTGCTGGCTGCAGATGCTTTGTCTGGGCTGGCATCAGGCATCCCTTCAAATGCATGTTCCCTGCAGATGAACAGGGGAGTTTTCCAGCTTCTTTTCCAGGTTTAGAGGGCAGAGTTGTATCTGCTCATCTTTTACAGGTGTCAGACAGGACTTCTGCCTGACACAGGCTGAGCTCAGAGCTGTCACCTGGGGAGGGCAGGCACTCTAAATTATGCTTTTGTTGCCTGTGGTTGAACAGGTGAAGAAGCAGGTAAAGGAAAACCTTCAACCTCCAAAGGCTACCAGACACACACACATCAGGCTGTCTGCCTGCCCTGGGTGCTGCTCCCTGCATCCTTGCCTGGATTGCAGCAGCATCCCTGGGGTTGGCAGCTGCATCCCTGCCCTCACCCTGGCCCCAGCTGCCTCCCAGTGCCCAGGCTGCTCCTGGGACAAGGAACCACCCAGCACAAGGCATTTCCTCAGGCAACACCACTTTCATATGAGGTGATACCAGACCAGCTTTGGTAAAATGTCATATACAGCGAGAGGGAGTAGCTGAAAGTGGAGCAGTGACACCAAATGCTGAACTGGGACAATCTTTCACCCCTCAAATCAGATTGCTAAATACATAGCTAGAAATCCTAAAGCCACAAAATTGAGCTTGGAAGCAGGGATTGAGAGGAGCCTGGCACTGGGCAAACAGGCTGAATCAATCAGGACCCTGACAGGCAGCAGCCTCCTGCTGTTTCTGCAGAAGAGCTGCATCTCATCCTGGTTTCTGCCCATGATCAATTGACTTTGAGATGTCACACTGGGATGATGAGACTTCTCCTGGAGTGGCCAAGGACCTGGGGGCTTTTAACAATATTTCAAACAGCCTGTCATTTGAAGCCACTTTGGGAAAGTTGCAGGAGTTAATCACCATTTCCGTGAGTGGAAAAAAAGATGACAAGAACTATCTCTAGAGAAAGTTTCCATCCCTGAAGGCCAGAAACACTGATTCCTGTCTCTTTGCAGAAACATCAGAAGGAAGGAGATCTCTGAATTTTAATGCATGCTTCTGCATGTGATTAAGGCCATGTGAGAAGATGGCAGCAGTGCTGAGGCCGGCATGGACCATTGAAAAATTCGTGTTGGCAGGGGAAGGAGAGGGCAGACAAAGGTCACAGCAACATCCAGGATGTCCTTTACCACATCTGCTTTGCTCTCAGCATTGCCTGAGCTCCACTCTGGGTTCTTGCAGCAACACACAGGCAGTGCAATCCCACCCCAGCCCTGCTGCTCCAGCCCCTTTGCCACGATCTTTGGGGTTGCTTTACGAGTGGGGAAGAAGGAGCTGCCAAGAGCAGCCACTGAGTCACCATCCTTGTTGCACTTTCATGTCTGTAGTTACTGTTTTCTTGCAAATGTGGGTACTGAGGGGCCAGGCTGACCAGCCTAGTGTGAAGGGTCCCCACACCAGACACACAAGCTGTTATCTGGACTCTCTTACCTTTAAAACTGTTCTGATTAATTAGACTCCAAAACCACAGGTATCTGCCAGGAAAGTGCTGGTGCCTGGGAGGGAGCCTTGCCTGGATGCAGGTCAAGGCAAGGTGATCTATGGAGACATTTCTTGAGTGAAATAAACAGCAAAAAAGGGGTGGCTGAGCTGCACTCCAGGTGTGCAGCCACAGCCCAGCCTGGGCACTGTCTGATTGTGTGAAAGGCTGCAAAGAGTCAGCAAGAAACAGCATCAAGGAACAGGCAGATGGAGCAGGGATTCTTCCCTTGGACCATCTGAAGGTAGGAATTAGGCCTACTGAAAAATGTTCTGGAATACAGGAATGATTTTCTGTGTTATGCTGACTCCACATCTACTCCAACTTCCAGCTCATTCCACTTTTACTAACACTAACCAGGGGTAGATACATGCAAGTGGCTTTCACAAAGAGCCACCAAGAATATTTAGATCAGAGCTGTAAAGTGTGAGCATCTGTCCCTGCTTTTACCCCAAGGGTTTCTCTAGGGCAAGGGGAATCCCACAGATCCATGAGAGGAGGCTGCTCCTCAGCTCCCCATCTCCCACACCTCTGGTGGGAGCACCTCTGATGGGCCTTCCCTGGCTCCATCTCCTCCTCTAACAAAGGGACAAATGAAATCAGTGGGATTGCAAAAGGGGAGTCAAGTGAAGGCAGTCCATACTAATGTGCTGCTTATTAAAGGGAGTGGAAAGGCTTTTCACAGCCACCTACGCAGATGCACACATCTGCAATTATCTTTATAAATTCTAAATCAAAGCAAATTAGCAGCCTAGCGCTGAGCAGTAAACATGATTTGATTAGGTATTCCATACCCAGGGCACGACAGGATTTTTTTCTCTTTTTTTAAGTACTCAATTACCATCATGAGCCTGTGTTCTGTGTATTATAAAGAGCTCACTGCCCTGTGTGACAGCTCAGTACATGGGGGCAGCTCTCAGAGCTCTCCTTTTGCCCTGGAACACTGAGCAGAGGCTGAGATCACAAGAGCTGGCAGCTCTGCACTCACTGTGCCTGGGGTGGCCCTGCCACTGTCAGCTCCAGCTCCTGGACTCACCAAGGGCAAGGTCCTCTCCTGAGCCAGGGAAACCCCCAGAACAAATTCAGAACTAATGGAGGGACTGAGAGCAGTCCTGCCAAGAAGGACCTGGGGACAGGGGAGATGAAAGATTGGACATGACCTGGCAATGTGCACTGGCAGCCCAGAAAGTCATCACCAGCAGTGTGGCCAGCACGTTGAGGGAGGGGATTGTCCCTCTCTGCTCTGTCCCCGTGAGGCCCCACCTGCAGTGCTGCATTCAGCTCTGGGGCTCCCAGCACAAGACCTGGACCTGCTGGGGCTCTCCGGGGACCCATCCTTGGGAGTGTTCAATACTAGGTTGGATGTGGTTTGGAGTAACCTGGTCCTTTCCAACTCAAACCATTCTAAGATTCACAGAATCCTTAATTCTCCATTTCTTATATAAAAACACATTTGTATACCTGTGACTGATGAGAAAAGCCTGGAAATATGCTTAAAGCTCAAGCCCTCAAAAATTATGACAAAACCACGTTTTAGATGTCCTAAACCTTAAATCATTCGGACCCCAAGCTCTCTGGGGTGGAAATAGCAAGTGCTGGTGCTCACATCACTCAAGTGATACATGTAATTTCAGAGGTCTTTGCACAGACAGCCCCTCCTATGTGGTGCTGCCAGACCAAGGGAGAGGACAAAGGGTCCAGAGGAACTTTGCTGTGACTCTCTTCCATCACTAAGGTCATGGGTTTGTGCTCCAAAGCTGTATAGCAGGTGAAAACAAACATGAGAGACAGGGATGTCTGTTTGGGAGACTCAGCACACAAATGTCTCAACACTTAAATAAGCAGCACTAGATAAATGCTTAATGCTCATGAGCATTAAATAAATATAGTCTTACAGGAGGGACACTTTTGTTGAGCAAACATCACACACATGAAGTCGTTGTGGTGGTGGATATTTAAACAGTAAATCTGTCTGTAAAGGGCTTGCTTCTCACCAGCTTGCAATTCACTCCAAAAGTGATGCAGGAGGTGAACAGCAGGAACACAGGGTTCTGCCAGGCTGCAGAGCTCAAGAAAATCAACAAACAAAACAAACCAGCATTAGCAGACTCATTACAGCCATGCCTGAGCAATTCCACGACACAGTCCAGTCCCTCCAGGCACTTTTTTCAGTGATGCCCTAAAGTAAACCCTCTTGTGCTCAGTGCTGCCTTTAGCAGAGTGTTTGGTCACACTTGTGCCTGAGGAGCACCCAGCCAAACACGATGAGCAAGGCTGGGAGGAGAGGTGGGGTGAAGGCAACAGACGTGCTGTGCTGCAATTCCCATCCCCATTCCAGAAGGGAGCACCCTTGCCCTTGTCTGGACCACAAGGCACAAATGATCCTGCTTTGGCTATTAGAAGCCACAGGAGCCTGAGACTGCAGCCCATTTTGCTGAGAGTGCAGCACTCTGGTGTCACATGCACTTGCTGACACCCTCTTGCCTCTGCTTATTGTCACCTCTTTTTAAAAGAGGTCCATGAGTGCCTATTTGTGCAGGAGGAGCTGCAAGTAATGATTATGGCAGAAACCTCTGCCACATGTGTGTTGACTGGTACTTTATCCCTCCCAGAAGCTGCAGGTGATGGAGGTGTCCTTCTCAGAGCCCAGGAATGTGTTTGGGAAAGGAACAGGTGGCAAACACTCATTTGGGACTTGCAGAACAGCAAGATCAGGCCACACTGATAAGGCTGTGTTTCCTTCCTCTTTTCTTCAATATTTCCTTCTGTGCAGACACAATAACTGGCACTCTGACACAGATTCTGTCACATTGGAGCAGTTGCATGTCCTGTGCGTTTTACAGGTAGAAGTGGGGCAGATGTCAGTCTTCTCTAAGTCACTGGGATGAGTTTTCATCCTTGCAGGAACCAGGACTCACTGCAAACTGGCAACACGTGGAATTGCAAGAGAAGTCAGCAACGAAACCAGAGATCTGGCTCTGTGCATTTGCAGCCACAAAACACACATTTTGGAAGAAAATTGCTGTGATAGGTAAAAACTGATCAGGAGTAGTGAGTGGAGATAAGGCAGGAGGCTGGGAGCAGGTGGCTGTGGCTGTGCCTGGGTTCACTGTCAGGCTGTGTCTGCTTCCTGGGTAACCCCAGCTCTGGTGCTCTAGGGGTGGGTGTGAATTTGGTGATAATCACAAGAGGTCAGCACAGCTGCCCCCATGCTTCATGTTGAACACGTCTTTTAATTCCCTAGGGAAAATCCATTACCTGGACTTTGTTCACTGATTCAGAAGCTAAAGGGCAAAACTCTGTGTTTGCTGATGTATTAAATTCTCTCCATATGGCACAAAGGGGTATTACTGCTTTCCTAAAAAATCCAGGGAGCCATACTCGCCACAGCAAAGCAAACCAGTCTTTCTGCAGAAGGAAGTAAAGCAAAGCAGCACTGGCTGCAACAGCTCCTTCAACTTCCTTTGTCATTTCCAAATTTGAAGAGCAGAGGAGCCCAGGAATCATGTTTTTTCCACTATGAAATATAACCCAGTGCCAGCTGGTGCTTGGTATGGTCGTTTCTCAAAGGAGAAGAAATTGATTTAAATCTTTGTAGGTGGAAAAAGAGCTCTTTCTGCCCTTATATTTCCCATGTTGAACGTAAAATATTTCTGGGATAGGGCTATCAAACCTCTAATTCTCTTGACAGTCCTTTGAAGGACATATTGCTCCTTCCACTTCTGCCCCTCTTTTTTCTTACCCCTTAGAGGATGCTTAGGGCAGAAACTTCACCTGAGCTCAGGGAGGGCTCCATGGCTGTTTGCAGCTTGTCTGTGGAGGGAGGGTGATGAATTCCTGGAGGTCTGTGTGACTGAAAGTTAAACAATTAATAAGATCAGTTAGATCAGCTAAATAAATGACTGAACAACCCCGAAGTGTTGCATGATGTTCTTGTGCTCTTGTTAAGAGGTGCTACAAGGAGGAGATGGTAAGTTAGCAGTTGTGCCTAGTGTGGTGCTTGAGGAAAAGATAAACTTCAAATGCTTCTCTCCTTGTTTGCTCAGAGTTTGGATGAACTGCAAGACTTCTGCAGTGCTTCAGCAGTTATGAAGTGCTGCAAAACTGGAAATGAGAATTCCCATTTTAGTTTCCCCAAACTGAGCACATTTTGTTTTTGTTTTGTTTTCTCAATTAGTTTCATATCAGTTACTTTATTATTTGGTACTTTAGTAATTCATTTTGCCTTCCTAGTCAAAAAGCCCCAAACTAGTTTCATTAAAATTGAGTTTCTTGCATTATACTTCAATTTAAATGGAATAATTTACTAATCTGTCAGCTTCCAGAGGCTCCTAGCCTTACAAAATCCCCCACACATACCCCATTTTTTGGGCAGAGTACGTTTTCTTTCATTGTTCGAAGGCCCTAACATGAAGTTTCCACTCGTGCTTGCTATTGTCCCTGCATCTCTTTCAAAGCAAGCAAGACCACGCCTGCACGGGATGCTCATCTCCCATCACATCTCCTGCATTCCCTTGCCCTTGCTCTTGAGCTCAACACTTCGTTTAGCTCTCACACCTTTCTCGGTCCTCAGAAAGCCCCTGTGCCTCACACACCTTGTGAAAATGGCTCTGTAAACAGTTCATCATTCAAAATGATCTGCAGAGAGAGGCACAGCAGCTGCAGCCCCGGGCAGGGTTTGTTCTCTTGCTGTGCTGCTGATGAGGGACTGATGCTCCCAGGGCTTGACACAGCCCCCAGCTCGCCCTGTGCCGAGAGGGTTCCAGCCTCAGAGGGATCTGTGTCACTCCATCAGATGATGCCACCAGATCAAATAGAGGAGTTTCCCATCACTAAACCTTTTTCTCCAGGTGCACACGTTACTCAGAGCTTGGCCCCTTTGATCATCTCTTCTAGGAATATATTCTCTCTCCTTGTAAAGAACTTTATGAACTTTCTTTTCTTCTACAGAGAGGAAGAGAGATACTTCTCTAATAACTGGACTTTATTATATTGTCTGCTCCATGGGAAGTAGAAATGCAATTCAGAATACAAAACTTCTTGGGATAGTAAGAGAGGGAGTGAGCTGTATCAGTCACTGTGGACCAAGAGGAAAAGGCTCTATAAAACCAACCTATTGAGATATTCATTGCAAAGAAAGTCTGGAGAATCTGCTCGTGAGCAAACTGCTCAATTTCCACTCCAGAGCCCTGCCATGACCCCATGTTCATGTTCATGTGAGGAACAGCCATGCTGAAGAGCACAGATGGAAATGAGAGCTGCTGCTCATGCTGCAGCCTGGAGGGGTTAGAGACTGTTCAGAGGCCACAAACTATATTGCTTTTAGTGCCCTAAGTAGCACTTTCAATATGCTGGATAACTTTTATACTGTGCTGGGTGCTCTGTCAGAAAGACAGAGGCATTGGGGAGGCCGGGTAAAGCAGTCTGCAGCCCAGCAGCAGCCAGAGAGTCTGGAAAGTGAAATTCACAGCTACTGCAGCCCTCTCTATTAAAGAGCGGGAAAAGGAGCCAAAGCAGTGTGAAATGGGGCAGTAGGAAGCACTGGACTGACCAACACTCTCACTGCATGAGAAGCAAGGTGCTGGTTTTGGCAGGGAGGTGGAAGTCTCTACCATCCAGGTAGATTTGCATGGGTTTGTTGTGTTTGTAACACTGCTGGGGAAGTGACTTAACTATGCCTTGGACCACAGCTCCTCTGAGTTTCCCCTTAGGTGATGTGAGCTGTAACTGTGCAGTCCCTCAGCTAAAGGTGCTGGAAGAGGAAGGACGTGCCTGTGTTTCGATCTCCCTCTTTCTTCCAGTGCATGTCAGTCACACCTGCAGAGCCTCTCCAGGAACCTGCCCCTGTCTGCAGGATCTGTGCAGCTACAGCACGGTCCAGGATTGAAGGCTGCTGAGCCACCACCCAGGGGCTCTGTGGGTGCACTTTGCCAGCTGAGCAGCAGAACCTCACTGCAGACACAGCGCAGCTGCTTTCTGTCACATCTGTCAGGGCCTTGCAGCTCCCAGCCCAGACAGAGCTCCGTAACTTTTTAACCCCTCCTGGCTCATCTGCAATTCAGATTTCTCTGGGCTGGCCTGGTGGCTCCAGCCTGCCTCTCTCCATGCTGGGCTGGAAGCCACAATTGTCACGTGGAAAATCACACTCTTCTCTCCCTTCCTCTTTTGAAAATATTTCATTGCTTTAACAGAACATAAGATAATTCTGAGCTGCTTTGAAGCACGTATTATTTTTCAGAGGGCTCCTCTGGGGAAGGCTGACTGGCTTTGCCTGCTCCTATCACTGAGCTCCTCTTCCCTCTGCTCCAGCCTGGCCTCTGGAAGGCTGGTGGCCTCGTCCTTCTGAGCCCCAAGGGTTAATCCAGCCTTCACAAACTCTTCAAAAGTTCAAATTCTTATTTTTTTCTGACAAAGACATTTCTCTATCTTCTCTCACGAAGTCAGGAAGGGACTGTATGATATAGTTATTGTCAATAAAAAGCTGTGGGTTTATCAAGTATCAAATTCCAAAAGCCATGAAAATTGTGAGGATGTGTATTTGCTTGTTAAGATGTTTGCAGTATCTGTAAGGAGAAAATTCCTGTCACCAGAAAGGACTCTGCAATTGCCCAGAACACTCCAAGTTAAATGGAATTAAGTGAGGATCTATCCTATAAAGACACAAAAAGCAGGGAGGGAAACCTTCATTCCATCTCTTTGATATAGCTACCTCATTTAAAAGTCCTTTGGTTGACATATTAATAAAATTTGACCTCTTGAGCTTAAAATACTTTTTTTCTTTCTGTTGTAGCTTGCTACAAGGACAAACTCACTCAAAGCTGTGTCTGATCTGGAGTGCTCCCTGTTACTGATGCTTCCTCCCTGGCAGACCCAGCCTGGTCTCTGACAAAACACTGCTCAAGGATCAGAAAAATTTACCCTCTTGATAAAGGTGGGAGTATTTTCCCAAGCATCCTTCACTCTTCACACTTGTCTGCATACATCCTATGCAGGTTAAAATTCCTTTTGAAGAGCTCATCTCCTGAGAGCTCAGTCCTCCAGGGAAAGCTCCTCTATCCCAGTGGGGAAGCTTCTCCAGCACGCCTGGCCCTTGGGAGGAGCCTCTTGTGCTTCAAGAAAAGAAGGTAAGAGCCAGATTCTGCTGGGGGCTGTGTGGGGATGAAACGAACATCACCAGCCATCTGTGGAACAATGGATTTTCTGACTAAATACAAAGATGTATTATTTTCTTGAGGGTAGCAAAATACAGAAGCAAAATGCCCACAGAGGTTGTCACATCTCCATCCTTTGAGATAGTGAACACTTCACCTCCAGAGTTCTACTCCAGATGTATTTCTGGAAATCTGTTCCACGATTCTACTTGCTGACTCACAGCAAAGAAAGCTGCAAAGTAACAAGTGGAGAGTGGAGACCACGTCTGCTTAACTTCCAACACATCCCTAACTGATGGAACGCCTTTGCTATCAGACATGCTCCACATTTACCTTTAAATAACTACTTTATCAGAACAGGTTTTCTACAAAACACAAGTTTGTATGATGAACCTTTTGCTTTTGCAAGCACCTAAGTGATAACATGAAAAGGTACCTTTTTCCCCCTGAATAGAGAGAACAGGATCGAATGGACACTCAAGTATTACAGGCACTAAGGGAAAAGCACGTTCATAACAGCAATGCAGTATCAGAATACTCCATCAAACCCTTCCTCTATCACTAATCACACACAGTAACATCTGTGCAAGCCAGTTGGCTCTGGACAGCTCCTGTGGTTCTTGAAAGACTATTTCTTGGCAGGTTGTGTTTTTCACTCTAATTGAAAGGTTAATCAAATCAGTCATACTTGTGTGTTGGCTAAATAAACGCACTGTCTTCACTGATGATGAAACAGATGCATTACCACTCATGTTTCCCATGGGCTTCATTTGTTCCATGATCACATTTGGTTTTCTTCAAGTTCCTCTATGCAGTCTCTGACAGTATTTTGGAGTTTTTGCAAGGAAATTCACCTTGCAGATGCTATTGCATTTACATGTCTTAACTCTTAGCAGTTTTTGGCAAAGGTACTACATCTCCTCAACACTGCTTCATTGTGGAAAGTGTGGAGGAAGCCAATCCTGCAAAAGGCTGGCAACTCCTCGTGAGCACAAATGCGATATGGAGTGGAGCAGTCTATGCTGCCGAGGCTGAACCTGCCAACACATCCAAACCTGGTTTTCCTCTGCCTCTCCCTCAGCGAGGCTCTCATCTTGTACCAAGCTGTTGTAGCAGTTCTCTTTAGCTTCTAGGACCCACCCAGTCCTGCAAGGTCACGTGCCTCGAGTCTGATTTTGTGCATAACTAAGCGGATTCCTGACACGTGTGTGTCTCTCTGGAAGCAGCGTTTAAACTTGTAGGACAACACATTGTTGGGAAGGCAGGTAGAAGTCTTGCTGAATGCACCAACAGGTACAAACTATGCATTCAAATTAAGTTCTGTGTCTCACAACACTGCCATGCATTCAAAAGCTGCAACAGCTGGTAATTGTTTTAAAGGGAAAGGCACTCAAAAATCTTCCTGCAACTTGGTAATTACCGAGTACATTGAAGAAAATCTCAAGCCATACAAAGATTAACACACATTTAGATCATTTCAATAATTACATTCTTAAATGGGAAAATAGGTGCATTAATTTCTCCAGTTAAAAATAGTATTCATGCAATGTATTATGACATTCTTTAGGGTGGGATTAACTTTATTTATTTTCTGTGTTCTGAAAGATTTAGATTACTAAACTACTTTATTGAACTGTTGAAGAGATGTGTCTCTGCAGGGCTCTTTAAGTCAGGTTTCAGAGATGTTCTCTCCCTCCACTGACAGGGAGACCAGACTTGCCAGATCCAAATGTCTGAACAAGTTAAGTCATTTGCACAACCTATCAACCAACAATCAACTGCCACTGCAGTCCTTCCTTTTTTGACTATTTTTAAAAGTTAAAGCATAAAATCATGTCATCAATTTACAACCTTAAGTCTCCACATTACAGACTTTTCCTTCATCTGTCTTGTAATGAAAAGGAAGCTGCCCTTCAGAGAGCTGAACATCACACTAAGAATAAGCTCTGACATAACAAGTAAAAGACATTTGTGAAAAAGTACCATTTCCTCCCATCCTTACCCCACCTATTTAACCTTTCATTCACTTTAAACATCGTGACCGAAGTGCAACATTCTCATTTATCCCATTTTGATACCTTACCAGAAGTCATGCTGGTAGAAATTTCACCATTCCTGTGATCCTCCCAAAAAAAAAAGCCAAACACAGGAGCAGGTCAGGACACGGACACAGCTGAGGAACCAGAGCCAGCAATAAAAGGCAACAGGCACACACTGACCTCTGTGGGACCTCACTCATCTTGACATTTGCTACCACTGTGTTCTTCCAGCAGCAATTTGTCATTCACTCAAGTGCTTTGTTCAGCTGAGGCATTTGGGAGACAGGCAACAGGATCAGTAAATCCAAGCACCACCTGGATTTACACTTTAAGCCACAGCACCAAAGAGATTTGAAATCAGTAATTTCCCTGATGGAGGAGTGCAGATACTCATTTGTCTGTACAGCATCAGAGCGGAATTGTCTTGCTGATCAGAAAAAAAAAAAAAAGCTTTTAGGATCACTTTTTCATCTACAGGAATCTAAACTGATAAAAATGGTCAAATCAGATTTTTAGAACTGTGTGTGTTTTAGGAAATACAACTGAATATAGATTCAGGAGACTTTTTTTAATATTTATTTAGTAAAACTCACTATACAAACAAAAAGTTATCACAAACAGTATAATATGCAGGGTTATAGTTTCTTCTTCCTTCGAGCTGCTTCTCTGCTTCAGTAAAAACACATATATACATTTACAACCATTTCCCTTTAAAGCACTGGGATTCATATATTAAAACATACCTGGTAAAATAAGCTTAAAATAATTTCACATTGCTTGGAAAAAGATTTGAGTAATTTACTCTTACCAGAGTGCCATTGTTGCACAGTATTCAAAAAAATGAACGACCACTAAAATATAGAGTAAAACATTTAAAAGTACATTTATTTCAAATGTGGGCAAAATATCAATATAAAAGAAAATAGAGTATAAGAAATAAAAATAAAGTACAAAACATTTTCATCTTCAACATCCATAATTTAATAGATAGCAAGCCCTTTTATTTTTACATCCAAATTACACTTTTGGCTGAAGTACCATAATTTATTTTAAAATGCTTAAAAATGGGCTTATCATGATACCTAAAGTGGGCTTTTTTAAAATGCTAGTATAATACAAAACATAGTAAATTATGTTTCAGCATAATAAAATCACACATCCTAAAAAAGATGCAGTTTATTTTTGCTTTCCTGCTTTAAACTGCTCATCATCCCTAGGAAAACAGCTGGAAAACAGCATCCACAGGAAGTTCTAGTTGCTTTGTACAATGGCTGAACAGCTAGAGAGAATGCTCCAAGGATTCCAGAGCAGTAAGGCATTTTCATATCCATCAAGTAAATTTATATGTAAGCTTGTTAAGAAAGAACAACTGTAAGAAATGACAGCTTCTATAAAAAACATGCATAAAGACAGAGGCCTTACTGGTCCTTCCACTGCATTTATCAAACAGAGTCTATAATGTTCAGTATAAAGCTATTTTCTTCATCTGAAAGTAACTTGTGCTAAATATTTTCCCTAGTGGCAAGTTTTTTTCCCATTGCCTAATATTCTACTATTTACTAATTTATTCTACTATTTACTAATATTTACTACTCCTTTGTAACCACCCTGCCTCCCTCCTCTCCTGAAGTATTTCCCATCAAAAAGTAATTCCAGGTTGAATTTAAGCCAGGTTTTTGGGTGTTAAACTACCCTCCTCCCAAGTAAACATTACATATCCTAAAAAATTACAATTAATTAGCTCCTAATTAAGAAAAACTTTTAGTAAACCATACTCCCCTAAGCAGCAGAATTTCTTTACATAAAAAGGATATGATTCATAATCCAGTGTTTGAGTAAGCACTCCAGTCAGGACAAACTCAGCATTGTGGACATCTGGAAATATCAAAATTCATGCAGTTCACACCCTACACAGAAATTCAGCCTCATTCTGCAGGTGTCAGGAGGGACCAGTCTGGACTTTTGTGGCCACAACTACCAGGGCCCTGCCATCAGCCCTCACACCTGACACTGTTATTAGATACAGCATTTCTTGGGGCTCTACCCTAAAGTAAAAATACCTAAATTGAAAATCCCCAACTCACTTGATGAATACTGAGATGGTGCCCTGGTTTCACTTAATTTTCTTCTTAGCAGCTGGTACCAGGTTGTGCTTTGAATTTAGGATGAGAATAATGTTGGTAACACTGATGTTTCAGTTCTTGCTAAATCCAAAAATTTATGGTGACCTGCCTATAAAATATCTATTAGTTATATCCAGCAAACAGCTGGCTCAGATTTCTTCATGATTTGCAGCATAGTCCATGTATTCCCCTATTATCTGACAGTTTTAAAAGATCTCTATATTTGTAAAATAATAATTACAATTGTGAAATAGAAAAAAAAAATCGAAGTAACAGTTTTACTGTTCAATCACAACAAAAGCTTATACATACCTATGCCTCGTGCAAAATACTCTCGACATAAATGAAGGTCATTTTCACAGGAAATCAAGATTATCTCTGGCAAACTCTAAAGGAAAGAAAGCAATGGTAAGCTCAGAAGAACATGGTATGGTATTATAAAATTATTAAATTTTAGAAAGCAACACTCAACACACTTTATTCTGCTTATGCTCCATGAGTTTTCGAAAGGAAGGTTGTTTAGATAGCACTTTTCCTCCTGCACACTCCACAATAGCTTTCATGGTGGAAAGACTGGGACAAATTCCAGGTGTAATGTAGAAGTATTTTCCCTAAAAAGAGAAAAGGAAGAACAAGAAAAAGCATTATTTTGTTAACTGATTTTTGCAACACATGAAGTTTTAATGTCATGTGACATTTTTCTTATACAACAACAGGGCAAGCTTTGTAAGCTGGGGTTGGGCTTATGGACACAGATTCATCAGTTAATGACTTGTCCTCAATTACTGCTGATGTTTCCCCTGGAGGGACAAAGCCACAATTGTGATAAATTTTAACAGTTTAGGTGTGCCTATTTCCACACCTGTAAAGTAACAACTGCAGCTTGGTAAGACATATAAGAACAATGCTCCTTGCTGCTCTGAGCACAGGGACATCTCAAGTGTTATAAAAGAACTTTTACCTTTTATTTAACAGCAAATTTATTCCTTACTGGCAAAAATTATTCTACTACTTGGCTGAGATGGGTGATCAGATCACAAAGTAGATTATCTTTGTTTATCAGTTAGGAAAAAAAACCCAGAAAACACCTTGCTATTTAATTTGCAAAACTGAAAGCAAAATGTAGCGTTTAGACATATCAGAAGACGTAGATTCTTACTCATTACAGGTCAAAAAAATACCAGTTTTAGGTTTACCTCCATGAACAGTCTGTAAGTCAGTTAGGCTACAGAATCTTTATCAACTCAGATCTCCAGATACCTCTCTGCACTGTATTGTAATTTTAACCAGAGGCACAAAAACATCTTGCAGCATCCTAGCAAACAGCCTGGTGGAAAGTGCAGTCTCCAAGGAGATTCACAGTAGAACTCCCTGGGGCTGAAGGGCAAACTCACTCTCAGTTCCCATTTTTATGGGCAAGTGCTCTGACTACAAGGCTGGTGTAAAAAAAGAGAAGGGAAAACAACGTCCCTTCCATAAGTGGCTTTTTACAAGTAACACAGCAATGTTCTAAATTTTGGAAGGGAACAAATATATTGAGTGTGTTTTATTAACATCTACAAGATCCAGTCATTCAGAGGGTTTACATCCACCCCAACGACGCTCAGGCAGGAAACAGGCATAAAGTCAAAACAAAAATTTACAACAAATGTTTCATATTCTATGCCAGTCTGCTCTTCTGCTTTCAGCTATAAAACCTGTAGTCCCAATGCTGAAAAAAATTAGGTTGGAAAACTCCCAAGTATTTAAATATGGTGTAAAACTGCATACCTTGAACAGTGGAGCTACTTGTGCTCTCTTTAGAGACTCCTCTAAACTAAAGCAGAAAAGCACCTCAGCTTCAGCATCTCTGAGCACAAAGTTCTGCTCATCTGAAAAAGAGAGACTGATGATGTGACACACAAAGCACAAACATCCCCACAGCCCAGGGTGGAATCTGAGCAGAACTTCTTGGTGGCAGAGTGGCTCTGAATGGCAAACACCTACTATAACTTAACATGAATACAATACCCCCTTTCATTAGGCTTCTTTTCTAACTTATTGGAGAAACATGCAAATTTTTATTTTTTGATTCTCTGCAAACAAAGGAGAATGATCAAGTAGAAGGACTAAGTTTAAATTCAAATTACTGTGACTACCTATTGGAGCCCAGAAACTGTCTTCAAGTTCTCACACAGTCTTAACAGAAAGAACTTTCCATCTGTTTCACTTGTCCTGTTATTCAGCCAATTTTTTATTTTTTATTAGGGATGGAATTTCAGTCTTTATCTTTCCACAAAAGCCATGCTGAACAGATTTCTAAATCAAATTTGATCCAAAACCCCTAAATCTAAAGACCAAAACAAAAAAATTATACAGAGAACAAATTGGTCTTCCCAAGAACAACTCTGACAACTTGCAAGAGACAGTGTTAATACTCTTCCAAAACACAAAAGAAACAATTCAGAGTATTTTTTTAAACAATTGCCATATTTTCCATCACTGTAGCAGGTAAAAAACTGGAGCCAACCCATTAGCTACAAATCAACCTAATTTCAGTAAATAAGTACTTCAATAGCTAGATCACAACAGTCACCTAAATGCCCTGACTTTCTTCATCTTCTAAGAGTTTTCAAACAAATTGATTTCTCAGTTCACTGATGCTGAAATAAGCAAATTGCCTTCTTGAGATTTATAAAAATGTGTTGTGGTTTAAAGGACAACAACTTTTTTT